>CM059211.1:18108538-18708538 GCA_030347435.1 Clarias fuscus | reverse complement strand
GTGGTGTTAAACTATTTGTCTCCCACTGTTTCAAGGGAACATAAATATAAATATCATCTGCAAAACAATGAAAAGACATTCTGTGTTTTCCAATAATGGATCCCAATGGCAGTAGGTAAATTAAAAATAAAAACGGCCCAAGAATAGACCCTTGTGGGACCCCAAGTGTGAGGACTGCTCTTGAGGATGCAAAGTCACAAAGACCAACAGAAAAACTTCTGTCCCGTCAAGTCAGATCCAGTCCAGGGCAGAACCAGTAATGCCCACACTGTGTTGCAAGTTGCAAAGGATACTGTATATGAGAATTGAATGATCCACAGTGTCAAATACAGCTGTGAGATATAAAAGCAAAGAATGGCAAAATTTCCTAAGTCGGAAGTTATTAAGAAATAATTAAAAACATTTAAGAGGGTGGATTCAGTGCTGTGTGTAACAATAGGAACTATTGTTAAGATGTTTCTTGCATCACGGACGGTAGTTAGTGTTACACAGGTTGTACGAGGAGTGAAAATAGACCCGAGTGTTTGGTGTACTTTAACGGATGTTACAAATAATAAAATGAGAAACAGAGTTGACAAAAAAAAAAAGGAAAAAAAAAAACTCTCAAACAAATGTTCTGTACAATTATTTTAAAGAGATGTTTGCTTTATTGTGCACGATATAAAGGAAATTGTAAAGGAGGGGTTAAACTTTCAAAAACAGAAAGGATGTAACAATAGGAACTATTGTTAAGATGTTTCTTGCATCATGGACGGTAGTTAGTGTTACACAGGTTGTACGAGGAGTGAAAATAGACCCGAGTGTTTGGTGTACTTTAACGGATGTTACAAATAATAAAATGAGAAACCGAGTTGACACAAAGACTAAGATATTCTGATGTCTTCATTTTAAGAAAAGACCGAGAATATAACACTGTGAACAGCTTTAAGCCTCAAGAATGCCATGTGCAACTAAGTAAGACTGGAGATACAATTTTCTCCAGTACTTTTGAAAGACATGGTAACTTAGATATTGTTCTGAAGTTAGACAGAATCGAGGGCTCCAGGTTAAGCTTTTTTATTAAGGGTTACAAACAAAACTGCTGGCTGATTTATCTATTTAGACAAAATTGTGCAAAATGAAGATAAAGCATTATGCAAAATCGCAAAATAATTTGCTTATAAAAACAATGCCCAAAATATTTATCCACAGCTTGAAAATATATTGCAAAATATTTATATGAATAAATAAAAAACGGGTTTCCTCAAAACTGTCAAATTGATATATCATTGTCAAACTGTTTATATGTAGACAAAACGTACTACTATATGGAATTATTAAATAAAACTGTAACTGATTTATACTTGATGAGCACAGAGAATGATTTGAAAAGCACTTCTTGAAATTTAGGACATTGCTGACAATGTCTAGTTTAGAGTCTTAATATAGATTTAGTTCAGGAAATGCAAGTAATGTGCATACCTTTCCCAAATTGAGCTCATCATATGGATCGGGAAGGTCAGAAAATTCCCTTGTACTCCCGTAGAGGTTTAGGTAACAAGGTCCAAAGGCTGGAAGAAAGCCAACCTCAGTCGCCATTCTGTCAACTGAAATAAAGCGATAAAGCGACAGAAAACAAGCTCAATAAATAACTATTTTAATTAAAACCGCATTTTTTTAGTTCCATGTACACAACAGACATAAGAACAGTAAATAAAGGCTCGATTTACTGTAAAGAATTATGATAATAATTAGTTAAAAAATGAATACCCTCAGATCCTGAAAAAGCCCCATTTTCATTAAGTGACCCAGCTAAAAACAAACAAACAAACAAAACAGTCAATTAATGATTTCATGTGTCATCCACAATGTTTTCTAGTTGTAAAAAGAATCAAAGAGGTTTACCTTCTACTTCACCACCAGATGATGATATTTTGGACAGATTTAAATATGTGGTTCCAACAGTATCATTACTTGTAAAGCGATCCCTACCAGAAGGAGAGGGGAAAAAAGTTAAATATCACATGGCATATAAAAAGGCACCCTATATTACCGGTCATACATCCTGTATGAGTATATGAAATAATCCAGAATAGAAACTTACCAGTCAAACACTGTAAGTTTGATACGTTCACACATCGACGGAAACTAAAAAAAAAAAAAAAAAATTATATATGTATACTGTATATACACACAAGTCAATTATCAGTAATATATTTCACTAAGTGCATAGGTGTACCACATTGTCACCTTATTCTCACCTTAACCTGCAGGTGTATCAGCTGGTTCCACTCTGGATTTGCATTCTTCTCAAGGATCTTTGTGCATAGCTTAAAATAAATAGAAGAAGAAAAGAAGAGCACATCACATTTCCTTTTCAAATACTTGGGCACTTTAATAAGAAAGTAACAAGTTGAGAAAAGCAGAGGTACAATACTCTGACTGGAGCAAGACATTTAGCTCAGAAAAATGCTTGATAAAATCTTTAATACGGCATCATATCAAAGGAGCGCCATGAGGGTGCTGGTCACATACTAGTTATTTATTTTCAGTTTTGTCGCTAAGCAGATTGCATGTTTAGGTTACAGGTTTTTCAGTTTGTTTGCGTCTTGCATCTGCTGTAATATTTTCTCAGATAGCCTTTGGCAATCCTTCTTTGTCTTTCGGCTGTTCCCTTTCAGGGGTCGCCACAGCGAATCATCTGCCTCCATCTAACCCTATCCTTTGTACCCTCTTCTCTCACGCCAACTAACTTCATGTCCTCTCTCACTACATCCATAAATCTCCTCTTTGGTCTTCCTCTAGACCTCCTGCCTGGCAGTTCTAATCTCAGCATCCTTCTACCAATATATTCACCATCTCTCCTCTGAACATGTCCAAACCACCTCAATCTGGCCTCTCTGACTTTATCTTCAAAACATCTAACATGGGTTGTCCCTCTGATGAACTTCTCAATCCTATCCATCCTTGTCACACCCAAAGAGAACCTCAACATCTTCATCTCCGCTACCTCCAGCTCTGCCTCGTGTCTTTTCTTCAGTGCCACTGTCTCTAAGCCGCAGAGCATCGCTGGTCTCACCACTGTCTTGACACTTGACACTTGACTTGACACAACCCGCCTGTACCCGCCTCTTCACCTCCTGTCCACAATCACCATTACTCTGGACCGTTGACCCTAAGTACTTAAAGTCCTGCACCTTCTTTACATCTGCTCCCTGTAGCCTCACTGTTTCACTTGGGTCCCTCTCATTCACACACATGTATTCTGTCTTGCTGCGGCTAACCTTCATTCCTCTGCTTTCCAGAACATACCTCCACCTGTTCCCTGCTCTCGCTACAAAGCACAATGTCATCTGCAAACATCATAGTCCATGGAGACTCCTGTCTAACCTCATCTGTCATCCTGTCCATCACCAGAGCAAACAAAAAGGGTCTCAGAGCCGATCCTTGATGCAGACCCACCTCCACCTTGAACTCTTCTTGAACAATCCTTCTGACAACAATATATGGAAATCAATCTCATGCCAAAAATCGGGAAGAATTTGCATTTGGAACGCATGCAATTAGATGCATAACACCAGACATTTTTTTACTTGAGTTTGTGAGTGGGAGAAATGACTCAGTGTGTGTTTACAAGGAAATATCAATCATATAATTGATGTAAATAAAGTTAAAATATTTTACTTAAAGTTTCGTCTTACGTATGGATTTGTTAGAGACACACTGTTGTTTGATAGTTCATTTGCAGTAATTCACACTGAATAAGAAGCTAGCTGAACAAATCTTCATCTCATGAAACAGAAATAATAAATTTGTGATCGAATACAGGCTATGTTAAGTTTTCAAAATTGTCGCTATTTTACAAATACACTAAGCAGATGTTTCCACTGCTTAGCACTTCCTAATGTTGGGCAGTTTCAAAAGCGTGTGCATTACCCCACTCAGCTTCCATATAGTAATCCAAAAAATGGGAACTGCAACTCGAATGAGCAACCGGGGTTTCCCAAGCTTACTCTATGGACAATTGGACACTAGTATGAACACTAAGGTTGTGTGAGGGAAATTCCTCTACTTAAAATATATATTTACCTTTTACAGATTAAAATATTTCAGAGCTTTTTTCACATCTTTTGTGGTGTATTGAGCTGGAAATTACCCTGAAACCAGTAAACTCAGGTTAACCCTAAAAACCCAGAGTATTCAGCTTTTTTTTTTTTTGCTTAATCAATAGACACAGGCTTCTGATTGTGCGATGTCATATCATTTTTCAGCATAACCTAATAAATATAATAAAATCTTTCATTTTACTCAACTGTGTAAAAGTGATTGAGCAAAAAAAAAAAAAATTTTTTTTTTTATGGTTGTTTCCACTCACTTCGATAGCAAAAAAAAGAAAGAAAAATGTGCATTACACATTTTTGTAACATCATTCCCATATTCTGAATGTGGTAAAAATTTACGTGTTTTAAATTAATACTAAAATGAACATTCTATCTGGCATATCAAAACCTCCAAATACAGTATTACCTTTGAAGGCTCACCTATTGGCACACGGCATGGACCTGTGCCATTCAAAATGTAAGGATTACCTTTAGAATAGACAGTTAAATAGAGCTGTTTATTGTCAATTTCACATGCCTTTTAAGGGGTTTAAATGTGATGTTTTCATGGTGAGAACCAACACTTATCAGGATAGAATTAAAAATGTTATTTCTCCTTTTCTACATTTGTAGAACTATAAAAATGCAGTTTAAAAAACAACCTAGAAGAGCTATAGTACAAAAATGTAGAATTTGCACAACATGAAGTGGTTTCCAAAGGCACAAATGGCACAATATTGCAGGAATATAAATGGAATTACAGAGGAAGGTGTGGTGATGGTGACACTCACATACTGACAAGTGCATGATCCACTATACGTAATCAATACATATGATATTTAGCTTTTAACATAATTCGGGACTTACCTTTTTGCCTGCAAAACTAACTTCCAAAAATGGATCCACAAGATTTTTCTTGTCACCCTCTCCTCCAAAAAGGTTCTTGACAGTCTCTCCGAATGCATCGTCCACTAAATACATTAAGAAAAAAGAACAGAAAGCACAATGACAAACCCATCCTGAACAAGACAATAGCAATGCTGTTTGGCTGTTGCATGTTGCACGACTCACTTTGTGGCATATCCTCTGCACGGTACACTTTGAGAGAGAGTGTCGCTGAGCGTAATGTGACCCCAGTAGGCAGCAGCAGGTTGCTCTCAATGTCATCCTGCTCCTCATTGTCATCTTTCTTTATTACCTGTAACCCCAAGTATGAATCCACAGAAACACTAATCAGACCCTGATCATGAACTGCTCATACTAGGAATGATAGAAAAAGCAATAGAAGAAGCTATAGAAAGCAAATTGCTTTAGGAATCTGATTACATCATTGCACAGATGCTCATAGTTTTCTTAATTTAAAAAAAAATATTTTGACATATAGACAACTACCGGAGGATCATCTCCAGTTCCCACAACGATCATGTTGACTTTCAGGTAACCTCGTGCTCCAGAGCTAGAGTCATCCGGGTCACTCAGCAGCAGCCACTTCTTCATTACAGCATGAGCTTAGGAAATTACAAACCAAAAATCAGTAAAGGATATGGAAATTATATTATTAATAGGCACAAAGTAATAAGTCACATGCTATGATTCAGTAGATATAAAATATAAATTGTGTTCGCAGACGATGCATACCAGGCTCATCATAGACATAGCCAACATCCAGCTGTTGAGAGAAGTAAAGTTCACTAAAATTAGTCATATTGTAGATACAAAGTAATACAACTCAAAGGAGATTATGGGCAGTACCTTGAACTCTCCTAGAAGACTGTCTGATCTCAGGGAGGACGAGTTATAAACCTAAAAAGTATAAAAGCCACATAAATTATATTGCTGGTGATGTCATGTTATGTGTAAAAATGAGCTTGAGAAAGTATCATGAAAGTGCATTGATCTTACCCGAATGTAGATGTTCTCGTCAAAAAGCTCTGTAGGCAGCATGTTGAAGTTGTAGAAGAATATCTGTAGAAATATTAAGTCCCATCTTAATATGACTTGCATTATATCACCATCCATAATAACTTAATAACTTAATTAATTAACTACGCGCTAACACCACAAAAAAGGTAAAAGTGCACAGCATTCTCATGAAATGTCACAAAAAAGACGCTAAATATCCGGGAGACTCACTGAAGCAGCTGAAGAAAGCCAAAGAGCTCAAAAGGGAGCGAATCAAAGAGGCAGCAGAAATAGGAAATGACAGTGGTAGGACAGGAGCAGCAGAGCCACAGAGCAGGTCCCAGAAACCCAGATTGAGACAAACTATATGAGAAGTTTAATAAATCTTGCTGAATTTTAACATTTTAACATAAAATGCTGAAAAAAAAACAGGATATAATAATAATATTTAAAACCCATTTTACCTCATCAAAAAATGGATTGTTTCCTCTCTTGATCCTTGTCCTGTGGGTCTGGCCACACACGCTAACTTTGACGACGGGTTTGATGTTATTTCCGGGTAACTGCCGTCCCTCAATGATTTGAACGCGAATCTGATGAACAACCAGGATTTTTAATTCAAACTTCTGGCAAAATGTTTGTCACATAAATCATGTCTGAGGTGTGTGTACCTGGAAATCCTGGGGTTTGTTTGAGAGTGGTTTCTGTCTTTTCTGCCCTGTTCGGACGATCTTTTGGGAAGGTTTTCCAGGTTGGCCAGGTGCAAGTGGCTCTCCTGAACCTCCCATGTCCGTAGTTTCTTCACCGCCACCTTCATTTCCAGCAGCACCACCTAGATAGAAAACAAGCAGCAACTTGAATGAATACAATTGTTAACAACCTAACTGTAAAGTGTTTTAAGGCACAAACAATGTATTTATTTTATTTCTTTCAGAATTAATTGTACAGCAATGGCATGTTCGTCAAGAAATAACTCATACAGTAAATCCATGATCTAAAGAAAATAAGTAATATTATTAACTACAGGTAGTAATATATTTAAAACAATATGTAAAAGCATCCAAAATGCAATATCATGTGACCTACAGGCATTTACATAACATATCACCTCCTACCAACTTTCAAGCA
Organism: Clarias fuscus; assembly: GCA_030347435.1. Lineage (NCBI taxonomy): Eukaryota > Metazoa > Chordata > Actinopteri > Siluriformes > Clariidae > Clarias > Clarias fuscus. Next base: position 18,701,429 of record CM059211.1, on the reverse strand, counting down.
TAATGGCGGAGGTGTGACGATTTGGGCAGTTTTGCCGCCACACGACCTGGGAAACTTGCAGTTACTGAGACAATGACAAACCCCAATTTACACAAGAATATTCTTGAGACAAATGTAAAGCCATCTGTCCAGCAGCTTAAGCTGGGTCAGAATTGGGTCAAGCAACATGCAACAATGATTCTAGGGCAAAAATCATAGCGATGGAAAGGCCAGGTCAAAGTTTAAACCTCAGCCTTACTGAGATGCTGCAGGGGGATCTTACGAGAGCTGTGCATAAAGAAATCAAAGGACTGTCAAACATTAAAGAACTGTAGCAATGTTGTAAAGGACAGGGGGCCAAATTTTCTCCAACAAAATGTGAGAAACTAATAAACTGAACTTAACATTCTGGACTACAATATGACTATTACAGTGCAAGTAGACTTTACTGGCAATGTTGCCACGTATTGTCAGCTTGTTTTCACTTTTTTGCAAGTTCCACCTTTGATTTGCATCTTTCATTTCCATACTGTAGGCCAGCAACAGTAGTGCATTGAAAAGCATCTTTCAAATGCAGTCCAGCACAGTGACTCATATCAGTTAAAAATACTTCAGCTTGAGCTCATAATGCAGAAAAGCAAACATAATTAGAGTCTCAGGAAATTGTCTAAATGTACTAATCACCCCTTTTAAGATTATACACGTTGTTGTTGTTGTTGGTTTTTCAGGCTGCTCTCGGAAAGGGGTCACCATAGTGGACCATCCGGTCCACACATACAAGCTTGGCACAGGTTTTACGCCGGATGTCCTTCCTGACGCAACCCTGCCATGTTATCCGGACTCGGGACCGGCATGGCATCCAGTGGCTGGGGTTTGGGCACGGGCTGGGAAGTGCCCTTTAAGATTCTACATATAAAAATGGCAAAGTATCTTAAGGTTTTTTCTAATGAAATTAAAGCAACTGACCTGCATCTGTAGCACTGGCATCACCATCGACTTGTGCATTTGGGTTAGAAATGGTACTGGCAGGAGGCTCGTATCCAATAACTAAATTTATAGTCGCCTGGAACAATACAAATCCACACACATCCTGCATGTCACCATATGGTCCATTCTTTGCATGCATTATATCAGGCTTGGCGCAATTTGTAACTATTAAAACCTCTTACTCCCCAGCAATTTATCAACACTAATGATTTTTTTAACATTTAAAATTAGAATGAATGTTGTGGAGAATCTGAAAGATTAAGATCCCTGTTACTGCTTACAGCATCAAAGCTATAAACATTATTTTACCAAAACTCTTTAATCTTTATAGCTCTTTATTCAGAAACCCAGAAAAGAAAGAAGTCATACTGGAGACTCCTTCCACAAATGATAAATATATAAAATCATAAATCATAAAAAAAGGGCACTCGCTTCCCTGTGAACATGGTTACTATAGACTCCGTAATATTTTAAACTGAGCGCTGTAATGTAAACCTGTCATTTGCTTTGCAGTCAAAACTACAATCTTTACTCAATAACTCCAGCTAGCTGTGGTATCATGCATTGTTATACTTTACATTACAAAAGGTGAAATTACCCCTGTATCTTGCTTCTTCTCATTGAAAAGAGGAACATTTCTTGATGGTAGAGACTTCTGACCACTGGCCAAATCTCGAAGAGGGATTTTTGCAGAGCCGATAGGTCTGAGAAGTATGAAAAAAAGAAAAAACAAAGTTTAACTTATCTACACAAACAACCTGCCATGGACAAAACACACAGTGTTTATTGATAAGATAGACTTTTGCAAAAAATTATGCTTATATTATATTAGACATGATTTATTTGATGTAGAAAAACAAATTAACACATTGTAAAAAGATCAATGGGAGTTCACCAGACCACTCAAACATGGAGTGGTCATTTTCATATGACATTTTGTACTGGCTCTTGCTTTGCAATGGTAGGTGAGTCACTGTGATGACAAAGCACAGACGTGAATGAATACAGACGTCCAAAATATGCAATAGTCTCCTTTGAACAGTTAATGTTGAGATGTATCTGCTACTTATGATCTGTAAAGCCTTCATAACCGTTCTAATCCAAGGTTCTATTAATTGGTGTTTTTTGAGGCTGGTAACTCTAAATGCAGAGATAAGTTTTGGTCTTGTCTTCCTGGGAAGGTCTTCATGAGAGCCAGTTTCATCATGGTGCTTGATGGGTTTTGCAAATGCACTTGAAATGCACTATAAATCACTAAACAAAAACAAAGAAAAATTTACAAGTGATCACAGACTTTTGAGTGGTAGTGTACATCTAGAACAATGCTGGATTTTTTTTTCAAAACTATGAAATACACATATGGCATTAGATAATAAGTAACAACAACAACAACAACAACAGTCAGCTGTTACTTCAGGACATGAAGGTCAGCTGTTCTGGAATAGTTCTTGCAAGAACAGTATTGCCAATTGTATTTGCAAAAACTGTCAAGCACCATGATGAAACTGGCTCTTAAAAATCACCAATTAACAGCACCTCAGATTAGAGTTATGAAAGCTTTACAGTGCATAAGTACAGGTAGCAGACACATTTCAATATCAACTGTTCAAAGGAGATTATTGTATATTTTGGATGCCTTTGGATCAGCTTTGATTTACAATGTATCAATAAATAAAAATCAGGAACAGCCCTGGAATTAGAAAGCGTGTCCAAACTTTTGACTGGTAGTGTGTGTGTAATCATCTAATCAAATAAAAACAAATATATATAGTGTTAGGAAACTTCTGCCCAGAATAAAATGGAGAAGCAAGTGGGAGGCAAGGAAGGGAAAAAAAAACACAAAGTGAGTAATTACAGCGAGCCACAGGCATAAGATGTTCCAGGCTACATTAACCACCAGCTTTACAGGGAGGAGCCCTAGACTCAACATTCCACTATAGTCCTCATGTTTCATACATACTCTTCTGCATGATCAATCGTGGTAAAATGAGCTTAAACATCTGTAACCTAGGGATTTAGTACTAGCTTTCTTGCTGTTATAAGGAACTTAAGCAAAATTGAGAAAGAAGGAAGAGGCAGTAATAGGAGTCACGATTTCCTTATATTATATAATTCCACACACCACACTTGGCAATACTGTTCTTGCAAGAACTATTCCAGAACAGCTGACCTTCATGTCCTGAGTGAGTATTCTGGATAAGGGGAAACAAACAGTTCCGCTTTTCTCTGTCACTGTCCATGATAATAACCCTTAATCAAGCAGGACTAAGGTGCCTGGGTCTAGACAAAGGCTATGCTTGTTATACACTCAGAGTTTGACGGGTGCCAGGATACAAAAAAGCAAAAACAATAGCTAACAGTATACCTAAATAAGATTTTGAACGTTTATTGTTGTATCTATAGTAAGTAGACAGGGAGAGTTGCCTTAGTGCTATGAGTAAACAGTATTAAAAAAGACAAATTTGTTGTATGTATTTTAAAAAGTAATAACTAAACATAATTAAAAACTTCTTATTGATTTAATTGTACTTTAATGTAGTTTTTGCTCAAGAATTTTGTAGATTTGTTTTTCAGTACTTTTCCCACTTCACTTCTGTCTCTAGATCAAGTTACACAATAAATAGGTTCAAGAAAAAAAAGTACACCATTACATCTTATGATGAACTGAATCATGGAGTGACAAATCCTTTCATCCTTTGCCATGCCCTTTAATGACCACACAGTGGCATTTCCCCAAAATGGCAGAACATTCCCAACCAACTAGTGATATTCTGCTAAAGCCTAAGCTTGGACATGAAATGGGCTGTGAAAATATATCTACACATATTACAGGACAATAAATATAATATCTCACAGTATATCTATCATTAATATTAGTAACCTCAGTAACAAAGTAGCAAAGTAATTAACTAAATCTACATTTGACGCTCTATCTGGATCTTTATTTGCCCAATCTGATAAGGTCTCACTCTGGAGGTATCTTTTGGGCTGCAGATTCACCCAACTTGTAGTTTCAGTGAATTACATAAGTATTGTTGTTGGTGTACATTACATAAGTTTAGCTGACAAAAATATTATCAATTTCCATTTATCTTAAAAGACCTGTTGTTATGTTTGTGGGTGCTCAAAGTTACAGACATGCTAGGCGTACAGAAGACTACTTGTCTGAGTTTGCATACCACAACCACAAAAAAGAATACTTTAATTTGTTCTTGTATAAATGATAATTTTTTACAAATACTTCAGGCACAAACCTACTGTAACTCCATAATCATCATGCACCGAAAGACTATAAAGTAAAACATTAAAAGTAAAGTTATGTTTTCAAACTCCCTAACCAAAGTAATTTAATATAATCTACAGAATAACGTGTATAACATGGGTCTTTTGTTAAATGGTGTAATATTCATTTGTATTAAAAAGGGATATCTAAAAGTGTGGAATTATGCTAAATGTAAACTAGGAGAATATTTTCTAGTCATGCGTGTATGAAGTTAAGATGGTCAAACGCTGTTTCCTTATGGAAAATATTTTTAGATTGTTTGGCAATTAAATGGAATGTAATCCCAAGTGTTCTTGAGTAATCTATGAGTCACATCTTAACAAAACAAAACAAAAAAGCCAGATCAAATTTTCTCAAAGACACTTCTTGCTCCACTCTAATTCTTGGATAAAGCAAAAAAAAAAATGTTTAAATAAAATTAAATATATATATAGAAATGTTCTTATGCTGGTATACATATCTCTTTGTATAGCACTTGTTAAATTGCTATGTTGCGTCTTTTACAGAAACATGTGTGATGTGAAAAGAAATGTTCTTATGTTGGTCTACATATCTCTTTGCCAATACCTATGGCAAAGAGATATGTAGACCAACATAAGAACATTTCTTTCCACATCACACATGTTTCTGTAAAAGATGCAACACAGCACTTTAACAAGTCTTGACTGGCATGTCCCCATTACTTACCTCTTGCAATGTGGCTACTTGCTTCTCTCAGACAATAGAAATAAAAAAGGTGTTTAGTCCTCCATCGGTCTCAGAAAAAGGAGGGTTCATTTTTGAATATGAACCTTTTATTCAGGTACTTGTTTCCTTCTAATCAGTACAACAACCCCAACAATATTAAGGTGCAGCTATTTTTTCCAACTTATTAGGTTAAGAAAACATAGATTACAAGGGTAAAGTGAGCATTACCTGTAGATACAAATCTAGAAAATAAAAAATTTGGTAGTAAGGAAGTAATAACATTAATAGTCGTATTATGCCTGGGATAACATATTGCTTTGGGAGTCATGCTCTCTGATTTCACATATCATAGCAAGTACAGACAGGATGCTGGGTGGGGCAGCAGGGTGGGGGTGGTGGCTCTACAAGGTGTGTTTTCTCTGCAGGTACCCACGTTATTACTAATGTTGTACTAGTGGTTTATTACTATGTTTTAGGTAATAAAGAGAGAAATGAAATGGCATAAACATAAAGGGGTTTGAACTCTCCTTAACTAATAAGTACAGTAAATGCAAAATGACAAAAGGCTTCAATCTTCATTCCAAAACCAAAATGGTGTCAATGTACATACTAGTCTATAAAACAAGCGATTTGGTGCATCCGTGCCTATAGACATGCTTATGCCAAGCTGTAAAAGAATGTGAAATACATACTTGTCCTTGCCAATAGTCTCATAGTCTTTAACCACCACATCGATGAATGAAGAAGAGTCCAGAGGCGAACCTTTTAAATCGAACTCAAGAACCTAACAAGGCAAAGAAGAGGAAGAAGAAGAAAAGAAAACAATGTGATATACTGTTAAGACAGCTCATTTTCAGTTAAAATGTTTGAGCATCATTGTCTCACCTCATTCCACACAGGATTTAACTCACTACTAATTGCTTTAGTTTTCTTCTTTTCACCTAGAAGAAGCAAAGCAAATTCAGAGTAAAGACAGGGACAGTTCTTACTTTATGCTACAGTGGAGGCTACAGGCACAGAATACATACAGTACGACCTCACAAATGACTTAAGCAGAGATATTCACTACTTGGAGAAGGGGGCATTTTTCCAGAGCTTTCCATTGTTTCCTTATAAGGGAATCTACTGTAGTACTGTACCTCAGAGACATCATACACTGTAAAAAGCCTATTGTATCCAAGTGGATACATTTACAAAAGGTACAAAAGCGGAGACCTTATTATTATTTTTTTGCTTTCAAGTCGAGTTTTAGTTCACTTTGTCAAAGAAAAACAAGGGAAAGCACTATTCATGAAGTGACTACACAGTGTTTTGTTGTTGTTGTTGTTGTAGCTACACAGAAGGACGAGAAGAGGAGACAAAAGTATGAACTCACCTTTAAAGTAGACTGCTACGACGGGGTCCGGGTTGCCGAGTGTTTTTTTGGGGATTGCTTTAGCAGACTCGACCACCACCTTCAACATGGTGCCTACTTAGTATCCAGTACACTCAGTCTTTCCTCTCGTTCCTGCAGGTTTGCGGCGCAGAAGGAAGAAGCGAGTGGGAAGGGAGGGAACGCTGAATAGGTTAGCCGAGAACATCATCAGTGCACCGGGATAGACCACTGAAAAGACTCGTTCTCAGGTCCTTCAGTGACTATGTCTATCCTAATACAGGTGAGCAACATAGTACAATAAATAAATAAATAAATGAAAGAAGAAAAAAAAAACCTTACAAAATATTCGTTTGAACGTGACAAGAACTGGATTGCAGAGTGAGATGTGTTTGCATAGCTGTGGTGTATATTTTATTGAACTGGCTACTTTTTGCTAGAAAATTGCACCATCTAGTGGCTGCTACGAATAATAGCAACAAAGAGAGTCACAATTAAGATATACCATTTTTAATCACTGACTATTTAATTGAGGATTAGATAATTTGTAAAAAATGAGAAATCCCCATGCCCAAATATATGCTGATTAATAAGATTTATACAAAAAAAAACCACACGTAACACAGTTGACAGACAAATTAACACAGTCGACAAAACTAACACAGTTGACAAGATACATTAGTAGAACAAGAGAAACCATTCTTTAAGACAAAAAACTTGGAGTTCGTACAATTAAGCTGATGAATTCAAATGAGTAGATAAAAAAAAAACATCACGACAACAGGCAACAATTTATTGAACCTCAAACGTAGTAAACTTCAAGATTTAAATTTATCGTCGGTGGTGTCTCTTTAGTGGAGATGTGTGTGTCTGATTGGTGGCTGTGTAGTCCAGATGTGTGTCTTACCTGTGTTTCTCCAGATGTGTCTATGATGTGTCTCCAGTCCAGATGAGTCTCTGTGGTTTCTCTCTATTATAGTACTGCCCAACTCATACTACTAATTTGATTTCATTTTCATTCCTTGCTTTTTTTGTGTTTCTTCTTTTCATTCACAAAACAGTTCTTTTTAAATGATCCGAATTATGGTCACTTTTATTTTGTGTTTCTTTTGCTCTTCCGTGTTGCTTTTGATTTCAGACAAAAATCACTATCAAAGTGATGAAATCATTGTGATATATAATGCATATCAACTTTATCCCTAATAATGCAATTTTTTAAAATGCAATTCCTATTTAATTAATGTGTAATTTCTGTTTCGTAGATGTTTTTTATTAACAGCACTCAAATTATGACAATGAATTGCCAACATTTTCAACTGTTTTAATCTCTGTCATGTCTGTTACAGTTGATGGGTAACATGTTACACAGTTGACATTTCGGCCACTTTAGGGCATAATGACAACTGCAGACCATTCACCACCACATAACCTTTATCAATTCATTTGATGCACTTTCCCTGTATATTGGTAACTATAACATCTGAAGCAAGTTTACAAGAACATGTTGATAAAACATTTGATGGTTAATAATCCTCCCTATGTTCACACAATATTGATAAAATATTGAAGAAGTGGAGTAGAAATTTACCACTCTGTCCTCAAATCTCCCTCCTAAAAAATGGAAGTGTCATGATGTCACTTCCATTTTAGGAGGGAGATTTACCACTCTGTCCTCAAATCTCCCTCCTAAAATGGAAGTGACATCATGACAGCAAACTATTGCTGATATATAGGGAATTTTACAATGGGTAACACAGTTGACAGAGATTTCTCCTATACACACGCACAAAGTGGATGATATCATTTAAATGAATGAGCAAAATCATTCATTCAGTGGTTAGCACTGTCGCCTTGCACCTCCAGGGTCCGGGTCCAGGCTCGATTCCCGTCTCTGTGTCCATGGAGTTTGCATGTTCTCCCCGTACTTGGTGGGTTTCCTCTGGGTACTCCGGTTTCCTCCCACATTCTGTAGGTTAGGTTAATTGGCATTCCCAAATTGCTCGTAGTGTGTGAATGAGAGTGTGTGTGTGTGTGTATGTCTGTGTGCCCTACGATGGTTTGGCACCCTGTCCAGGGTGTATCTTGCCTCGTGCCCTAAGTACCTGAATACAGGATTAAGCGGTAATGACGATGAGTGAGTGAGTGAAAAGCCAAACCCGAAATTTAGAAAATCGGACAACACAAAAAATAGGGAATTCCAGCACACAATGTGCATTTTTTTGCTATATAAATTATGTGATGTATTTACGTTTTGTATTACATGAAGAGGAAATATGGTCCAATATAAACCTCATCATTGCTTTAATTAAGTAGAAGTAAAATTGATAAATACAACCCATGACACGACATGTACCCCAATGTACTCCTAATTATAGAATGAGCCGTTTATGGCTCTATTAGTCGATCTCAAGCAACCTAAGCAAATCAAACACTCAGTAATCATTATAGTGTTGGATATCCTATAAATCAAACATATGGATCTATGGAAATATATGGTTAATATGGAAATTGTTTTCCACCAAACATATGGAAACATATGAATAATATGGAAAATGTCTACTGCACAAAAATGGTCAATTACTTAAAACAATTTTTTTTCATTAATTCATATTCATTTATTCTTCCATTCATTCATCTTCATTAACGATCATATCCCAGGAACAATGAGTGTGTACACTGGATATGATGCTAGTCCACACCTAGGAGCAATTCACCATTGCCAATTCACTTACTGGCATGTTTTTGGGACATGCAAAACATTTCACATATGCAAATCTCCAACCGAACTGTAGCAAATTTAAGCCGTCTGAGCAAAGTTTAAAGGTTATTACAATATACATTATTGTTATTTATTGACAATTACATTATAAATAATAACTTATTACAAGTATATAATATAAGTATAACTTAATGTATTTTACAGTATATACATATGATATAACATATAGTAAACATCTTCTTTGTAGTGCAACCTAGAGACATAAATTGTAACTTTGTATAGTTGTAACAAATTAACATCAAGTTACTTAAGTGCATATAATAATAATGATGATGATGATGATGATGATAATAATAATAATAATAATAATAATAATAATAAGTGAACAATATAAAAAACACAACATTTGCATATTTGTAAACCTGTCTGTGAAAACCCAGATAAAGCCTGTTTAATTGCGTGTTTTCTACAAAAAAACATACGTAAAATGATTTTATGTAGAAAACGTTGATTCATTAAAAAAGGAAGAAGGAAAAAAGACTTTAGCTGTGGTTTCATAGAAGGTGATATTTATTCATCCAATTTAGATTGCAGCATTTTATTAATCTGTTATCACAATCCTTATCCAGTAGATGGCAGTAAAGGGCAGCTTTGTCGAGTAGCTAATATTTTGTGTAAATGAAGCAGGAAGACAGATTTTCATTCTGGTCCTGACTCCCACTGAGGCAATTTATTAAGTGCTAATTTAGTTCCACTGTGCCTGAATCAGGTAATCAGTGTCCTACACTATTCTCTCCTTGATGATCTGATGCTGAGAGAAGAAACTCAAGGACATGGGACATTAAAACTGATAACAGGCTGAGTTACCTCGCTGAAGTTTAGAGGTGAAAAAAAAAGATATATATATATATATATATATAGAAAATATTTAATAAGGAAATGGAAATAAACAAAACAAGCTTAAGGAAGGCATAAGGAATCAAAATGCTGTGTTCTATTAAGCACACCCCTAAAGATATAAAAGGTGTAAATACACAAAACTATTGTTTAATAACCAACAGAGACCATTTCTAACAGCTGAGGAAAAGTCTACTTCTCCTAATAAAAGCACATATTGTGTACTTGAAGTAACCACTGGATGCAGGCTGAGAAAAGCTTTTCAGTTCCACTTGCTCTATTGCTGTCTTGTTCCTCTCTGGTGTACTGTGAAGTCTTTTATCACCGAGATAAATGGAAGAGAGTCTGTTCTCCACTTCTCTGTAATGAGCCAGTGAGGAGAGAGGAGAGAAGCTTCCTCATCCTATCGTCTATTTAATCTGACTGAGACCAGCAAATGCCTTCTTTAAAACCTTGTTAATGCGAAGGCAAGACAGTTAAAAATGTTGAAAAATAATCCCTATGGAAACTTTATTGATGTGAGTTTCAGGCAGCCTTCTAATATCCTTTTATAGCATATGAGTCAGCTTAGAGGGGAATGAATGTTACAGTATATTTCTGTAAAGTTATGTTAACTGTGTTGCTACTTTTTCTATCTATCTATCTATCTATCTATCTATCTATCTATCTATCTATCTATCTATCTATCTATCTATCTATCTATCTATCTATCTATCTATCCATCCATCCATCCATCCATCCATCCAAGCATCCATCCATTGTGATTTTTTCCACAAATTGTAATGATTGATGCATTATTCTGTTTGATATGAGACTCTTGATTTGAAATGTCTCTATTAAACAATACATGCAACACTGCATAATAAAGAAAGTAATGAAGTAGTAGTTCTTGTATTTAAAACGCAATACGCATTTAAATTATATTACTTCCACTGTCCCACATTCCTCTTCATTTAAACTCAGCAGAGGATATATGGGAAGGGGAAATGAAATTAGGTAGACTTTCCTTGCTGATTCGATAACAGTTAAAGAAATCCTCATAGGTGTTACACACAAAGATATGTGAAAAATATGAGTGGAACATGCATGATTTAAAAACAAATGTCTACACTGCACTGTATGGTCAAAAGCATGTGGACAGCTGACCATCACACCCACAACCCTTCCCAGTCCCACTGTTATATTACCCTCTGATCTTCTGGAAAAGCTTTCCATTAGATTTTGCAGCATAGATGTGGAGTTTTCCCCATTCAGCCACACAAAAGCATTAGTGAAGACAGACACTGATGTCAGACACCCTTTTGCTGCAGTGAAGGAAAAAATAATCAATTTTTCTTACTTACTCCTAGTTTTGTGTTTCTTCTAACACTTTCTTATCGTAATTGCAAAAACTGTGTAGACACTCAAAAAAATCAGAAAATGATTACATAAATCATTATATCTTGTTAAACTAAGAAATATAATTTATTGCATAAAAATTATATTTAGTTACAGTAAGAAGGCTTAACATTTATGTACATTAGACATTTACATTTTTTTTTTTAATGAAACAAAGAAACAAAAAAAGACCTCAGAGTTCTGGTACGACATCAGAACAAAATCACTCAGGGTTTGTAAAAAGCAACCAACATCCAGAAGGAGGTGGATCTCCGAAGCATGAGACCAAATGCAGTCCCATGTCTCATACCTGCAGGATGTCCTAAGATTCTGTCCAGATTAGAAGAGGGTTCCCCAAACAAGATCCATGTGCTTAGGAGGTTCTATTTTAATTCATGAATTAATTTGTACAATCTACAGTGTCATAACCGCCAATCCTTTTCATGTAATGCAAAGGTCCTCATTCACTCCTCAGAAGGTATGTTTTTGACTATTGATGGCAGATTTCCTTCACACAGCTCAGAAATGCAGCATAGAGCACGTGGAAACCAGTTTTAATCCCAAATTCCTGGAGTCATTTTATATTTTTGTTTCTGCTGATGAGCATTGAAGAAAGTTGATACCTTTAAGGCCTGTTCCAGAATACACAATTTCCAAACTGACACTTGCACATTCAACGGAAAACTTTAAGGAGGTCTGCAAATTTACTCATTTTGAACTTGCATAGAATTGACATAAAAAGGTATAAGGAAACTGCTACAAAATGAGGCTCTTCCACCAGCACATGTACAGCACACACACTGTGAAAATGAATTTTCCAGAAAGATGGAGATACTGTTTTGTTTCTGGAGGATCTCAAACACTTTGATAAACAAATGGCTGTAAAAAATAAAAAGACATATTGTGACCATAGAATTATATTGTTCTATCTGGCTGAAAATCAGTCTTTTGATATCATGCATCACAGATTTGATATTTCAGCTAGCAAAAAGCGACAGTGCTGTCATCCATATTTATGTTTCAGTATGGTGTGGAGTGAGTTCAAAGGTGCTTCACATTATTAAAACCCTGAGTTATTCCAAAAGTGGTGATTTGACCAGGTAGGAAACATGTTTATCAAGTTATTAACATGATCAAGACTCAGTAATTCGTTTTAAAACACAGATGGCACATAAACGTATTTGCACTCCTTTATATATAGGCTTTATATGTTTTCTCATATTTCACTCCTGAAATTATCATTCATACATTTAATATGCACTGGGGGAAAACATGACTGAGAAATGTATAAAGCTACAAGCAGTGACACCAATAGGTGCCACATGTATTATTCATGTATTATAGCTACTTAATATAGCTATACAGTACCTAGCAAATATTTAGTTCTGCTTCCACGCTGAGCTACTAAAATAAATAAATAAAATAAAATAAATGAAAAAATGTTGGAGGTAGGTATGTGTTGGCTAATATGTACTGCTAACATTACTAAGCTTTCTACTTTGGATGAGGCTTTTAAATTCCTTAACTCATAAGTTTATAAAATAGGTTTAACTCATCTTTAAAGCTATATATTTGTATATATTTGTCTAAGACAAAAAGATTTTTATACTACACTAGAATTACAAAGTAAAACTACTGTGGCACTTAAATATATGCCACATGAAATGTCTGCTAGCACCACTATGCTTCATTCACTGGGTGGATTCTGATTGGCAATTTATCTCAAATAATAAAATTGTCATTAATAATTAATCTACGGTTATGACCGGATGTGATTAAAATTTTTCTATTATTTTTTTAATTTAAGACATGTAACTTTCCTTAAAATATTGTAAGACAAAACTTAAGATGTATCAAATAAAAATGGAGAGAGAGAGAGAGAGAGAGAGAGAGAGAGAGAGAGAGAGAGAGATAATAATACTAAATGAGAAATTATGTTCCAACTAATATGCTGAACTCATTTCTGGCCAAAATGCCAGACTGAACCTTATAATATTAAGGTCACAATATGCTAATGATACATCATCAAATTGGACAAATGGTAAAGGGCCCATGACAGCCATGGCTGTTAGTCTCACACTATAGTAACATTTCCAACCCACAGTCAAAGTACGTGACACAATACAGTCCAAAGAGCAGCCATGCCATTTTCAAAGACACTTAACACAAGGCCTACAATTGGCTGACCTTCGAGTCTAAGCAGTGATTAATGGCTTGAGTTAAACCCAAACACAAGCTCACAGAATCAGAGCTCACATTTTTCATGTCTGTTTCAATGCCTGATATAACAGTTTACCCAGGACATATTACACAGCATTTAGAATTTAGCTTGCAACATATCATAAAATCCTTTAAGCACTTTTCAACCCACCCAGCTTGTGTAAGGTAATGTAACAGCAGTCAAGAACAGATGCACGTGTTTTACTCAATAACATTACAGTAGATACATCCAGAGAGAAGGAAACAATAATCCACTAATATGGACAGTAAATGAAAAAGTGTGTTCCCTATAGGAAACTTGCGTGATAGCTCTTCTGCACTTTATAAGATGTATTGAAGAGAAAATGTCATTAAAAGCAACAAAGATGATTGCACAGTGTCCAATAAATCTCTATACATAGGCAAACTAAGAATTCTTAGCAAAGGTCAGGTTTTAAACCTTATATTAATTTAATTATATTACTGTACATATCTGAAGTGCATTAAAATGCATAACGACAGATTTGTTGTCTTTGTATTTTTACAAAGAAATAGCAACCATGTACGGGACGTTCTGTAAATAAAGTTACATTTTGCTAAAAAGTGTTAATTTCCCCAATATAGAGACATTTTTGGGACACCTTGTAGAATAAAGTAAAAGGGAAATGCAGTTCATAAGAGCTTTCCTCTGGACATGCACTGAAACCTGCTTGAAACAATGGATCTTTTATAGGATCTGATTTGACATCTGATCCTCTGACATGTTTGTCATGAAGGTGAGAGACGTTGACTTGACCACGGCACCATCATGTCTCTGATATTTTGCATAACTAGGCAACAGCAGCTTGCAGAAATTTGGCTTGTTTCCTGTGAGGACGCCAGCACTGAATCAGAATCAGGTAACAAACAATATGCAATACTTAATGTATTGAAAACTAGAAATGTCAAATCTGTATATCGCTACTTTTCTACAGCAACTTTTCTTTTTGCTAACGTGAAGAATTTTGCTAAATTGGTGAAATGCAGCATCAGATTCACTACACACTATTCTCAATATTTTGTCAATGAAAATGGCGAGGACCAGTAACTACTGCGGAACTGCTGTTTCTGAGTCTATTTCTGGCTAATTTGTCTGCTTGTCTGCTTTATCAACACTCCTTTCTGTGTAACTGCGTAAGGACATCTTCGTGTGTGTGTGCGTGTGGGAGCAGCTTCACTCCAGAGTCTGTCTGATGGTGACTTTAAGCCTTCAATAATCACTAAGAAACAAAAGCTCAATCACGACCTTAAGTGATGCTTCATCATGCACTTTCACACTTGGCTTCCAGCATGTAGTCTAAGTGTGTGTGTGCCTGTGTTTAAAGGAAAAATTATTCACGTCTGAGAGAGCAAAAAGCATCCTTGAATCATGAGCTTGTACATATGATTGATGCAGACAGGCCAAAATTTAAACCTGCTACCTGCATTGAGTTAAAAAAGGTTCTTGTTCAAATGACATCATTTTTTTTTTTTTTTTGTTCATGTCTATTTGTGACAGTGCAGCAGTGTGTGTAAGACTGAGAGATCATGGAGCCAGCGGCCTGCAGCTCTGTATCTTCTGTGCATGTGCACAGTGACGAGTCAGGGTGTGTGCTCACATCTTTATGCCCCTCCACTTGCATTAATGATTGCTTTATTCATGGTGGCACATATGTTTCCTTTTTACAGGGTTTGATTCCCCCAATCAGCAGTCCTCATCTGTCGTCATGACAACTAAGACCTCACTCTTGCCCATCTCTTCCAGAGCAGTCGCCAGGGAGACCAGGTCGGCATCACTGTGGTGACACGCTTCCCACAGGTCGAGCAGCACACCTGTGGGACTTGGCTTGGTGGCAAAATAGTTCAGGTACCTGTGCAAGAGACATGGAAAGAGCAAATGGAAAATATTGGCCAAGAGGAAAAAGACAGATTTTTTTTACATTTTATATGTACAGTACAAGTCAAAGGCTTGGGCACACCTTCTAATTTTATGTTTTATTTTTAGTGATTTATTGTCTACATTCTAGGACAACATGGGAGATTTAAATACTTTGAAATAACACATATGGCATTGGGGAAATAAGTAACAACAACAAACAAAAACAGTCAGATTTTATTTTCGAGATATGAAGGTCAGCTGTTCTGGAATAGTTCTTGCAAGAACAGTATTCAATCCAATTTTATTTATATAGCACTTTTAACAATGTTCCTTGTCTCAAAGCAGCTTTACAAGAATGAAAAAATTTTTTTTAAAGAAAATTTATGGAAGTGTGTATTGTCAAGTGCATTTACAAAACTAATCAAGGACCATGATGAAACTGGCTCTCATCCCAGGAAAGCAAGACTAAAACCTTTGCTGCAGAGGAGAATTTCATTTAGAGTTACCAGCCTAAAAAAATCACCAATTAACAGCACGTTAGATTAGAGCCATTATGAAGGATTTCCAGAGCATAAGCAGCAGACACATCTCAGTATCAACTGCTGAACTGAGAATATTGCAAATACTGGATTACTTCAGCCTTGTTTTACAATGTATAAAGGAATAAAAAGAAGGTGTGTCCAAACTTTTGACTGGTACTATATCTGATGACATCTTCAGTACTAATCTCACAATCTCCAATCTTGAATGCTCCCTAGCAAACTGAACATTTTAGTTGCAAAACAAATGGTTTTCTTCAGGTCACATATTGTGACTATTTATTCCAAACCCTTTACGTTTTTGTCACAATGTGTATGAGGAAATTCTTGACCCATTTCCAGTGATTTCAGCAAATCTCCTTAGTCGTTTTTTGGCCTACTGTATGCAGACCAATATTTTCACCCTCCTGAAACACAGTAGCATCTTTTCCCTACATCAGTAATCCAATCAAAGTCTATATAAGTATTTATCCAGGAAGGGTTACGTACACACACACACACACACACACACACACATATATATTAGACATACAGTATATGTTACATATACAGTATAAGTTACACATTTGGGTATAAAATATAATCAGGAAAAAAAATCCTATGCACAACATACCCCCTTTGGCTTTAATAAGATGAATAGAGAAATAATAGACAATTTATCAAACTATATTACTGTCTTCCACTGCTATGCGGTCTAAATTAGGCACTCTAACTTTTAACAATCATTCGACCTTCACAAGAGAAAGTGATTCTTTATTTTTAAACGGGCAGTCATTGTTATGTAGAGGTTCATGGCAATAAAAATGTAGACTAATCAATTATTTCTGGAATTTATTTTATATTTGAAAACATATGAACATTGTTGCAAATATTGTCATGAATATTGTTATGTTTTGAATTGTGAATTATATCTTTCAAACTTTGTTTTGTGACTCATATAGTTTTGCCATTCATGTTGAGTTTCTTTTCTATAAAATTACCACCTTACAATCGCCACATTTAAAATGCTGCATCTTTATATACACTGTGTCTTAAGCCGGCAACATGCTGATTATTATCAAATGTGATCTATGACTGGCAAACACACAAGCAGACACACTTGTCTTTCTATTCTTATGATGAGGACCTTCCATTAAGCAGATGCCTACATAAGCATGTTAGTTGCAAAAAAAAAATCAAGTTTCCCTTGTGGTAGGAAATGGTCAGATATTTTAATCCTCATGGGAACCCACTAACACAACCCCACCAACACACACACACACACACACACACACACACACACACACACACACACACACACACACACACACACACACACACACACACACACACACACACACACACACGTTAATCCACTCACCTGTCAAAACCCAGGCTGTGTGCAAGCAGTCTCCAGTCACAGCCGCGGGCACTGGGGGCATCAAGACTGGCACAGATTTTTTGGCGGATAGAACCTGGCAGGCGGAAGGCATAAGGGCCCACCTGAGATGATGGCAGGCTTGTTCCTGCTGCAGGCAGCGGTGAATGGGGGGGCAACGTCTGACACACAATCGCAAACAATCACACGCATAAATGTTCCATCCAAATAAGCAGTTTGGGGTAATGCATTTGAATACCATTTGTGCTGCAATCAAATCCTTTTCACAGTGCTTTTACCTCTTGGATGTCTGTGTGGAGCTGGAATATCTGCCCTTCCCCCTCCACCTGCCTCACACAGATCTTACAGCTGAGCTGGGACACGGCCAGACTCCCTCTTTCCAGGCTAAAGGTACAGTGCAGGGGCCGCTGGCTCCCATTCCAGATGTGGTAGAATGGGATCTCCTATAATACACACAGCAAAATTAAATGTAAGCAATTATTAAAATGAACACACACCTACTGTACCTATAATTTTAAACAGCACCAGAATGACATCCCTATATACTGTATCTATATACTGTAGACTGATAACAAATTGAAAAAAAAAAAACAAAGTGTCTGTGTGTGATACTGTATCTCTTCTAGGTAAAAAACATTATTTTGTGTGTGTACAAGTTTTAATTAAAACTCCCCAAAATTTGGGGTACAATAACACTAATAATAAGGCAATGTTTTATCTTGTAATTTTCCATGTGCTTCTATATATATATATATTTTTTTTAGTTAACCCTTTATGGAAATCTGCTCAGTTATTTAACATTGGACTCAACACAGTTTACACTGCAATACATTTATTTCTTATATACATTTTACACAGTCTATAAACAATTCTCACTATGTGTGTGTGTACAAGTTTTAATTAAAACTCCCCCCAAAATTTGATACAATAACACTAATAATAAGGCAATGTTTTATCATGTCAAAGCAACAAAACTACACTTCATTATACTGACTCCACTATAATACACTCATAGAGCACTTCATTAGGAACACCTGTACACTTTCTCATTCATGTAACCAATTCATCAGCCAATCATGTGGCAGCAGTGCAAAACATAAAAATGAAATATGAGATACATAGAAATATATCAACATATAGGTCAGCGGCTTTATATAATGTTCACATCAACCATCTGAACAGAGGAAAAAAAATCTAATCTCAGTGATTTTGACTGTGGCAGGATTGTTGGCTGGAGTATTTCTGTAACTGCTGATCTCCTGGGCCTTTCACACACAGTGGTCTTTAGAGATTAGTCACAATGGCGCAATAATGAAAAAAAAAAAACATCCAGTGAGCAGCTCTGCAGGCAGAAAGAATTATGTGAGTGGACAGAAAGGTACAATTGTGTGAGCAGAAAAGCATCTCATAATTCAGAAGCCTTTGAACCTTGAGTCAGGTTCCTCTGTCTATTTGAGCAGCCAAAAACAGAAAGCTGAGACTGCAGTGCTCACAGACTCACCAAAACTGGACAGTTGAAGACTGCTGAGGCAAACGGATTATAGGGTTAGAATTTGGAACCAATAGCATGATTCCATGAATCCTTGTGTCAACATTCCAGGCTGTTGGAAGTGGTGTAATGGTGTGGAGAATGTTTTCTTGGCACACTTTGGTGTCACTGCTTGAAAGCAACAGCCTATTTAGGTACTGTTGCTGACCATGTGCATCACTCCATACCTACAATTCACCCATCTTTTCATTTCTACTTCCAGCATGATGATGTGCATAAAGCAAAATGCATCTCAAAATGGTTTCAATTGGTTTCATGACAATGCTTAATGTTTATCAATGATTTAAAATTATGGCGTTATTTTTAGTATATATAGATACATAGATATAACTGTTGTCCAAACAGAGACAGGCATTTACAATTCTTAATGGGATAAACTGTATGAGTTAATTAAACCTGATGTGTTTATTCCAGCTGTTACTGTACAAAGAGACAGGGTGAAAACTACATAAAATTATGCTAGAAGCATACTACAAGTTTATAAGATTTAGCAATAAAATTTATTTTTTTAGCAAAAAAAACAATTTGCCATGTATTTAATTTCAAACTACCTACAGTAACAAACACTGAAATTTACCTTATGCTGATGAAAATAAAATAAAAACGATATATACTTAGACAAACAATGATAAAGCATATACAAAAAAGTAAGTCCCCTATATAAGAACATCTGAGTTACTGACTTTTAAAAATATGAACATGCATGAACGTGCATGTTATAGTAAATTGCGGACGTTACATCAGATGTTCGGCGTACATTGTCACGTGCATGCAGCGTGCATCCAAGGTGCTCTTGAAACGGAACTCGTTCGTATGTTGGGGACTTACTGTACCAGCCACTAAACTCAACACCAGCAGTGGAGAACAATTGAATGGCCAAAGCGCAAGCAGGTAGTCAGAATTTACCCTCCTCTAGGCTCTGGTTGGCTAGAAATGTGCCAGAATTATTGCAGTGCAACAGCTTGAGTAAGTACAAGAGAACAAGTTTGAGTGCATGAAAGAGTTTTTTTTTTCCACTCATGGTTGTGACATACTGTACTGAATCCAATAGAACACCTTTGGGATGTTGTAAAATAGGATATTCTTAGCATAAAAGGGTACCATAAACATCTACAGGAATTGTCTCATATCATCTAAATATGGATTATAGTCTCAAATGAATGTTTCCAACATCGGGTGGACTCCATGCCACAAAAAATGTAAGCTATTTGGAGGGCAAACTTAACCCTTCCCAGTATTTGCATAGTGTTCATAATAAAGTGCTCATTTAGTGTATACTGTAGTAGATTTCATACTAGTGGTGTAGGTGACATGACGGGTCTATTCCCAAACAACTCACCTGATATTTAGCAAGAAGCTTGCTTCTCCAATGAGAGTGTGGGATGTCATGGATTGACAGTCGTAGGTTGTTATAACTGTCTTTAAAGAGGAGTAACTTGGGATCCTCCAATAAAACCCCACCAAGTGTTCGCTCCAATTCTAACACTTCCTGTAAGGCAGAAAAAATAAGATAAAAAAATAATAAAAATAGGAAAATAAAGCAATCCATTTTATACTTGACTGAACATTAGGAAAGGAAGTAGCTAACCTTTAGGGCATATGGCGTGTCTTGTATACAGTAGACCCTCAGACTGTAATCCAGAGAGAGGCAAGGAGCTCTAGGAGCAAACAGGGCGAGCTGCAGCCTCTTACAAGCAGGCTGAGGAGGAACTGACTGTCCCACCAGACCGTAGGTACCTAAGTGGTCCACCAGAATGTGGCAGCTCTGCTCCTCCAGCTGCATGTAGCACGGCGAGGATAAACTCTCCTCTCCGACAGTCAGCACCTCCTAATGGCAGGGAGTTCATATGGGAATGAGTTATGAATATTTGCATCGAGAATGTCTATGCTAGAAGATGCTTTTCACTGATCTCTGGTTTGATGCTCACCTCCCAGACACCTTGGTTGCTCTGTGATTTAAGAGTGAGGCTCCAGTAGGGCGTCTCGAGATAGGCGCAGTGAGGCAGGGTGAGGATGACTGGACGGCTTAGCAGCATGGCTGACGGCCCACAGCTCACCACCGGACTCAAGACTGTCTGACCACCCTCCGATGGCAACCTGACATAAGGTACACAAAACTTAAATGTATAACAATGTGTTTCAGTTAACACTGGGAAAGTTGTGTGTATAATCAATTTAGTGTCATTAAAATAGAGGACTATGTGGTGTATAGCAGTAGTGGAGAAAGACAACATAAACAGACACATACAGTAGACACTCTCACACACAACCACACACACACACACACGCATCACTGACAGGCTCTACAGAGTCATAGTGCAAATTATGAAGGATCCTTCTCCAGCAAAGCTCTTTTTTGACAAAAGTCCTTAATGAGACACTTCAAAAACAAAAAATGTGGATCAGCAAAAATTGGAACAAAAACACAAGCAGTGCTGCTTTCATTTCATATTAGTACTGCTTTCACCTCCTGGGCTTTGAAGTGCAGTCACTTATGCAACAGTGTTTCTGCAGTTAAAAACAGCCTTGCTATGGCTGTAACGATTTAGTGAATTAGGCCGCTGGCTCTGGCAACACGTGAAGGTGCAAATGACAGCTAAATGAAAGCCAGCACTGTGACAACACAGAGTGAGAGAGAGGAAAGCCAGCATAAAAATGGCTACGAAAAGTTATCTGTAACTGGCGCTGACTTACGTAGTCTTCTCCCATTTGTTGATGATGAGATACATTTCATAGAATTTCCCCTGAGGAATGGTTCCTGGCGGCACCAATAGGCTCACACCTGAGACACAGGCAGAGAGGAAGATAATTTTATTTCGAGAGGAACTTGAAACTCAAAAGCCATGCTAAAAGTTGAAATCCATATTCAAAAGCCACAATTAGAGAAACTGATAGTTTAAAGTGACAATGAATTGCCTGTGTTAGGGATGGTAAGGCGCCCGCCAAGGCTGCCTAATGTGGCACTGGTGCTGTGGCCTGGTTCAGCAGGCAGTGTGTGTGTGCGAGGCTCTCGTGCACCGCTGCCCATTGTTTTCAAGCTCATGATGTCTTCGTCAGCACAACCAAGGCTGGTGGGGAGCTCCACTGATGACATGGTAGAAGAGTCATAGACTTTAATCTTGAGGCTGGGCAGAGCATCCAGCAGAGGCGAGTTGGTCATGGGTATCTTGTGGTGCGAATCAAGTGTGCTCTGTTGCAGGGAGGAGAAGATCGGCCCTCTGAACGTTCCGGCGCTAGCAGTGAGGTCGGGGGGAGCTGAGGAGTGCAGCACATGAAGGTTATCTAATAAAGAAGGAAGGCAAACACAGAGAGAACATTTCTCTGAGGACAGAGCAGACGTAATAGGATTTTCCAGTTATGGCAGGAGTTGCCTGAGAAAAGCACAGCTTTAAAGTGAGCCAGAGATTCGAAAGAGTGCTTATAAGGAGGAGTGATTAAGTTGAAGAGAGACAAAGCACCAGAGATGGACGGGGAAATGTGAGTAAGGAGCTGAAGAGAATTAGGAACATTAGATAAAGCTGAAAAAGAAGCAGTTTATACTGGGTTCAACTGAAATTGAGGCTAGAAAGTGATGGATATGGAGAAGTGGGCTCTCACCTTGTCTTGGGGGTTTGCCGGGATGGAAAGCAGCAGCAAGGGCAGATGAGGAGTCTGTGATATCTCCGTGGAAATTGCGACAACTACGGCGGTAAGCCAGGATGCCCACACTGAGCACAAGGATTACACACAACAACAGAGCTCCCACAAGCCTTGCGTACATAGCCACTCCTGCCCCAGAATCCGCTGAAACACACACACACACACACACACACACACACACCATTTTAGACTAACAAGCCCCATACATGCATATTTGCATGTTAACCTTCACACATACAGTTAGTAAATATATATAAAACTAATTAAATCTCATCTGCTACATGAACAAACAGAATTGCTAAAACAACTCTAGACCTCATGACTGTCTTCATGTTCCAATAAACTCACGTAGACACCTCACCAACCCCCAAGGGAGATAAGGGATGAAAGTAATGATGATAAAAGATGGAAAAAATTATGTGGGGGATACAATTTAGTTTCAAAAAGCAAAAAATATGTATAGAAATAAAAACAAAAGAGATGAAGAGAAAATTAGACCAATATGTGGCATGCTGCTGACACGTACAGATATGACAGAAAATTATATGTAAAGTACATGATAAAATATATATATATATATATATATATATATATATATATATATATATATATATATGTGTGACAAAGGCATGGCCAAGAGTATGTGGAACCTGACCATCACAGCCAGATGTGCTTTTTAATATCTTTTGAATATGCAATAATCTCATGACCTTCATGTCTTAAAATATCAACTGACTGTTTTTTTTTTTTTGGTTGTTGTTACCTTAATTACCTAATGTCACATGTGTTTTAAAAATATTTAATATTGTTCTGGAATGTAGAAAATAAATTCAAAATTGTGTCCAAACTTTTGAAAAAAACATAAATGTTCACTATATGGTCAAAATCTTGCAGACACAGTTAAACATCGTTGGCCTTGTTGAACATCCTATTACAGAAAAACTCCCCTCTTTGCTTTTATAACAGCCGCTATTTTTCCACTCCCTTGGGAAGGCCTTTCATTAGATTTTGGCATGTTGCTTGGGGATTTGTGCCCATTCAAACACAAAAGCATCAATGACGCCAGGCACTGAAGAAGACCTGGCAAGCGATCAGGGTTCATCCCAAAGGCATTCAGTGGGGTTGAGGGCAAAGCTCTGTGCAAAAACCTTGAAGGCTTCAAAACTGACCTTGGGGGAATAGGGTTGTGCTAGGCCCCTTAGAGCACACACTTTAGTAATTTTAGTCATTAACTCCGACTTTGTGGCATAAGTTTGGAGATGGACCAAATATGTGGGTCTTGGTCAATTATCCACATACTGTACATTTGGCTTTATAGTGTATTTGAAAATGCCATATATTTAGAAGACTATATATACATAACAAAGGCACGTACAGTATGTAGAGGACAAAGAACCATACAGTATGTAAAATACAAAAGCCTATATGTAAATGTCAAAGTCTGTATAGAGATGACAGAGAAGTATGAAGAAATAGAAGATAAAAAGTGAGAGAATATGACACTGATTAGTAGTGAGCTTAAATCTCATGGCTTAATTGTAGACAGAACAGTGATGAAGTTAGAACATTTCTGTTCAGATTTCCCTGTTGTCAGGGTCACAGTGATATAAATATTAGCATCTCTGAAGCCCTAAGCTACGACATTGTTCATAGAGCACCAGCTATGCACTCATTAACTCCTAAATGACTTCAAGCTGTACTTGAAGCTGGTATATGCATTATATATTATTTTCCAAATATGTACATATTCATTTTTGAATGCACCAGTCTCCACTGAATAGTTATTTAGCCCCCAGAAGACTGCTGATATTACAAAACCACCTAATTCTGGCCAAATGTTTTTGTAATTACTTTTTCCATTGTCTAAAAGAAAAAAAGGTTTAATCGTATTATTGCCATTACTCCTTTAGAGTTCATTAGGCAGGGAATTTATTATTCCTAAGAATCATTAATGAGTTTGTAGTTTATTTTAATGTTTATTTTACGACTAAATCTTACTCAGCCACTAAAATTAGATTTTGCTTGTCTTTACACTGTTACACTGGGATGTGATGGGTGTGGTGCCTTTTACTGTAAAAGCATATCCTAGTTTATTTTCATCCCGCTGTTCAATTTATATAAGCTTATCCATGTTCGAAAGACATGAAATGTGAAATGTATATTTCTGACCTTTGCAAATCCTGGAATGAATATCAGCATCTGAAGTATTATCATTACTACAATTACGCAATACAAGAGAACGTTCTAAGATTACAGAGTAAAAAAAAGCGAGCAAGAGAAGCATGGAAGCCAGATTAGACATGAGCGCATAGATGCACATATATGAATACTGACGAGAACCCTTCACATAAATCACATCCAAACACACATGTAGTGAAGAAATGGATGTACAAACACATGAAAAGGTAAACTTACGATGGTTTGTATGCTCAACAGAAACCTTTTTATCTGTTTGAAAGAAAATAAAGGAAAATGAACAAGAAAAAATGGGTCATGCAGTCAGAATGAAAATACTTAATGAAAATGAGACAACAAACAAAATGAATGCAAAATGATAACACATTTAGTAAATAAATCATCAGCAGCACATCTGACAGAGCAAGCCGAAATTAAAGTTGAACATGCATAAACTGTGAAGGAATCAGTGAGTAAATGAAACAGTGAGTGAGTGTGTGGGCTGCATTATTAATGACAGCGCCTGCATGTTCAGCAGGGCTCTGTAGTATAAAACTGGCTCGTCCACTGCACACTGACTATCAGAATAAATCTGCTTCAATCCCTCAGTGTTCACAAGTTAAGCACCTTGCCGCCTAAAATATAGGCATTTATCCGATTCACCATCTGCGCTCTTAGTTTCAGAAGTAAGCATAATCAACTCCAACACAAACACCTACACAGTGCTACTGCTATATCAAGTAAGAAGATATGCCCTTGCAACACCAATGTATTTTCACAAAT
Organism: Clarias fuscus; assembly: GCA_030347435.1. Taxonomy (NCBI): domain Eukaryota; kingdom Metazoa; phylum Chordata; class Actinopteri; order Siluriformes; family Clariidae; genus Clarias; species Clarias fuscus. Next base: position 18,675,969 of record CM059211.1, on the reverse strand, counting down.
GGTGCTCAGATGAACATCCACAATAATCTTCAAATGTAAACTAGGCTAAGAAAGGCATTATGAAACGTGTAGCTATAAAATTTAGTAAATAAATATTTGGTGAATTAACAGAGCATAAATGTTATGTGGTGTAATCAAGTAGCAATTTTACATGCCAAATAACCGTATGTTTTTGACAGAAGTAGTAGGAAGTAGAAATACTGAACAGACAGTGACGTCTGTACTGAATTGCAGCTCAATATTTTAACCTGCAGCTCTACTGTATGAGTGCACACTATGATTTGTGTCCAAATTCCAGCTTATCAGTCCATTTCTAAATGCCAGAGTGATTTAGGAATAAAAATCTCATTGGAACGACTAACTTTATATTTTCTGCTCACACTATGTGATCTCATGTTTATAATAAACTGTCAGTAGAGATATTTGCACATTATTTTTACTAACCAGTGAATGGAACCTATGAAACATATTATAGAACATATGAAATGTGACAGTAATGGCCACAATAAAATGAAATGCATGGTGGAGCAGTTGGGACCCTTTACTTCTGGCGTAAAAAGGATTCTGTAAACCTGGGGTACATGATTGGTCCCTGTTCCTGTATTAAATGTTTAAAGTTTATTGAATATGTATGATCTCTCTTAGATCCCCCAAGCTTTCAGAAATACCGTTCCCATACATGTTTAATTCAATTATTTGTGCACATTTGTAGTGTGAATGACATTTGGCCTTCTTGGTTAATGGAACGGAGTCATGCAATATTGTAGTGCTTAGAAAAAGTTAGTTAAATGGCCGATGTTATATTAGGTTTTTATTGACTCTGATGCAACAAATGCACCTGTGATGAACGATTTATTTACCAATTTATCTAATTTGAATCTAACTCTGTTAAAATATTACAATGTTTAAAATGTTACCACTTGTTTAATCTGAAAAGAAGTTCTATTTCATTTGGTTATAAATTATAAAGATATAATATTATATAAGTGGTTAATTACAACCCTTCTCATAAGTAATTCCAATTAGTTGAATTATTTACTGGAAGGGTAAGCAGCAAAGCTATTATTATTTAACTGTATTAAACACATACTGTATGACATACTAGATAATTATACTGGAAAACATACAGTATATACGAAAATTAAATGTGGAAAAAATCCCTTTTCTGTTGATTTAAAATCTTAAAGGGACTGCTCAAATTTTTTACAGTCTGTCTTGAATCAAAGCTAAGGTGACTATAAGTACCATACGTCTTGGTCGTTATAAATTTTCCTGCTCTGTACACAACCATGAAATTTGTCATCCGGAACGTGAGCACAATGTAAGCAATCGGGCTCAAATTCCACAGCCATTCGTTCTGCGAAAACATGCATTCCATAGTTCAGCTGAGACCTCTATGAAGCTTCGGCAGCCTCACTGAGATAAACTGAGTGGGTATCTTTTAAATTATGGTGTATTTAGTACAAATATAACTTTTCTTTCACTGGAACTAACCATACAGCTATTTTGAGGAACAGAATAAGTTATATAATTCCATCCCTAGACTGGGCTACAGACCCTGATGCACTACCTCAAGTTATTTCTTTCACCAGAAGCAGCCATACGGCTCAATTTTTATTTAAATTTTGTTAACTCTGTTCAATGTGCAACAAGGGAAATGTGTCAGGTGGTGAAAATTTGGTATTTTAGATTTGTGCATGTGGATGTTAGCACTGTGGACAAAAATAACACACCTTAAAAAAGTGATGCATTAAATACTTCTATTATTTTTTAAAAAGCATTTCTTTTCAGGAAACATGGGTAATTCAGGTACCAACATGGGTAATTCAGGTACAGTTAACTTGGTTGTCCTGCAGGTTAAAATCCCTTCCAAACCAAACCACTATAAGCTAAAAAGATCACAGTAATCTTGATTATCACAAACATCTGGGGCTGCACTAATCATGGAGGTCTGGTGCAGGATCCCCTAAACATGCAGCCTGTACTTGGGTTTATAATGATTTTTGTAATTTACACTGAAACCACCACTCTGGCCGAGAACAGTCTGCAAGCTGGGGTTCAGGTGTCAGAGGATACATGATGGGTAACACAACAGTGTTATGGTCTAGTGTGATGTACTGTATAACACGTGTCAGAAATGTGTCTTTTAAAAAACAAATAGCACCCATTTACATCACTCACCAAAAACAACTCTCTGCTTAGTGGGTGAGGAGTTCCTGGTCCTTCCTGTCTCCACAATTTACTGCCATTTATAACTGCTTCACTTACTGCATTTCATTTCATTTATATATGGTTAGCTGTTCATGGTCATTTACATCTCCTGGTGGCACGTACTGTAGCATTGGTCTCAAAATGCCAGACCTCTATTCTGTAAAGCCCACTTTCCCTTCAACACAGATCTTTTTCGCCTCTTGAACTACAGTACTCCTCTTCGACTGCTAGTTTACAAGCAAAAACAACAGCAACTGTCTATAGTCTCTGTGCCTTTTAGGCAGAATGCCTAAGTGTAATGAAAGCGCAATATTCCCGCCTTGTACAGGCTATGTGAAAGGATCTACTGAGGCATGTTAGTGGTGTGTGCACATTCTTCAAAAAGCTTGTTTCACTATAAAGATTTATTTTATGGCCTTTGTTAATCATTAAACATATTTTTCTTCTATTCCCTCTTTTCAATGGGGAGACAAATACATTCACTGCAAAACAAAAAAAAAACCCTGAGTTAAAAAATAAATGGCCCATGGCATGGTACCTATACTGTATGAGGCCCAGTGATTGGAAACCTCTGCTCGACTGAATATGACAAAGTTGCAGTTGGCAAACTGTCGAAGAAATCCTACACAGACCTCTTTAAACTCTCTGCTGCATAATTAGCTCGATTGCTAAGGGACTGTTAAGACTTGTCAGGAAGTATAGGGTGTCTGCAACACTATTGGTTGTTGTGGAAACCAATCTATTCTTTGAACATGATCATTCCCTACATATGAAACGTTTACAATACGTAGGCATTTAAATTCCTGGAACCAGGTAAAGAATCGTCAAATACATTTTTAAACCTGAAAGAACAGACATGAATCTCTTTTCTGAAGGGGGAAAAAAAACGGTCAACATAAAATCATTAATTATGTAATTATTTTGAAGTAAAAAAAAATGCATAGTTGAAATCACAGCTACAGTATGTTGAATAGTGAACCTAAGAGCATTTGCACACACAATGCAATGAGAGCTCAAAGGATTGGGATTAAACAGCTGTTACACTTATAAGTGAGAATAAGTTTAAAAAATGCTTCAATTTGCTAGGGAGCATAAAGATTGACCCTATACCAGAGCAATGGGTGTGTGAGTGTGAGAAGGGAAGCACATGAAACAATGTACTCATCATGCACAGTGGCTACTGTACAAGCCTCTTGAGACAGTGTTATGACCTGATTTTGCTTCTGTTGCAGCGGTCTAGACTCAGCAATGTTATGTGGCAATAAAATGAAGTGAGCTGATTACTTGAATGTACTGAATGACCAAGATATCACATGAATGGATTTTTTTCTTCCATAATCGCACAAGTGCGTTCTGGAAGCATTGTGCCCTGTGATGAAGCTACAGATGGTTGACCAAAATATTTTAGCTCCCCTAAAATCAGGTGACTCACAGCGGGCACACAGTCCCTCGGTGCAGTTCTTGCTCTCCATCATGCTGCCGCTGCAGTGACGTCCTCCGTTACGTGGGGGAGGATCCTGGCACTCGCGGCTGCGGTAATGAGTGCACTCGGTCCCACACGCTGACCACTTAGCCCATTCTGTCCAGCCTCCATCCACTAGGGGGCAACACACAATAATGAGCACACAACATATCTTATACTATCTCACAGCAAAGATTTCATGAAGACTCTGGAGACTTGTGTTATTGTGTAGGTGTGAATTTGAGCATAGAACATCTGGCATAAGTGAGTATGATTATATAGTGCTTTTGTGTATATAAGTGAGTCAGTGATTGACAAGTGTCAGTCCGTTTCACCTGGACAGAGGGTGGTGCAGGTGACTCTTTGAAAGGGAGAGCCCTCGCAAAAAGCACCTCCATTAAGTGGTGCCGGATTGGTGCAACTACGTGTCCGTCGCTGCCAGCCCCGCCCACAACGTGCATTACACTCTGACCACTCTGTCCAGGATGACCAGCCTCCACTCACTGAGGAAGAACATGCACGCACAAACACACACACACACACACACACACACACACACACACATTATGAGGCATGCAATGATGGAACCTTCTAGATTCACTCAGACTTCCTGTCAAAACAGCAGCTGGTGTGGCAGTGTGCTGTGAGGCGAATGGTCCAAGTTAACCACGGTAATTGGACAGGGAATGAAACACGGTCTCTTTCCACACCATAAATTTGAGTCATATGTGTCTATTAGAGTTTGACGTACTGTCAAAGAGTCTCTAGAAGTTGAAACATTTTTCGAAATATAAATAACACTACTGTAATTAATACAACAGTCAAGCAACAAGCAAATTCTCAGCTTAGTAATAATTTATACGTTGTTTCTAATAATGACCACATATGACTAAATTGACAAAACTGACATGTGGAACTTTTTTACATTTTTAGAAGCAAGATTATTTGGTTCATTACCATAGACGATGAGTGTAGCAGTGCTGCTGCGTCGCTTGGCAACCACATTTCGGGCCACACATGTGTAGTTAGCAGTGTCAGAAAGACGTGCTTGCTTGATAATGAGGTCATGGTCGATGGTTATAAGGAAGTTCGGGTCCTGTACAGGATCAACAAGCTCCTCATTCTTCAGCCATTCTACCTGTGGAATTATGGAAAAAAAAGCTACAATTTACTTAGTTAAAAATAGTACATTGAATATGTCCATAGAAGACATGTGTCACCTGCCCACTAAATGTGCTACTTCTAAAAATGAAATAGCTAGTGCACATCTATGCTTCCTAATGAAGGTTCTGTGAAGGTTTAGCTTCACAGACGAAAGCTTTAGGAGAAGTTGCAGATAGAAAAAAAGTATGACGATGACAGATGAAGGATGACGATGATGTGAGATGATGGATGGTGATTCGTATGTGCCACTTCTCAGGCAGGTGACAATAAAATAGCTAGTGCACATCTATAGTATTATACCACATCTATACAAGCCAGTTGTCCAAGACTACATTAGTTATACTGTAAAATATAGCAATCATATCATGGACAGCTTCTCTTTTTTTTATAATTGTATTTTTTCTCCCCCAATTTAGTCATGTCCAATTCCTCCCCGTCACTAGGGGGCTCCCACATTAAGGCTACTACTACCACTCAGCCGGGAGGGCCAAAGACTATCACGTGTTTCCTCCGAACCATGTGACGCCAACCGACCGCTTCTTTTCGAACTGAACGCTCACGCATCGTTGGGGGCTCCTACCAAGTACCTCTCATCCCTCCCCTCTGAGAGAGCTCAGCCAATCAGCTCTCTCCAGACCTGTGGCTGTGAGAGGTTATAGCACCACCCGGAAACCGAAACAGCGATTTCCGGATGATAGGGCGAGCACTTTACCACTGCGCCACTTTAAAGGTTTGCTCAAATTCCCATGAAAGGTTTAAAAAGTCTTGAGGATAGAGGAAAAGTGTGATGCCGCTGAAGTGAGATGGTGGATAGTGATCCCTTACTTCGCAGGAAGGCGAAAGAGAATCGTGCATTCTAAAAATAACTTAAAACATTTTAGCTCAGTCATTACACTTTGTATTATTTATGGAAGTGCTGAAAAATGTCTGTTATAACTTATTGTACAAGTCTGTTTGATTGTCAGCAACTGCAAACACACCTCAAAGCTACAACAGCGGTATTTGAAGGGGTAGGAGACACTGCTGTGCTGAACTGAACGGCTTAACCAGTCCGAAAAAATAAACCAATAAAACCAGCTGGACTGAAAGATTTAAAAGAGGTGTTGAACAAATGTCAAAATCATCTGCAAAGAACAGCCAGAGGTGCAGCATAGTATCTCTGGAAATGATGCCTGAAAAATGATGGTATGTACGGCGAGTGTGTTCACAAAAGGTTGTTGCTGTAAAAGTTATACCTTCGTAAAAACAAAGTGCATTTTTATAACAGCACAGTCTGGAGTGTGTTATTCTACTTCTACTACACCAAGTTACCAACAAATACAATGTTTAATTTATTAATGAATCACATACCTAACATTTTTGGTTTATAATTAAATTGAATACTCTGGAACGACTAAGAGATAAGTTAGTTCCTGTTCTGAGATGCGTTATAGCCATGATAAACAGTCATTCTCACTATAGTCTCTCTCTTTCTCTTTGTAAAAAAAGCAGCTTGTAATTTTACCAAAAGGTGTAACATTCTACCGTAAGGTGTAGACTAAACTGGAAGATTTTGACTGTTGCTTTTTGCTTGCTGTGTTTTCATCTTTTTAAACTTTTTATACATACATATTCCTTCCGTACATATTTCTTTTTAAAAAAATCACCAGATTAAAACACTGATTAACCATTTTATTAGTCTTAGACCATAAGAATCATCCAACTATGCAATACCCTGTCTGTAAGCTGCTACTATAGAAACAACAACATATTTGACATTTCCAAGCACATTATTATAAACCCATTGTTGCAGCCAGAAATATTGTCCGAGCCATACTGTTATACAGTACAAAAGTAATGCACACTTTCTGACCAATCAGATTTTGCTGTGGTATGAAGGTGTTAAAGTATTGCAATCCACTAATCCCCTTTTAACAGACAGCATCTAATAGAGCAGACTGCGTGAATACTGTACTCAGTTTGGCTATGTTATTTCATCTGTGAGTCTAAGGTACTTGAAATATTTTGGAGATATGTTTCAATATTACAGTATGTTGTGTGCTGTGAGCTGCACACCAAGCAGAATAACAGGAGCCGGAGACACTGAAAGAATCCAAATGAGAGAGGAAATGAACACATGCAGGAAAAAGATGAGGAAAAGGAATCAAGTTAATGTACCTCAGCAGGTGGGATCCCTTCTGGTGGGCGGCACTGCAGCAGAACTTCCTGTTCCAGACGCACCTCCCTGCCGAGTGGCTCCTGCTCAAAGTTTTTCCTGAGGTCTGCACAGTATGACAGGTGGTGAGAGAAGCTTTTAAGAACACTAGCCAACAAATAAGCTAAAAGGTTCTCCAAACTTCTGTTGTTTTTTTCTGTTTAAGTCAATATTGCTTGATTTAAAAACAATCAATCAGACTTACATGCAATGCGAACATAGGCGCGGCGGCTCTTGGTGGTACCCGCGGAGCTCCAGGCTACACACTGGCACCAGTAATCTTCCAAGCCAAAAAGCTCCTCAACCTGAACCCTGGACACTGAAATGTCTACCTCACGCACCACCAGACCTGAAGCACAGCCACACATATTAACCAATATAATAAAGGCCCACAATACTAATGATCTTGTTTTGTTGTTTATACTAAACGGCACTTTCTAAAACTGTTTTGACAATTATTATAAATGTCAAATCCATCCATTCCTCACACACACACACACACACACACACACACACACACACACACACACACACACACACACACACACACACACACACACACACAGTGGCACACATTGGGCAATTGGGAAATGTCAATCAGTCTAAAAAAAAATCATGTCCTTAGACAGTGGGGGGAAACCAGAGCACGTGGAAGGTACACATGCAAACTCCACACACACAAACCGAATGTCAGACTAAAACCCCACAACCCTGGCAGCTTGAGACAACAGTGCTAACCACTATGTCACGATGCCACCAAAGTGTACAACAAATATTTTTAAATAGTTAGAAATCATATAAACTGAACACATTCTTTTCTCAACAAACACTCGCTTCTTTCTTCTGGGAAACTAAGAAGGATTTATATGGCTTCCTGCATTCATACAGTTCCTTATACTGTATATGCATAATAGCATAATATTGGCTCTTACTGTATATTTTATGATAATGATTTATGAAATCCAAACATTGACAATTCGCCATCTTATCATTTTTCTTCTTATTATTATTATTATGACGGCGACATTGGTGGTACAGTGGCTAGCAGTGTGGCCTTGCAACTCCGAAGTTGGGGTTTGATTCCTTGGGTCTGCGTGTTCTCCGTGTGCTTGGAGTGTTTCCTCTGGGTACTTCGGTTTCCTACCACAGTCCAAAGATATGCAGATATTTGCCCATAGTGTGTGAGTGAGTGTGTTTTTATGTGCCCCGTGTTGGACTGGCACCCCGTCCAGGGTGTGCCCCACCTCATAACCTGAGTTCCCTGGAATAGACTCCAGGCTTCGGCCGACCCTGTACAGGATAAGTGGTTTAGAGAATTTATCCATGTATTATTTTTTTATTATTATTATGTGTACCCCTGATTCACTTAATCTTCACATCCAACAGTGCAACGGAAGAAAAAACATGAGCTCAGGGCCTTGGTTGTTGGTAGAAGAAACAGAATGGTGAATACATACATAAATAAAGAAATAAATAAATAATCTATGAAAAAATTCTAAAGAAGTTTTATGTGGCAGGAATAAATTTTTGATGATACCTATCAGGGTGGAATAGAATGATTGGTTCAAACTGACAGAAACTCTGTTGTAACTCTGTGGTAAAAATGACATTTATACCTGCACCAGCTCTGGGTCAGATGTAACACTATTATCTGTTCCAAATCTTTATTTGCCACCTATATTTTTAAGAACAAAAAAACAATATCTTTGAGTAAGAGAGCAGAATGTCTGTATGAGAGCGTAAGGTACCTGTGACCTGATCCAGGCTCTCTCTGGTGACGTGGTCGTTCTGGTTGACCCACTCGCCGTTGCATTTGAAGTAGATCTGGGTGGCGGGAGACGCTTTGCAGGAGAGTTTCACTGGTCTAGTCTTCACAATGAACGTGTCCTCTGGCTCGCTCTGGAACTCGGGCAAAGGCTCAGCTGGCGCAGAGGGGAAGGAGTCTGGCAGAACTTCGCTGTAGTCACTGCCATCTACTCAAAGACAGAGAGCACAGCAGCGGTTCAAGTCCTGTGCTAGTGACTGGAAGATTATGAGAGACCTCAGACCTGCGCCATGGCAACGGTTAAAACCGTATACAAAAGGTCCCCTTCCACATTTCCACAGTTATTACTGCCATCCATCAGAAAACTCACTGCCTGCCCCCCTTCCCCCCAAGTGTGATCGTTGAGACCAAAACTATAATCAGAAGGTGTTGTTTAAAACTTGTATAGAAACATTCAGGAATTAATTCATCCATTCATATTCTTGCTCGGACTTGTGGTTTATACTTATAATTAAATAAGCACAAATGATTATTTTATGTTGTGGACTGTGAGCTGTTTCTCCTTCATCTTGCCCAACACTGGCAACCCAGACAGTCTCCTATAGGAGGACGGTTAACTTTGCTTCGTCATAGATTCCGTCTATCAACACATCATTCTCACATCAATAATGTTTAAAAGAAGTTAAAAGTGCTTGAGATACCAGTCACTAAAGTACTGACTCAGAACTCTGAACTGTGGAGAGAATATGCAAAAAGCAACGTATGCATACAAGATGGTAGTTCTGTGGGCCAGAACTGCACTCATGGCAAAAAAAGAGGCAAACCATCATAAAAGGGTGTGAGAGTCTGTATCTGTGAGTCTGACATTTTTACTCTAGAGTGGCATCAGAAGCCTGAGTCTCTCCGGCTCAGCGTCCCTGGGGAGTGCAAAGAGGCACTGAGCATGGGAGGGACAGGATGACCTTCCATTGAAAGGCCCAGTGATCACACATTATCTGCTGACATTTCCCCAGTGACACATCTCTCACAGCAGTGCAACTCATCCAGGGTGCTGTGCATGGCAGAGCCACAACGTGCTGCGTCCTGTCACATCCAACACCACAGTGCTCTTAACCTTTTAGCCAACAGCCAAGACATGCACGCACACACACACTCACACACTCACATACAAAAAGCAGACCAGCCAACCCGGATGTGGGCTGGGGACAAGCATACCAAAGCGGTCACACTGATAGACTGTATGCAAGAGGATTTATATGCAAATCCAAACAACTGAACAAACCCAAAATTGAATGTAAAAAAATATAAATATTTTTATAATAATAATTTGTAACAATTCAGGACATGTACAAAATGTCTTCTATGAATCAGTATAGATCTTAAGGATAGTAATTTTGAGAGATGGGCATAATGCACCAGAAAATCTGTGATATTTTTTGGGCCAATTTTATGTTCTTGTCGTAGCAACAGGTTCATTGTGTGTGGACATTAACGTAGTATTTTGCAATAATAGTCTCAATTTGAACATGTATAGCAATATAAAATAAAGGTTGATACGAAGCTACATATATGTTACTTAAAAGCTAAAGAGATTAAAATTAAACTTAAACAAAAGGTGATTTTTTACAGAGCAGCACATATCTGTCATTCACTCTAATTACTATTTCTAAACAAACTTATAATTCACTCCCACCACACAGGATGCCAGTATGTGGAATAGTTCATTCCTGCATTCCTGTTGCACAATTCATATGTCCGTGCACTCGGCACGAAATCGGTCCAACATGAAGTCCAAGGTGATCGGTCATGGCTGATTGACCAGTGCATCTCTATTATAAATGTAATAAATCTTTTAAAAATCAGTGTGGTGTCAGTGTGGCGATATGAGAATCAGCACACAAAAGAATCGCGATTCATAACAGGATCGTATTTTTTTCCTCCCATCTCTACTGAACACTTATGATTTCATTGTGAATAAAAACTTCAAATATAAGTATATATAAAAAATATACTCATACTGTAACAAATGGGTTGCTACCGAGAAACCATTTTCCAACTTTTGCTTGTTAGACATCCTGGTTGGAAAAGGCAGTGGGAGAAATGCCTTATAAATGTATAGGGTTTAAATGTATAGGGATTTTTTTTTCTCAATCCATTGCTGGTTTCCGGTTCTAATTAGTTAGAAACGTGCACTTTCACACAGTGCGATGGATTGGCAACCTGTCCAGGGTGTACCCTGCCATGTGCCCTAAGTCTCCTGGGATAGGCTCCAGGCCCCCCATGACCCTGAATACAGGATTAAGCGGTATAGATGATGAGTGAGTGAGTGAGTGTTCACGCCCCCTTTCTTAGGGAGACTCGTTGATGTGAAGATTTCACGAAAGATACAGGGACATTTGTTTTTATCTGCGCTGCATAAAAGGAACACCGCGTTATCGTTCATAAAGCGCAGTACTCTACACAGATTTGCTCAGATGATTCTTCTCAACAAAGGCTTCGACGTCACTCCACTTTGCACAAAATGCTTTTGTCATGTGGGCGATCCGCGACCACGGACTAAGCAAAACTGTTTCTGCGTGACGCAGTCACACGTTGTTCAGCTGATAGTGGCAGCTTGGGATGCCAGTTTTTCCGGTTCGTGTTGTGAGGAGGAGTTTGTGAACAGAAACAAATCTTAGGCAAATTTTTTGGCCGTAAACCGATTTGCTCGTACTCCGGGACGTTCGTTAACCGAGGTCCACTGTATAATGGGAGACTTTAACTATTAAATTAGATTAGTCCTGCACAACCATTTGCATAAAACTGAAATCGCTATGTGGACATTTTCAAATTTTTTTATCCCAAAAGGCTGCAATTTATCATTATATATTATGTATATGCAGAGTTGTGAATTTTTGTAGAAGTCTGTCAATAATGTTAGTATCTATTTATCTATTTAAGTATTTACTTTAAAAAAAATGCTTTTGAGATTATAAATAATTTGCAAACATAATGAGATCATTTGTGCCATGCTTTGCTGTTATAGCTTTGATAAATACATTTGAATGCAAAATGATATATTTTAATAGTTACATACTGTAGTTTAAATCGCAATTGCAATATGTCAAAATAATCACAACATGATTTTTTTATTACTATATTTAATACACTGGCTCCTGATTAGTATAATGAAAAAGACACTCAGAGGGGCTGGGATGATGCTTTAAACCCAAAAGTTTGTAGACACAAATTTTTTTTTGCTTTTTGAACATTGCATTTCAAATGTAGTTCCCTATGCTGTTGTAACAAGCTCCACTCTTCTGAAAAGGGAGTCGTATGAATCATATGAGGAGTCTGGCGTGCAGTCAGGACTTGCACTTTATCCCAGCAATGTTTATTGGAGTTAAGTTTACCGCACCATGGCACCTTGGCAAATTGTGTGTTCATGGACTTTACTTTGCACACATGCAAGAACATGTTTGGGCTTCTTAGTTCCAGTGTAGGGAATTTGGTCAGATGCACTGTGATGTAGCATAAGCAGGCTTATCTGTTGATCTGCTGGCTTTGTGTGTTTAGAGAACGTGCATTTTAGCTTGCATCCTCCCTGTGTCGCACTTATTGTGTGTTAGGCTAGACAGCCACTGTGCAATTTTTATCAATCATGTACAAGTAGTTGACTCGCGCCATAATCCGTCTTTCTGCATAGTCTAAAGCTATCTACTCACACTGATAATGCATGCTTACACTGTACAATTAAACAAATAGGTTTGTTCAGTGACAGTTCCAGTACAGAGAAATTCAATAAAGATGAAGATACGTGCATTCTTGAAGTTTGTGCCAAAAACAGATAAAAGTCATGCACCCTAAAATGATCGAGAAAACTTGGTAAGTCTGTGTGTTTTGCAGAAGAATTGTATGTGGATATGTGGATTTGGTATGTGGATGTTTTCTTGGTGTGATGCAATCAGCTGCTTTTTTAATGAGCATACCCAGAGTACACCAAGCTAGAATGCACACCACAAAATTTGACCTCTTGTCTGTGCCGTGTTGTGATCCTATTGTCTTGGTAATCGTACAGACGATCACACGGAATCGCAGACAAAAAGGATTATGGACCTGCTTACGCAGCGAGACGCTAACCGAAATTATTCATCCATGTATCCAGTCATCTAAGAGCCAGATCACTGGGCATTCAACGGGTAAAAGCACATCTTATGACAACTGGCCAAAATTCAGAATGATTATAAAATTAGTCTGGGCAAACGAGGATTGCAACACGTAAAAGTGGAAAAAATTAATCTTATGTATTATGCAATTTAAACATCAGATAGTACAACAATGTAGGCAGGTAAGAGGGTAAGATCAGGATTTATCAACTAACATAGAAACATCTTATTGTGTATTCTGCAGAGAGAGCAGTAGCTGGAAGGCCAGTAGAAGGTCCTGGCTGGAACTGTCATTTCCATTATGTCTCCATATGTGACAGCACTGTCCTTTATACCTCACTCAGACGCACAGGCACACACACACACACTGTAGCTACAAGCACAGACTACATTATCTCCTCCACCACACAGTTGTCTGGTCAAACCCGACACACTCCCAATCTGCAGAGCTACACTTATACAGCGCTCAGTACAATAGGTGGAATTCACAAAGAGACAGTCAATTGAAATCACTTCATGTCACAAACATGCATTGTGTCAGTGACTGAGTCAGCCTGTTCACTCTCTCCCTCTCTTCTTAGTTCTCATTCGTTTTCTTTATCCTCTGCCTTCAACTGTCATTCTGTGTCTTCTCAGACTTTGACTTCTCTGTCAATAAGTAATTGTGTTTCCTTTTTTGCCATCGCTCACTCCATATTGATTGTTGTACTCAAAGGTGTACCCCAAATCTCTCTCTCTCTCTCACACACACACAAAACCACAGAGAAAGAGAGAGAGAGAGAGAGAGAGAGAAGAGATGGAGGGAAAAGTGTGAATAAATGATGCAGAAAGTGTGAATCAGTGTAAATCCACAGAAAAGTTGCTACACGCACATCAAGCTGATTCATAATTTGTGCTCAAATCACTGCGTCTTTTGATGCACCCCTTACACACCCCGAACACGCACCATTGCATGGAGTGTGTACACACATATGTGTGATTGTCTGGCACCAATCTGGCAGGAGGCACTCAATCTAACACTGGGCTTGGCCGTGTGGGCTCGATGCATGACTGAACACCAGTCAGTTCTGTTCTGGCAAGCCTAACCATCGATCAGTGTGGAAATTGAAGTGGCTGTTTCTAATTTAGTTTTCAGGCTGGGATGAAAAAGGTCCGCTTGAAAAGTAAACAAAGGCAAGTCTTACTGTATATTCGTATGTAAAATGAGCCTTTCCTTCCTCGGAAAGACAACATCAGCTCACAACAACATGGCTAAACAGTTTAACAGGTTTTAAGATAAACAGAACAGCAAGGTAAAAATGTAATGCTAAAAATAAAATGAATAAAAATCTAACTTGCTTGTTTGAACGCACAAAAAATGTCTAAGAAAGATAATCTACTATTTTCTGTAATAAGATTACAATAAACCAAACATCTAATCTCAAGCCTTACGTCTTTGTATTCTGCTTAAAGAAAGCTTTTTTCCAGACAGAAAAAAACTTACTATTAGCAAACTTATCTGGCAAAGACTTTTTCACACTTGAAATGAGTCAAAATCATACAGTCATGTCATATACCGCCATTTCAGAAGGGTCAAATTATTGACCTGCATCTAGCAAAGAAAAATATTTAAATGATTGGAATTGGCCAGTGTTTCCCTCAGGCCTGAAATCCTTGTGGTGGTAGCCTGTGCAATGGGTCGGCATTACCTGCCAGCACAAAAATGGTCTACTACATGCAAAATTAACAACTGAACACTCTTTGGTGTTCAAAGATGGCGCTGTTTATCAGGGCATGAAGCCCTTAAAACCTAGAGCCTTTTTAGTCATGTTTTGCATTACTACAGTATGTTTTAATACATGGGGGTAGAGTTTGTGCAATATAGAGTGACATCTTTTTATCAGCACAGCCTAGGCAGAATGATGAACGTTGTCACACGGTTAAAGAAATACCAGACCATGTTTTTTATGGTTATTTTAGGTTGATTGAGTTTTACACTTATGCGACGTCCATTCCAAAATCATGGTTTAAAAGTAATAGTAACATTGGTTCTACATAATATATCAGAAAACCAATACGCCTGGCTTAATGTCTGAAGTCTCTTCCCATCAGTACATACTGGCAGGACCTTATTGAAATTTTCTTGAATCAGTTCAACTCTGTGTGGCCGTGTCGCTTGAGTTTTATGGGTTAAACCTCCTGTTTTTTTAAAGAAGAGCCCATTTACCGCGAAAAACCGTCTGCACACGTGCGACTGTCAGTATGCCCTTTTTATGGCAGCTGACATCCACTGAATTTACTGCCTCTCAGTTCGCCGCTCTCACAGTAGCAGAATAAACAGGTACAGGAATGCGAGAGGGAACTGTCCACTAGCAGTTACTCGAACGCTGATGGCCAGATTTTTAAAATGGATGGGCAAATATACTTGGGCGGCCTGCCAGAGTATACTCTATGTGTGGGAAACACTGCATTATTAAAACATGGAAGGATAGTGCTGAACCATCAACTTTGTGGAAGAAATGTGGTCAGAATAAAATCATGAATTTTCATGGTTGGCCATTGCAAAGGTTTGGACTTTAGAACGATTTAAAAAGGTCATGTGGTAAGAAGGGGCCCGCATGAAGCCGATGCACACATCAAGCACAGCGCCCACTGCGCTAGCCTCTGGAGGAAATGTTATGCTCTGGGGTTGCTTCAGTTGGTCAGGTTTACGTTCAGCAACGTTATGTGGCAATAAAGTGAAGCTGATGACCTGAATGTACTGAATGACCAGCATATCACATCAATAAGAGTTTTTCTGTTCGAACCTGATGACCTCAGCTTTTTTGGGAAGGCAGTGTATTTGGTATATTGTAATCCTACAATCAGATGTGCCAGCGAAAATGTAGCGATATAGAAGACTGTGTGTTTGCAATTTACTTGTTTTTGTTAGGTAAAAAATAAAAATAAATAATAATAATAATAATAATAATAACAATAATAATAAACATCTTCTTGCATTCATGTCTCCAAATTCCCCAAAATTCTAATGGACTGTTAAGCCCATATATTATCCTTTTTTTTTTCTTTTTGCAAATATGAGTGTTTGTGACTGATAATACAACACTTTGAGCGGAGGAACTGATGCTAATGAGAGCATAGCTGTAGATGGGAGCAAAATTTAATTAACCTGCTGCTGGGAGACAGAAAAAGAGGTGCTCCTGGCAGCCAAAAGAGAACACACATGGTTTGGAGCGCAGCCACAAACCCACAAATATCCATCACAGCCCCAACCGGCAGCCCACTGTTTGGCTGGAATGACTGGAGCTCTCTGAATAGAGACAAGCTCTTAAGAGGCCTCACTGCAAGTCTTTTATTACAGTAATGACAGTCAGCAAAGTGGCTGAAGAGCTTCCTGACTTCTGAATACCTCAAACAACAGGCACAGATGCAACTACGCTAACTATTTATAAAATATTTACCCTTTATATCGTTTTGTGGCAATACAGTGCGTACACAACATTGTTTTAAAGAAAGGATCAGAAGCTACATGCACGCACACACCACATGCACATACTGTAATGCCTCCAGAGTGTCTCCAGATAAACCACCACAAACAATCTCTGTCTCTTGTCTCTTATTTTGCTTCTTCCTTTATTCTCAGCTTTTACTTGTCTATATAAAAGTCAAAGTCACCCTGTGTTAACACATTGTACTGGGTAAATACATAATTTCATCGGACAATGCCAAGCTATAAAAAGTGTGTGTGTGTGTGTGTGTGTATGTGCATGTATATGTGCCTGTGTGTATTATAACTCTCTACGTCTCAACCTCAACGGGATATATTCAAGCAAAGGACAAATAGTGAGGTATAAGAGAACCATAAAAAAAAAAAAAATAATAATAATAGTGAAGGATGCTATTCAGCCATGCACTGAATGCACACTTGCAACTTCACAGCAGGAACCCTGACATTGGATGACGGTTATAATATTGTTGTAATGATGTTGTGATGACATCTACCATAAGAACAATGTTTTTAAAAAGTTAGAATGACTTTGATTAAATTATGTTGAGGTAGAGGTGAATGAATAACTCAAGCATAACTTTGCAAATACAACAATATTTCAACTTTTTTTCACGAATACAACAGCTTCCTGCACACACTAGGTGAATCAGCCGTAACATTAACACCACCCCGAGGTGAACTGAATAACATTGCATCTCGGCTCCCAAATTACTATTCTGTAATATGGTGTTTGCACTGTATTCAACCTGCATCATAGCGATTTCACAAAACAGGTATCAGAGCACTTATCAGGGACGTTTAAACCCTTTTAGCTGCTTTCTAATCTCAGTAAACTGCTGTTGTCCAGTATTAGCTGAAGGATGAAGAATGATCTCAACAAAGGTCCTCACAAGGATAGTAAGACAACCTTCTGTGTATGTGTGTTTGTGTGTGTTTGCGTGTGTGCTATTCACAAGGTGACAACCACCTTTAACTGAACCGATTAAAATCAGTGTTTAATTAACAAGCAATTAATTAAACAAAGCCTGTTACTGTCAGCGGTGGTGAGTCAAAACAGTTGCACCGGAAAGTGATGTAAAGGCATTAAGAGCGAAACTCACACAGCTGCTTTAAACAAAAGATTTACACTAGAGGCAACCTCACATTCACACAACAAACATGTCAATGTCAGCCTGATCTGAGGTAGTGTGTTCCTCTGCTGCACAGTACATGAACACACAGAACAGGAGCTCTCATTCAGGAAACCTGCACACACAGTATGACTGCAGATCAATCCCTGCTAACCGATATCACCCAAATGAGGATGGGTTCCCTGTCGAGTCTGGATCCTCTCAAGGTTTCGTCCTACAGTATATTGCTATCGCAGGGAGTTTTTCCTCGACACCTCGCCTCGGCTTGATCATCTGGGCCGATCTGGAAATTACGATTTATTTCCTCACACTTTTCAAACTCATTATTATATTTTGTTAATTCTGTAAAGTTGTTTTGTGACAATGACTACTGTTAAAAGCACTATTTAAATAAAACTGAATTTAATTAAATCCTGTGAAAATTTCCCTAATTAACCTTTTGTAGAAATGGCCAACTTCTGACGACTAACAACAAATACATTCGAGCTTTAACACAATATTTTTAGGCATTTGATATTTCTATTAATTTCACATTTCAGAGATCAAACCTACTAACCCTCTCCTCCATCTACCCATATGTGAAGAGTAAGATTAAGTAAAATAAATAAATAAATAAAAATAAACAGTCTTTGGTGTACAAACATGGCACTGTTGGTCAGAGCATTTTTGCAGTTTTTTTGCTTGCATGTTTTAATAATTGTATATGGGATCAGAATTGTGCAAGAAGATGAACTGAATTGTATTTCATTTTAACCAACTATACAAACAGAAATATGGGTTACCTAGGCATTGTGCATTGTGTGAGTCATTCCCGTATTCCGGTTTGATGTTTGAAGCCTACCCTATCGACACCAGCAGGACTTCTGTATAAGCATTTATTTTTTAATTAAATCAGTTATTGACTAATAACGTGTTGGTCCGTGTGCCGCTTTAGTTTTAAGAGTGATTAATCTTCCTGTTTTTTTTTGTTTTTTTTTAAAGAGCCTGTCCGACCGTTGCTATGCCCTTCTTATTCTTTTTATGACAGCTGGCATCCGCAGCATTAACGTCCTCTCAGTACACCTCTCCTGCAGTAGCAGAATATAAACAGGTACAGGAGCAGCAGCTTGAACGGGAACTGTCCGCTACTAGTTATACTAGGGCAAATATACTTGTTCAGCTGTCAATATGCTTTGGCGTCCCAACATCGTATACTCTGTGTGTCATTCACCAGTGCGAACTAAATAAGGACATGGCAAGGTATGTAATAATGTTTTTAACACACAAAGTGCCTCCATTTAAAC
Source organism: Clarias fuscus (assembly GCA_030347435.1). Classification (NCBI taxonomy): domain Eukaryota; kingdom Metazoa; phylum Chordata; class Actinopteri; order Siluriformes; family Clariidae; genus Clarias; species Clarias fuscus. The sequence continues at coordinate 18,657,128 of CM059211.1, read as the reverse complement.
AGTGTGCATTGTAATGGACTTTTACTTTTTTCCCACAATCCATCTCTCCCTCACATCGTCTTCTCCCTCTGCATCGCTGTCAATCCCCCACTGACTCTCCTTCACACAGAGACTGAAGTAGAGCATGAGAATGAAGTAGTGCAATGATAAGGCTTATTATCACTTCAAACTTCTCTCTCTTCTCCCTTTCTCTCCTGCATACACACACACACACACACACACACATACACCCCCACACATACACCCCCACGAACTGTCATGCCTCTGAAAATCACATGTTACCAAGCTATTTCCGTCCTCTGCGTTTGTGTGTATGTGTGTGTGTGTGTGTGTGTGTGTGTGTGTGTGTGTGTGTGTGCGCGCATGTCAGGGATGCAGTGACAGAAACGCTTTGCTGGGTTTTTCAGCATGTTTTATTGACAGGTAAGCTTCAAGTCACTATACCCGTAAACATCTTCAAGCACAAGTGACATGCACGCGCACCACAGACACACAAGTCACTGGAGACATTGTTGGTGGGGTGTAAGTATAAATATAGACTATGCAAACACACAGACACACACACTTTGTGTGCACAGAAGCATGTGATAAAACATGTCATGGCCCTTCTCTTATGACAGACACATACCCACGTTGCAGCCCTGTAATCATCACTAATGATGTGTCTGAGAGTGTGCATGTAGTGTCTGTATGAATGGACGTGTGTGTTAACAGCACACAGGGTGCTGGAGTCACACCCTGAAACTTGACAACGTTCTCTACACTTCTGTGACTAGACAGTTCATCACTTACTCCAGTATAATCATACTCATGTATGATTTGTGTGTGTCTCAGCTTAGCACTGAAACAATTATACATTTAGAAAGGACTGTGAGCTTCAACATGTCGCTCGGGATTTGCATAAGCTAAGGTTCTTCCTACGTAGAGTTGCCACATTTAGAAATAATCACGCGAGAACTGACGCCAGAAGTGTGATAAATGGGGTGGGAAGCTCTCCATGATGATAAAACAAACATGTTGTGTGACAGGGAAGATTATTGTCCTGGAACAGAGCACTTATTGTACGTGGAGAAAGAAAATTTTCATTATAGGATGAATCAGGTGATCAGTCAGAATAACTGAACAAATAGTGAACAAATCCAGGATTTCTACATTCGACATTAGGGATCGCTCTCCATTGTTTGGCACACACATGAATCGTGGATTAACTGCAATGTTTAACCTCATAGTACAAAATGAAACTAAACTGATGCTGTACGGCGTTATATTTGGGCCCATTTCTCAGAGAAAAGCTGCACTGCTTATTGTTTCAACCACTTAATCTCTTCTCTTTCTGTGGTCACTTGGTGCTCAAATGGGTTACCAGACCACATCAACAATCTCCCTTATACAGTGCCGGAAAAAAAAAAAAAAAACAGACCAAACAATATATGTACTAGAACTCATACTTACTTTTGTAAAAATCATAAATTGAGTATTGAATACTTAATTTTATGGTTCAATTTAAACATTGGCCATCTTGAAGGTTTTTCTTGGAAGTTCCTTCGTTTTAAATGTTGATGTTCTGCAAATCATAAAAGAAACGCGAAATAACCTTCTGGCTAAACAGTGGAGCACTTTCAGTAAGAGAATGCTGCAGCTCCGCTGTCACAAAGAACGCTACAGGAAGTCTTTTATGCCAACTGCAATTATACTTTACAATAACTCTAATAACTCATAAATATGCTCGTATACATTCTAGCTTCAGTGCACTATGGTCACATCCTTCATTCATTGTGTCCTGTTTCTTTATTAGTATTTTCTGGTTATATACTTACTGGTTCATTCTCTCCGTTGTTCTCTACGTGCTGGTGCACCTGGATACAGTATACAATTTCATTCCCTCCTGTATGTACTGTACAATCATCATGCACGTGTACACAGACGCAGTATTTTCCTATTCATATTATTTGATAGCATTTTTCTACCTCTTTAATGCACATTAAATTTGATGCAATTTTTACCTCATTAATGCCCCTTAAATTGTTAAGTGTTCATTAATGCACCTTAATTGTAAAAAAAAAAAAAAAAACTCCCCTCCTCCCTCATTAAAATTCTTTCTTGTTTGTCGCTTCCTTGTTGTACAATATATTATTTGAACTGGCTGCTGTAAAGATGCAATCTCCCTTTCGGATCAATCAATCAATCAATCAATCAATCAATCAATCAATCTATCTATCTATCTATCTATCTATCTATCTATCTACCTACTTTTTTCCATTGATGGTCTGATCTGTGACCAAAAACTACGATACATTCCAAATTGTGTGTTTTGTGATCCATTTACAGAGTGACATTTTTTGCAATGTTTTTAATGCTTGGTTGATTAAAATGACGGTGTATAATAATAAATAATGACGATCTGACATAAAATTACAACCTGCTGCTGGAAAACAAATCATAATTTGGTAAGAGTTACATAAATCTCCAAGCACAACTGACTCAAATGAGTTGAGTTGCTTTACTCGTAAATATTTATGCCGAGATGCAAATTGCACATAATGGCGTGCTTCTGAAAGCCTGGACGAGCGTTTTCTCTCTCTGGTTCTGTTTACGCACATGCACAAATGTGGAAAAACAAAAGCTTTTAGATGATATACAGTATATATCATCGGAATAAAAGCATCTTTATTAGATTCCTGAACCACACACACAGAGGCCACGCCCCGACCCTGGGAATGACACGGAGAAGCAGGGAGCAGGGGAGACAGAAACACACAGTACTTACAGTAATAATAAAAACAGATGGGCTTGAGCAGTCGCACTTTACTGAGACATCCATATTGACTGCATTCAACCTTTCCCAGGTGTGTTGAATTGGTGCTGAGACATATTGTAAATATTGAAACCTGTTTACTTGCAGTGTATAAAAATCAAAGGCAGCATTTTTACAAGTCCTCCACAAGATGAATATCTTCATCACTTCAACAGGAAACATAAAGGTTTAATCAATATGTTGTGTGTGTTTGTGTGTGTGTGTGTTCGAGGGTGCTCTAACCTTCATTACCAGGTGCACAGGGGAACCCACTCTGACCCAATGCCAGTGTGAGAAATGTATGTTAGATATAATAACTCCAAGAGCTCCTATAAACCTCTCAACTCCTAAAAAACACACTTAGCAGTGATGATTATTTAGAGTACAAATTCAGGGATGTGCACGCTTAGAGCTGGCAGACATTAGTTTACTGATTAAAAATTATTCTAGGATAATAATATATGACATTTTTTGTATGATAGTATTTGCATTAAAATGTGTGGGTTTTATTCCAGCCTTGGGTCTGTGTGTATGCAGTTTGCATGTTCTCCCTGTGCTTCGTGGGTTTCCTCCAGTTTCTTCCGACAGTCCAAAGACATGCAGGTTAGGCTAATTGGCATTGCCAAATTGCGCGTGTTAGCCCTGCAATAGTCTGGCACCCTGTCCAGGGTGTAACCCGTCTAGTGCCCTAAGTCTCTTGGGATAAACAGTATAGAAGATGAACAACGTTGAACAAATGCCCCTAACGCAATGTGACTTCAAAACCACCTTAAAACTTAAAAGCAGGAGCACATCGCAGTGATATTTTCCAATTAAGTAAGGAATTAAACACAGTTTTGTTATCACACTGCGTGTTTGCCTTGCAGCCAGAATTTCTGTCAGAGCCATGCTGTAACGGAAAGCTAAACACCTTCTGCACAGAACCGAGAATAAAATGATGTTGTAGTACAGAGGAAATCAGAGTCCCAAATGCATAGCAGCAAAACCTCGAGGATCAGGTGCAGGTGTGCTGTTGAAATATTCATCTGTTTGGATGAGCTAAAGATTTTAATCTGGATTCTAGCTTACATTATGACTTATAAAACTCAGACAACACATGAAGCAAGGAAATAAAACGACATTCAAGATGTCCAATGTTTCAAGCTCCCATGTTTTACTCCTTATATGAAGTCACATTCATTTGGCTTGTTTAAGCTCTGGCCAATACAAAAATGGAAAAAGGACAATTACATTTTCTCACAAATTGTGCACACTGGAAACCCATTTGAATGTCTAGACATGACTAAAAATTTAATTTTGCATCTTGAAATAAAATATTTAAGACAAAATTGTTAAATTGAAGTGCACAATGATATGAGGCTTGATGACAATGTTGTTTTTTTACTTCCTTTGAACAACAGTGATAAAAAAATTATAGCACAATGATTGAGCTACATTTTCATCTTTGAAAGAAAACACTAGTCTAATTTTATAAAAAAAAACAAAGTGAAACTAATTATGTGCATACATAATTGGACTACTATATGAATTCTATTACATTCTACTTATTGTCTGGGGAATTTTGTCAATGTTATCTGGCAAAACTGGTGAATACAAAGCAGAGATTTTTTTGGGCCAAATACAGTGGAACCTTGGATTACGAGCATAATTCGTTCCGGAAGTGGGCTCATGTTCCAAAACACTCATAAACCAAATCATCATTTCCCATAAGAAATAATGAAAACTCAAATTATTCGTTCCACAGCCCAAAAAATTAATTAATTAATTAATTAATTAATAAAAAATTTATACAATCTATAAAATGAAAATAAAACAAATTAATCTGCACTTTAACTTTTAAAAAAAGTACAAATAAATCCCGACAGATAAGTGTTTCCGTTGGTGTGCGCAGGCGCTGTGTGTGTGTGTGTGTGTGTGTGTGTGTGTGTGTGTGTGTGTGTGTGTGTGTGGAATTAGCCCCTTCCCTCGCCTCGTTTTACACAGTAACACTCCTCCTCCCTCTCCCCACCTCGCTTTTTAAGTTTCACAACACACACACACACACACACACACACACACACACACACACACACACACACACACACACACACACACACACACAACGGAAACACCGTTTTAACAGGAAAAAAAGAAATCTCTCTGACACGGGCATGAGCGCATATTAACGGAATCACTTTTTAAGTTTCACAACAAACGCATAAACACAGCGGAAACACTGTTTTAATGGAAAAAAGACATCTATCTGAGACTGGCGTGAGCGGATACTAAGGGAATCACTTTTTAAGTTTCAAACCAAACAAAAGGTGAGAGAGTGACGCTCGGTGTCAAAATAAGAGTCGCATGCGTGATACATGATACTCTGCGCTAAAATTGAATACATTTTTTATTTATTAAAAATCTCTGCTCGGTTTGCAGAACACTCGTGAACCAGGTTACTCGCAATCCGAAGTTCCACTGTATACATTATATCCATACAACATTTTATTTTACACTATGATAAATAAGCATTGCAAGTAATATGTGGTTCACGTGTGCCAGGAAAAGAGTAGCAAAAAGTAGGGATGATGGCTCAATCGCAGTTTATTAAAAAATAAACATACTTTTTGGAGCAAAATGCTTTCTTTACTCAACAAAAAGTGGAAACCTTTCCCTTTTACATGTATAAATCGTACAGGAAATAAAAAGGAAATAATGTTTTTTTTTATTTTTTATATTGTCAATAACATAATGAAGTGTGAAGTTCAAAGTGAGGTCGGAGACATCTGTGGATTGAAAGAGAAAAGGGAGAAGCACTGGGGCTTTGCTACTGCTACTTGGCAGGTGGGGTGGAAAGCGAGTAAGTGAGCAGAAAAGTGAAGTCCAAGAGTGTGTGCATGTGTGTTTGTGTGAACTGTGTGTCGGTGATGACGTGTGACTAATGTGTATGTATATGTGTGAAAAAGAGAGCATGACAATACACAAGTGGAATCAACTTCATAAAGCCTCCATTATACATGTGTGTGAATGTGCTTGTGTATGCATGTGTGTGTGTATGAGCGTGTATATGGTTAGCGGATGAGAAATCTGGGGCTGCGGTGTCCTGTCTTCCTGCCTGTGTGTTAGAGCACTGCTAGAGGGCGCCACCCCCCACTGAGCTCATTTATCAGCCCCATCAATAACTGCCCCGCACCACACCGCCTTTCCTCCACTGCCTCCACGCTTCTCTCTACGCCACACACCACCTATGGCCTGGGAACCCAGCACACAGTCCCTAATGCCATCAATCACACCCATACACAGAAAGAAACGAAAGAGAAAGAAAGACGATGAGAGAGAGAGAGATTATAAATACTATAACTAGAATTATGAGCTGTATCAGACACTAATTTAAAGTGGCATGCTTTTAAGTTTGGAGCCTTAAAGGAAAACCTCGCCCTGAAATTAAATATCTTTATCTCTTGCTAATCTTTTGCATGCAGCTGTATTTTCATCATGTTGATGTTTGAACATTTCTAAATAAGGAATCTCAGTACAAAATATACTGCTAAAAAAACATTAAGGCAACACTCAGTCCAGGTTTGACTCGAACACCCTGCATATACGAGAGTACGTATTCTAGGGATTTTTTATTTATTTGTTTATTTTTTGATCAGTATATATCTTGTACCACCGAGGAGCAGCAGCTCATTAAGGAGATTAATATCCAAGTCGTTCAGGGTGGATTTTTCTTTTACACTAGACAGACAAGGCTCCACATTTGTGCTGACGGCAACGTAAGACCTGACAGAAATTTAAAATGAATAATCCTGGGGTTGTTGGGGACACAGTCGGGAAGCAGTGCTCAAATCCCGTGTGTCTGCGTGCATGCTCTGCACAGCTGTGATGCTAATGTCATAGAGCTGCTCTGTGTGTGTGTGTGGCTGGTTGTCATGACGCTCTGCGTGCCACATGCAACTGATCTCCCAAGAGGCCTTTGGTTCACACTCAAATCACCATGGAGTGCATGGCTTCTGTTTTTTTTTCTCTCTCTCTCTCCCCACTCACTCCTTCGCTTTCTCACAACACAAGTTTTGACCGAACAAAAATAATGAGCAGTAATAACGTTTGGTGGACTTGCAGGAAGTTGATACTGAAAAAATTATTTTCAATCTCTAACTTTCTGTTGACGGACTTTATGAACCTCCTTAGACTCTTCTACTAAATAAGCACAAACAAATGCAGAACCAGACCTCTCCTGATTCTCCGGTCTCTGGAGCCAGACTGCTTTAAATGGGTGTAATTACATGAGAAGATGAGCAGCATTCCTTGCTTAGGGCAAAGTGATTACAGGCCCCCTCCTCTCTCTCTCTCTTTCTCTCTCTCTCTCTCAACTCCCTACAATTACCCATTCCTGTCCATACACACACATACACACACCCCTCATCAGGGCCAAAAGGCTGTGCTCTCCCTTCCTCTACATGCCACTCTAACTGATTAGCCCAAGCCTCTTCAACAGGACACACAGAGGACAAAACACAAACAAGCCAAGTTCTCTCACCAACGAAGAGTCTCCAAGGCACACAAACATAAAAAAAAAAAACACACACGCAGCCCTGTGTATAATAAACACAGAACAAGATTACTTTTGTGAGCCTGCTTTCACAAATGCCGCTTATTGAATCAAACCCTGGTGCATTTCCTCCTCTGTGTGTTCATTTAAGCAGGTGAGAGACCACAAAGAATCACACCAAAAAAGAGAAAGAGGAGAGAAAGAAATTTGACCGAACTGCATGAATTGAACTCAACATGCTGTGTATTTTGAGGGATTTATTTATTTATGTATTTATTTTTAGATGTAAACTGATAAACATACCCAGAAGGTACAACTGAGCCTACAAACAGAGCTCAAGCAACTGGGAATAAAGAAAAGAACCTGGATATGTTTCACACCGGTTATTCATATTTTTCTTCTTTTTATTGTCAGGACATTTGTTAATCACTAGCTCGGTGTACTTCATGCACAGTTGGCACACATACAAATGATTAATTGCCCTTTTCCCATCACCACCAGTGGATGAACAGGAGTGTGTTCTTTTTTGTGCAATATGCAAGTAGTAATTTTGCCCAGAATCAAATTTGATGAAGAGGTGTGAAATCCATTCGTGGAGGATCATGCTTTTAGATTTTTCAGTAAAACTCAGTTGTAGTCTTATCATCTACACCACTTAATTCTGTATACAGGGTCGCGGGGATCGGCTGAGGCCTATCCCAGGAAACTTAGGGCACGAGACGGAGTACACCTTGGACAGGGTACCAATCCATTGCAGGGCACACACTCATTCACACACTACAGGCAATTTGGGAACACAAATTAGCATAATCTGCATGTCTTTAGACTGTGGGAGGAAACCCAGTAAGCACAAGGACAACATGTAAACTCCATGCAAACAGAGGAGGAAATCAAACCTGGCCGGAAATCAAACCTGGACCCTGGAGGTGCAAGGCGACAGTGCTAACAACTAACCCACCGTTCCGCCTTCAGTTGTAGCCTATTGATGAAAATGTCATCTAAATATCAGAAACTTTAATTTCTCTATGAGTGATACAGTCATTAACCATCCCATACTCGGTTTGAGTAGACTAATCAAAGATCGTTTAATAATCAGCTTAACTGCACAGTACGATGCTTCTTTGATGTTTTTGTTTTTTCAAGTCCGCCTTCAATCAAAATAATATAGAATTTTATTACAGAATATAAGCACAGTACTTTAAGTCTTGGTTGATAAATTTTTCCTTCTCTGCACACTGACAGTGAAATTTGTTACCCGGAATGTGAGTACAATGTAAGTAATCAGGGCCAGATTCCACAACCCTTTTTTCATACAAAAAAATTATTAAAAAAAAAAAAAACCCTCCTAAGTTCGGCTAAGAACTTCTAAATTGAGCTGGTATCTTATAAGTTTGGGGCATTTCGTACAGCTACACAGCTCATTTCAGGTCAGTGATATGGCCACAACACCACGGTGTGAGCATGTGCAGTTCCCGTCTTTACATACAGGAATGTGCTTTAATGATTAAAATCGATTTTCATTTTTTTTCATAATCAGTTGCACAGGATTAGCAACAGGTCATCGACTAATTTATTAATTTATTTTATTTTATTCAGAATGTATTATTTCATTCATATATTTATTTATATTTTGAAGAATTTTGATGTATTGATGTCTTTGGAATATACTGCACCATTGCGCAGAAAGTTTCTCTCCCTTTTTTTTTTTTTCTGATAACATTTTTAAACCCATCATCAATAAGCAATTTAGTGGAGCAACTTTGTAAACCAAATGAAGATTTAGTTTTTCAACTAAATCTGCCTGATCTTTGCCCCTGACGGCTGCTGAGCAGCACGGCAGGCTGATGCCTTTCCTGAAGGGCATCTTACAATAATGTTTTGCGCTCAAGTTTGAAGTCCAGATGGTGCGGAATACTTATTAATTGGAATTAGAAATTTTATTTTTTATTTTTTAAATGTTTAACGGTTAAAGGAGTAGAAATAAGTCATCCAGATTTTACTACGTATACTGTTTATATCAGTACACACTGTCTATACTACAGTTGCAGACGGTGACAGATTGGCAATTAATAAGATAACTCATTGTGTTTCAGATGATTTTTGAGCAAGTTAATTTGTAGTGCAGATCAGCAGCTCTACCTCTGCCTACTGCGAACTGCTAAAAGCCCCTTCCCTGCCCTCAGGGCAGATTCACTATCAGCCTCAAGCAGTCTTCTCCTCCATCTGCCCCCTCATCGCTACACCCAAAGCAGCAAGCCTCATGCAACAGATGCAAGCCAGACGTGAGACGTGATTACTCTCTGTCCTACAGAAAAATACCAAAACGTGCTCATGGGATAAAGTAGCTGCTACACAATTACATATATAACTGATGTGGAAGTGTTTTGGCTAACAATAAGACGTAATATAACCCTTTAGACGTCATATACTGTAAAGTGGAAGACTTGTTTTTAGCTGGTAAAAGAGGATGAATGACAGGTGAAATGAAATGGTGCCTTGAAATATGAGAGGAGTGAAAGACTGCACATTTCAGCTACTGTAACTTGGTGTAAAGGAAATCGTACATCTTTTTCTGGAAGATCTGGTGCAAAATTAGAGCCTAAAAATGCAACTGAAGACACTGACTTGTGTAAACATTGAAAAGTGTAACAGATGTGTTTCTCATAACTGCTGATTCTTACCTCCTACAACAGTTACTCAATGCTACAGCGACAGACCTGTGTGTGTATACAGTACATTCTGTATGCAGTAATTACTTGCAGCTGCTAATCATCAGCTCTTGATTTAATTGATCATCAGCCATTGTGCAGACCTCTATAAAAGCAGAAGTTATGGCATTTTGCTGGTCTGGAGCATTCAGGTGTGAAAGACATAAGCAATGGTTTTAGAGAAGCAACTGCACATCAGTGTGGAAAGGGTTAGGTGGAAAGATTATTCACAAGTGGAAAGCATTCAAGATAGCTGACAATCTTCCCAGCACATTCACATCAAAAGTTGGAGCGTGCAATACTCAAGAGAATTACAAAAAAAAAACAAAAAAAACAAGAGCTGTATCTCAGACCCAGGTGGGGTCGCATATACAGGCCTCACTAAGCATGTTAAAGTCCATGACAGCACAATTAGAAGAAGACTGAACAAGTGACTGAAAAAGGCGATATAATGTTTTGGGCTTGTTTTGCAGCCACAGGAAAATGGGCACCTTGAAATCAACAAGTGAACTCTTCTGTATACTAGAGTATTCTAGAGGTAAATGTGAGGGCAACTGTCCGATAGCTAAAACTTGGTCAAAATAGGGTCATGCAACAGGACAGTGATCCGAAGCACAACAGTAAATCTACATCAGAACGGCTAAAAAATAAAAGAATCAAGGTTTTGGAATGGCCTAGTAAAAGTTCAGACATCAACCCAACGGAAATGCTGTGCTGGGACCTTAAGAGAGCTGTGCAGAGGTGAATGCCCAAAATCCTCAATAAACTGAAGCAATGCTATAAAGAAGAATCGGCCAAAATTACTCCACAATGATGTGAGAAACTGATGAAGTCATACAGGAAACAATTACTTCAAGTTATTGCTGCTAAAGATGGATCTACAAGCTATTGAAGATGGGGTACTTATTACTGCATGCGTTTCTTGTTAAAAAGAATGATTTCTCAGTGAAAAACGTTCTATGTTGTTGTTCGTCTGAGGTTGTATTTACCTATTACTGAGACGTGCTATGATCAGATGATTTTTATCATGTTTTTACACAAAAAATTGAATTAAAAGAGGGGCTACTAATGTTTGAACAAGGCGTATATACAAAAACTGAGAAAATGAGAATGGTTAGTCTTCCTACAGCTGATACCAAGAGAAATCCATTAATGGGTAACACTGCATTGCTACAAACAGAGCACATAGTCAATGTCATATCTACTAAAAGCACAGCAGTAAAGACAAACCCTGAAGCAGAGAACAGGGACATGAACTAGACAACAAACTCACTGTCAGGAAAACATGTTCTGGATGAAGAAAATCCAGAACCGGTCCCACAGACAATCAACATAAAAAAAGACACACAATCTCACACTCAACCAAAAATAGAAAGTTTAATGTTCATTGATCACATAAATGCTTAAGCATTTCATTTTTATATTCATTCATATTATGAGCTTTAAAAATGAACATAATAGTGGGGCATATTGTGTGAACAAATATTATTCAGAAGTAGCTCAGGAAGCCACCGCAGTCTTAACCAGAAGCTACAATAAATGAATTACATGAAACTTGCGTATGAAACTGAAAAAGAAATCACTTTTTTAAGATTCTGGACAGTGCAGTGACGGCCGCTACTGTAAATACGGGGCGCAGGGGTGCCGTCCCCCTTAAAGTTAGGCAGAGAAGAATGCTACTTTAACATGTAATTATTTAACATAATTATTATTTATTTTAATAATGAAATAAAGTCATTTAGTCACAATATTCTGTATTTCTTAATATAATTGATTTGCAATTAAAAAAAATCTAAACTGTATTACGTTCATTTGTGTTCGTGTACGCGGGGCACCAGACAAACGAGTGTCTATGTAGGCACGTACGTTTTTGAAAAGCATGTGACTCGAGGCTGAGCTCTGATTGGATCTTTTCAAATCATCCTTGGGGCGCAGCGCTGTGTGCCCCGAACCCTCCCACTCAATACTGAATTAGTACTGTTTTTAAATATTTGGGCTCATGTGATTGGACCATTCTCCATGAGTTTTTTCCTCCACTTCTTATGGCAAGCGAAGCCGGCTGACTGGATGCGATGTGACTCATACCTTAATTTTATACTAGTAGTAATGATGCTTAATCATCTGATAAATGGCTATTTACAGGGCAGTATTAAAAGTTTAATTAATATTTTGTTTGCGCCCACCCCCCAAAAAATTTTTTTGCACCAGCTGCCACTGATTCTGGAAGCTGGATTTTTTATCCTCTAAAGCCAGACAGAAGCTTAACAACTCCTGCACTACTTTTAAACCCGTGTGATTTGTATTAACTAATCAATTGACTGATGAATGTGAGAGGATGACTGCTCCTTAAAAACATATTCCAGCTTTATGGAAAATGACTAGTGCTGAGCGTGGAATTTTATCATGGATGCTGTCAAGCTATATATTTGTACAAAAGCGTATTGGTGAGTGTTAGGTGATATGACCTCAAATCAGTATCACAATTAATTAAACATTTTACCTCAATTATGATTAATGAATGATATGATAATTGGGAAATTTTCTCCATGCTGCTTCCATGTCGCAAAACTGGATGTAACTACACACGTGATAGTTTTTAAGGGGACAATACATGGCCATGCACTGTAGGGAAATTATTGACAGAATTAAGGAATAAATAACTTGTCAACAAGCTACATGATGGTGTTGAGGTAGCACTATGGCCTTGCACATCCAGGGTTGAGGGTTCAATCACTCCCTCCGGTGTGTGTGGAGTTAGCATTTTCTCCATGTGCTTTATTGGCTTCCTCACACATACCAAAGACATGCTGATTAGGTTAATTGCCATTCCAAAATTGCCCGTAGTGTGTGTGTGTGCCCTGCAATACCCCTCCAGTTCAGGGTATGCCCCGCCTCATTGCCAAAGTCTCCTGGGAGAGGCTCCAGGCCCCTCCGACCCTGTATGCAGGCTAAGCGGTATACAAGATCACATCGGTTTAAAGTTCTGAATGTCAGTTTGCGAATAAATTTTGATTAATTGCTCAGCCCTAATACTGAATAGTGACCGTGCTTGGAATTGCTAAAGACATTGGTTCATGAAATAGTGTTCAGAGTGACACATACATGTGTACAAAAACAGTAAAAGGTCCCACTGACTGCTCTACTTCTGCTCGTACAATTCCTGATGAAACAGAAAGAAATCATGATTCTTGAGTCTTTTATAAGAAATAATATGCATATTTATTATCTTCAACTGTGCTGCAGCAGCCTGTGTGTGCATTGTACTATTGGTATTTAGTATAAAACATTAATAATGGGCCTCTGAGTGGCGCAGTGGTTAAATCGCTCGCCCTATCATTCGGAGATCGCTAGTTCGAATCCCGGGTGGTGCTGTAACCTCTCGCAGCCGGAGGTCTAGAGAGAGCTGATTGGCCGAGCTCTCTCAGAGGGGAGGGATGAGAGGTACTTAGTGCTCCCACATTAATCACGGCTCTACAGCCAATCAGGGGCGTCTGTGAGCTCACGCAATGGAGGGAGCGGATAGCGCTGTTCTCCGAGTGTGTTACGCCGCCCCCAACGGTGCGCGAGCGAGCAGTTCGAAAAAATGCGGTCGGCTGGCGTCACGTGGTTCGGAGGAACCACGTGATAGTCTTCGGCCCTCCCGGCTGAGTGGTAGTAGTAGCCTTAATGTGGGAGCCCCCTAGTGACGGGGAGGAATTGGACACGACTAAATTAGGGAGAAAATCAGGGAAAAATCAAAAAAAAAAAACATTAATAATATTAAGGATGCCAAGTGTCCTCTCAAACTAATATCAAAAGCTGGGTACATCATTAGTCGTTCCAATTTTTCTGTTCTTTTTCCCATAGCACCTGAAAAATTGGCCTTGATAAACATGTTAATAAAAAACCGTCCCCCCACATTTTTTTGGTCTCTTACGTGTCACAGGCGAGTTATAAGCGAGACAGCATGTGCAGCCATGACTCACTCACTCCGTTCATTCAGTTCATTAAATTAGCTGTTTCTTTAGTACATGTGAATGTGTTATTCAATACAAGACGCATTTGTTTAGAACTAATGTGATCTAATATAGAGATGGTTGGGTTATTGAGAATATAAAATTCACCCACAATGTAGATTTTGGACATTTTTTCTTCTTTTTTCTGCAGACTCTTGCTTCGGGTTAATATGCAAGGTTATTCAGTCTACAAGGGCGACAGTAGCAACAGCATGACATGGTTGCCTGAGCACAAACAAATCAAAGATCTTTTATTAATATGATTTCGTGCAGCCCTGTTCTAATAATTTGTGTTGTTTCACAGGAAATGCTACATTCAGAGCTAATAAAACGACGGATAATGAAATCAGCAAGTACTTTTTCGCCAAGTTTACACTTCAGGGACAGGACAGAAAGGAGCAAGTAAGGAGTGGAGAGAAGAGGAGAGCAGAGGGAAAATGAGAAAAGAAGAAAAGAGAAGAACAGGCTGGGTGATGTTGTGCTGTGCAGAACGATTGGAGGGGAAATGTGCGAGCGAGAGCTGTTGATAACTGTTTACAATAAGCGCTTGTGACTAACATCTCCAGAGAAAAGAGATATCAAATGAATCAAACTTCCTGCAAAAATTACATCAGGCTCGCTCATGAGGTGATAATGAACACAGAGCAATGTGAGGTGAGTCAGGGAACGAGCTGAGAGAGAGAGAGTGAGAGAGAGAGAGAGAGAGAGCGAGAGAGGGAAGAAGCGATTAAGTGTAAGCTGGGAGGAAATGACATTATGAGGTTCGGGTAAGCCATTTGTACTGAGACTGTTAATATGACAGCAAGAAACATTTTAATTGTAAAAATAAAAGCATGACAATTGCAATAGCTCAGAGGGAAGACGATCTTTAGTGGTCCGGTAACTAAGACGAGTGAGGAGCTCAGGGAGGGAAAATGAAGTGAGTGCTGCTGGAAAAGAGAGAGATGGAGAGAGAGAGAGAGAGAGAGAGAGAGAGAGAGAGAGAGAGAGAGAGAGAGAGAACGACAGGGAGGGAGGGAGTGAGAAAGAAAGATCAGTATATTCCCAGAGTGCTTTGAGAACAGCTAACAGTCTTGGGCTGTGTTTGTCTTTAGTGCAGCTTCCATTAGAAAGCTGTGCTCTTGTAATAGCGCTGATTCTTGTGACTAACTGCTTTGGCAGTGCTGCTCCTCTGTCATGCTAATGAAGAGATGTACGGAGCAGAACGACTGACAGCCCATCAACACATTCGGGCTCCGTCTTGCACCCACAAGATCTCACACACACACACACACACACACACATATATATATATATGTACTGTACACACACCTATGCAGAAGGACAGGTGCACAAAGGTGAAAATGAAACTCATGAACACTGATAAGGGTGAAACCAGACTTGACTGGTCACTAAGTCTGAGTGACAGGCATGGTCAGTGACTATGATGTGTAAAGAGAGCCTTGATTTACTGTAAAAACCCACATGCTAGGCCGGTTAGGCTGAGATACGGAGGGATTGGCGTCACTCCTCTCTGCCATTGCGTCCCCTTGCATCAGAGAGATCCCCTAGTGCCCCATACAGATGCCCAGGTACTGAGTGCACCAACAGCAACACACACACACACACACACACACACACACACACACACACACACACACACACACACACACACACACACACACGGAGGTAGTGTAAACTAAAACTACTCAGTCGAGTTGCATGGTGGGAAAAAATACTGTACAGTCACGCCAAAGTCACGGTTTGATATGTACCTCAGCTTTGAAGTCATGGTTCAGTACATTTTCAGCATACAAAAGTAAAAAAATAAATAAATAAATTCTTCATTTATTATGAATTTAAACAGAGAACAAATATACTAGTAATCAGGGCAAATTGGTCTTTATTTGCTGAACACATACAGTAAGCATTGCACAAAAAGGCATATATCTTTCCTACTAAATTGTGCAAGAATAATAAGAGCACTCCTCAGCAAATAGTGAAACACAGAGCTGCACAATTTGATTAAAAAAACATCACATTGAGATTACAGTATTTTAATACATATTATGATTACAATTTAAACTGCTATATTTAACTGTAAAGTGTACTGTACAATGTCAATAATCCCATTATGAGAACATTTTCCAATATTTATAACCAAAAAAAAAAACAAAACAAAAAAAACTCTACAATTCTAATTAAATTCCTGGTCTTTGTATATATTACCTGTAATAAATTGCAGCCTTTTGGGACTGAATAATTGTCTGTATTTCTGTAATACAATTTCCATTTATGCAATTAATTTTGCATCACTGGAGCAATGGTTCTTTTATATGATATTTTTAAAACATTATGCACTATGTGCTGCTGGTTATGGCACTGTCACTATTTTGCACAACCCTTCTTTCTCATGGTACACTGCTATCAAGTCCTTTATGAGATATATAAAGCAACATCAACAAAATTCAATTTGGGGTATTATTCCCTACTCTGACATAGATGACACACGATGCTGATGATGCAAGACAATGCATAGTGATCCATATGTGTATGTGGCTGAAAAAAACTGAAAAACTGAAAAAAAAAATATTTAAAATAAACTTGTTTATCTTACTTTTGTGATCCTGTATTAATTCTAGACCTCTGAAGTGATCGTTGAATCTTTTGCTACATGCAGCCTGTTTATCTTGCTGGCTGTAGTATGAGGTAAGTATTAAGTTAAGAATGTTATATATACATACTGTATATATTACCAGTTAAAAGTTTGGACATAAGTCTACATCCTACACCAATGCTAAATTTATACTGCATATAAACATCTTGAACAGAACATTTAAAAGAATTCACTAAACATTAATGTGCTGATTAATGTGTGATTATCACCAGCACTAGATAAAGCTAGACTGTATTCACTCTGATAACTGAATGTCCTGTACTGAGCGGTTCCCATGTGGGTACCGTTACACCCCTACAATATACACTATATACATGAATGAGAGCAGGAGAGCAAAAAAGAGAGTGTTAGATTGATCTACATTAGCTCTAGGCTAAGTGAACAAGTCCTTTGCTCAGCTTAATTAAGGTTAATGCTGTCCTCATCCTTTATCTCTTCCCATCTCTCTCTCTATTTAGTTACATTTCTCTGACTCGTTTTTTTCTCCCTGTGCAGACACACTAAACTCTCGCCCATTATCTTTTAACTTCCTTTTTTAAACCCTAATCTTTGACCTACTCGTAACTTCTAATTTTCTCACCTCGACTTGCAGACGTCCCTCTTGCTCCTCTCGAACTATCTCCATCAAAGTAGCCATAAAAAAAGCTCTTAAAGACTAAATGATATTTGCTCACATTATTGCCTGTTTCCCAATGGTGTGACTAAGCACACGCGTTTAAATTATTCACAAACAGCCACTGAGGTGCTGATGCATCTTCCCCTCCTATGAACAGCTGTCATCTCAGCACGCTGTGTGTCTGTGTGTGTTTGTCTGCGCGTATGTGCGGGAGACTATGTGTCTCTACGTATGGACTGGGAAACTCATTACAGTCTTGTTATGATGCAAAGATTCTTGTCAGATTTAACACTTCTCTCTGGAATGGAGGAAATAAAACAAAGTTTAACGCAGGACGTATGGTACAAAAAAGTGTATTGGAAAGAAAGTGTGCTAATGCCTGGACCTGGAAGAAACTTCTGAAAGCCTGAAGCATTCATTGTTTTTCAGAACAGGAGGAAAATCAGCTGTCGATCAAACAAGGGTGGTGCATCAGAAAGAAACACACAGCTTCAGCAGGGGAAAAAAAAGATCTCATTCTCAGCTAGTTTGGACAACACTCAGTTATTACTCAATCAGTTATTTTATGTAAAATAGTCTAAAAATAATAGGTCCATAAAAAGAAAAAAAAAGGTGTATTACAAAAAGTGGTGGAAACAAACAGACGGGAAATGATTGTGGCAGCCTGCCAAAACCTCAGATCAGATTCGAACATTTTCTTTACAAGTTATATGGAGCTGTGTTTCCTCGACAGAAACTAGTGGCTTATTTACTCATATTTAAATCTTAAGTTATAGAAAGTGAAAAGTGACCAAACTGCATATAAAGATTTTATTCAACTTCCAATAAAAGAATAAACACACTAACTGTCTTAAAGCAACTTGTAAACATTTATAGACTATTAGAAATGTGTATAATTACACTATAAATTATTTAAAGAGGCTTTAAAGTCACCTCGTTATTATCTCAGGTGTAATTATTTTGAATTAATCTGATTTAACAGGTAAAACAAAAGTCCTGTCCACTTCTACTTCTACTTCTATCTGTAAACTATTTTTTTCTTTGCAAAAAACAAAATTACTGCTGATGACATTGATGATCAGCATCACCTGAGGTAAAAGTTATGGCAGTTCAGCATAACCCTCATCTTTGCTCAACTGCGCTGTACATCAGTGAGGAAATAATCGCAAATTTATTCTGTCGGTTCTGTTATGAGGCCTATTATTATAGTAATTAAAGATGATTAATAATTAATAGATTAATTGCTGCTGAGAATTTGAATTTAAGGTTTGTTTTGCATGCGGTGGTAACCTTGACAAACGCAACTATTCTTACTAGCCAGGTTCCTCACAAGCTTGCCAATATTTTATTTAATGTGTTGTGTCTCCGTGTTTCCTTTCATGAACACAGGGTTGAGTCTACGGGTACAAGAACGAGATGTGTGTGCACTCAAGGGTAGGACTTTTCATAAACAGGTCTGTGTGTTTGTGTGTAAGAAAGAGAAGGGCTAAGCGAATCAACACCCAATTTAAAAATTAAGAAAATGTATTTGTGGTGATCAATGCTGATACTGTGCAAAACATGGGAAATGCTTGTGCCATAGAACTGTTTAAATAAAACTAAATGAAACTGGTTATCGTTATTTATTAATGATTAACAGACTATTGATTGTTTGTGTTCAACTAGTGCTTAAGGAAAACGTGGGAAATTTACAATCCTCCATACATGTAGTACAATATACCAAATATTTTACGATATTTTATTTTATGTTTGGTTGTTTTGTAGAATTCAGACAAAGCGACACAAAGTACATTAAACAGAGCATTTATTAATGTTACTCCTTTACTTAGTTAGCCACATTTCAGATGCCTGGTTCTCCAACGCAGAGACACTGAACAAAATGCATAATAAACCTCCTGATGCTCCATATCTCCTGTCATTCCTCTCCTCCAGTGTATGATTGCCACTTTACTCTTCGTCTACACTCTTCATTCCACCTACACCAGTAAATACACTGTTGAAGCCCTTTTAACATGTCTACAGCTTTGTTGAGAGACCCTGACAGCATGCCAAATATTATCTCTCTTATCTCTGTTCACCTTTCCAAATGTCACCGCAGCAATCTGTTGCAAGCTTACATTGTTTGCTGAAATCTTGGTTCTCCAAGATTCATAATTTGTCGTGTTGCTATCAGCGCCTGTTCTCCTTCCAGACAGCCTGCTTACATAAAGTCTGTGTTTGGGATTTAGACACGCACTGGCGTTCTCTTCTCAGGGTCAGCTGTTTTTTAGCCATGCTCTCCAGGCGCACTGGCCGGGTGTGCCCGCTGTCCCCTTGAGCATGTCTTACTGCAGTCCCCTGCCGTTTTGAGGCTGGCTCTGAACTCGCGTTAACATGATGAAGAGGCTTCTTATCAAGAACTCCCTCTGGCCAAAAGCCCACACAAGATTTACCTGTGAGAACGTGTCCTACAAGCCCAACCAGTGATGTGCAACAGCTCACTGGAGAACTTACACAATGCAGGAGGGTAGAGGGGGGGGGGGTTATTTCTTACTGCTGAATTTATTTTGCTTCCAAGTCTATATTTTAGTGTTGGTAGACAGGTTTCTTATAGAGAGGAGAGGGGATTTTTTTTTTCCACAGTAAAACAGAGAGCACAATGTCGACAGGTCTTCACAGAGCATATTGAATAAAGTGAATAGAAGTGATGAAGACAAGCGCACTATATGGGAGATGATTATAGGGGGGGAAAATGATACAGGATGAGTCCGACGTGAACTCAGCAGCACAGTATTGATCTGATCCAGTCGATAAAAAAATAAATAAATAAAAAATAATGAGTATCAGAATAACTTTTGTTCGTACTCCTTCAAAATGTTTGTTTTAAGTATATTTCTCTCTATACTTTAAATAAAACATACAGATCAAGCTGAACACATACAATATACAATTTGAGTTATTTATTGTTCTTTACAATGACAATTTATACTTCATTAAAATAGAGCAAATTACAGTGTTTTAGTATGTTATTAGGGCGGGAATTACCAGGGACAAGTTGGTATCATTTTAGCACGATATCTAGGTCCTCATTCGATTTGTGTTGCGATTCTGTTAGTATCCCAATAAAAATCCCTATTCAGTATAACCTTCTTGTTATAATTTTTGACAAGACAGATTGGAAATAATCTGGGTTATTATTCCATTTGTTTAGTTTAGTCTGTGACCACTGTAACCTCAAACTCCTGCTTCTGATGGCCAGGAGAATCCAGTGTGCTGTAACCAATCCCCTCAAGATAAACCAGTTTTGAGACACTTTTCTGCTCACTGCGGTTGTATAGAGTGGTAATTTGAGTTACGGTAGACTTGTCAGCTTGACTCAGTGTCCCCGTTTTCTAATATCTTTCATCGACAAGCCTCATGTTGCCTTTCAGAACTGCCACTCACTGAATGTTGCTGTTTTTTTTTCTTTACACCATTCTGTGTGAACTCTAGAGACTGTTATGTGCAAAATCCCAGGTGATCAGCACTTTCAACATCCCTGACAAGTTACTCAGATCACTTTGTTTTCCATTCGGATGTTTTATGTAAACATTAACTGAAGTTCCTGACTTGTACCTGCTGAATTTTATGCACTGTACCGATTCCACATGACTGGCTAATTGGATAATTGCATGAATGTAGAGGTGTACAGGTGTTCCTGTGAACGTGGGCAGTGATTGTATGCAGTGTACCATCTATTAGCCAGCCTAGAACGATTTCAAGCTAAAGACCAAAATTACCCAACATCATTGCTCAAAGTTTAGTGAGTTTGCCGACACATTTGGAGGTGTAATTAAATGAGGAAATTCATGGTATGGCAATACTTGGCTAAATGTCGTAGCCTGGGTGGTCTGCGAGAACAGCAGGGGTGGACAACTGGCTCTAGTTGTTCGTGGCAACAACTGCCTGAGTAGTGCAGGCAATAATCATAGAGCATGTTTCCATTAGCAAACATAATCGTTTTTGAAATCAGAGCTAAATCACACGTCGCTGAAATTACAACCTACTGCAGGTTCAATAATCAGAGACGGAGAGAGGCAGAGTGCACAAGAGACAGAACCAGAGTGAGAGACGCGGGGTGGGAGTCAACATTATGACAGTAAAAATACATTAGGACACATGCACAAATACATATAAACCAAAAACCAACATTATTACCATGAATACCCTCTGGGATGCTTTCAAGCTTTTAGATTTTCTGAATACAGTTCCTTAGTGAGAGGGAAGACCCTCGCTTGAACGCCTGTCAGCAGTAAAAAGGTAAAGGGAAAAGCATGTCTGAGACAAATCTCAGGAGTGCTATAATAAGCCCATTTCACACACACACACTCACACACACACACACACACACACACACACACACACACACACACACACACACACACACACACACACACACACACACACACACACACACAAGCCTTGCCGAAGCACCAACAGCATATCTGTACAAAACCACAACTGCTTTTGTGGCTACCGGATGTACGGCACAGAGGTGCTCTAAAGGTGCGAGGGCCACACAGAGACCATCAGCGCAGAGTAATCACAGCACATAAGCCGAACGGCTGAAGGCCGCACCAGGCGGTCATGTCCGACCCTCTAATGGCTCCAGTCAATTGGATCATTTATGGGACACAAAAGCAAAAGCCCACTCTAATGTGCCAATCCTGATAATATTAGGGTTTGGTCGCTCGCCTTTAAAGCTGGTGGAAATGTATGGAAGATTGTGGGTGAGAGGTGGGTGGAAAAGTGTTTGCAGATTATTGTGGACTCTGTGCCAAACATCAGCCTCAAGCAAGTTTCTAAGAAGTGCCCATGAAAGACGTAGAAAATTAACAACAGAAAACAATTACTTGCAGTCAACGTAGTGGCAGTGTAATGGATAAGCTATTAAATGCTGCAAAACTCACTGATCGCACAAATAAATAAATAAATAAATAAATAAATAAATAAATAAAAACCTGTAAAACAAGCTATGTGAAATTGAATCCATTAAGAAAAGTTTGCGAGAGCCTTCTTAAACCAGCTATCGACAGCTCAGGGATATTACTGTATGAATATGTTATCCATTTATAGCACTGCCCCAAGCTGATCTGCATAGAGTGAAACATGTCCTAGCTACTGTATTGTGACTCATACATGCAGTTACTGTAAAAAGTCGACATATTTTCATATCAAATACTTTCACATGGAAATACACTATACAAAAGCTAAACTATTCACACACACACACACACACACACACACACACACACACACACACACACACACACACACACAGACACAAAGACCGTGTATAACCCCTATTCTCCTCACCTATGAATAGCTAGACTGCAGATGGCTAAATTAAGAATGATGGGTGAGTGTGTGTGAGTGAGGGAGAAGAAAAGAGAAACGGGGAGGGCCGAGAATTGGATAATGCGTGGGCCACACTCTCCCGCCGGTCACGTGCCAGAGGTGCAGATATTAAAAGGAGTGGTGACCAATTACCAATTACTTGCTAGTGCTCTCAAATCTCTCGCCTCATAATCTAATACTGCTCTCTTTAGCACAGCCCACCACATCCTTTCAAGCGCTCCCGAGAGGAGGCAAAACTAATGAAATGCACACTCCAGCCATAGCCCGGGCCCGGCTCATGATCAGCTAACGCAAACACGCATGAGGCCCCTCCATCCTCATCATATCGGCAAAACAAGTCAAGCTTAATATCCAGTCAGGCCCTTGCTTTCAATCGTTAGCTTTTGTGTGTTCTGTGTAATCCAGTGAGAGTTGATGCATTATTAAGAGAGGGGATAAGACAAAACTATCCCGCCTCCCCCAATCTGGTGCTGTGGTGCTCTGCCTGCTTTTCTCACTCTTGTTCTCTTCTTTCACTCCATGATTCATTTCAAATAAGAGAAAACAAACAAGTTGTGCCACATCAGGATTTTTTTTAAGTGAAAAAGGGAAAGTGGTTATGAAGGAGTGAGTGTGATAGGAAAAGAAGGATTGAATGATTGTTTTTCATTTTTATTGAAAGGGGTGAAAAGTGCATTTGTGCATACTGTAATACGCAGAGTAATACCCCAGGCAAGATAAACAGAGTGCATTTCAATTCGCAGGACAATAATAATTATTTTAAGTTACATAACCAACTAAGACAAGCACAATTTCACTGACAGATATGCTTCTTGATATCAAGGATATAATGCATGTAAAATAAGCACACACAGACAACATCATTTGGTCATACTAAGATGCGGTTTGATGAACTGACTTGTAAAATATTAGAAATTTAAATATAACATTCTTTACAGATTTTGGTCTATACTGACAGCATGGCATCATGCAGTTGCTACAGATTTGTCAACTGCACATCCATGATGCGAATTTCCTGTTCTACTCATCTCAAAGGTGCCTTCTGTGGAGGCCGTTTGAGTATAGTTTAAATATTTTTAGCTTGGTGACATGGCAAATTACCCTGTGGTCATATAAGGATGGACAACAATACACAACTTAAATGCTGATCAATTAATACTAAGTGTGCCAAAAAAAATCTCTTGCGCACCATAACACAACCAACACCAGCAGCCTGAACCATTGATACAAGACAGGAGATGGAGTCATGCTTTCATAGTGTTTACACCAATTTCTGACACTATCATCTGATTGTTACAGAAGAAATCAAGACTCGTGGCAACAGGCAACTTTTTTTCAATCTTCTGTCGTGCAATTTTGGTGAGTCCATGCAAATGATAGAATCAGTTTTCTGCTCTTAGCTGATTGGCATGCAGTGTGATCTTCTGCTGCTGTAGGTTCGATGTGTTATATACTGTATACTGCATACTGTACCCCAGCTGAAACTAAAAGATATTATTTGAGGTACTGTAGCCTTTCTATCAGTATGTCTGGCCTTTCAGATAACTTCTGACTCAGACCATTTTCTTTAAGCCCTAGATATGATTGTTCATGAAACTCCCGGGAGATCAACCATTTCAGAAATACCTTGTCTGGCACCAGCGACCATGTTGATGCCCAATTTGAATTTCAGCAGGTTGTTTTGACCATGTTGTTATTTATTTCCACTTTCTTTTTAAATCCCATGGAGTTATATACACTGCCAGGCAAAAGTTTAGATGCACCTTCCAGTTCCATGGTCTTTCCTGATTTTTTATTTCTTTCTCTTTATTTCTACCACAATGCTGAAGGTATCCAAAATATGCAATAATCTTTGAACAGTTGACAGTTGATATCGAGATGTGTACACAGTGTCTGCAACTTATGTTCTGTAAAGCCTTCATAACGGCTCTAATTTGAGGTGAGTGTAATTAATTAATTCCAGAACAGCTGACCTTCATGTCTTGAAATAACAAACTGATGTTGTTGCTACTTAATTACCTAATGCCATATGTGTTATTTCACAGATTTAAAAAATCCAGTATTGTTCTGGAATGTAAAAAAAACTTGTGTCCAAATGTTTGACTGGTATTGTATATGACAGTACATCTCATAGAAAATCAGCATCAATCAATATATTATTGATACAAAATTGCAAAATTGACTGACTACAAACAAAACCACAGGCTTATCCATTGTGCCAAAATTGTGGGAGGTAGTTATAGCATTTATATAGCATTTTGAGGGGGAAAAAAAAATCACAAAATTTAACAAAAAGTTTATATAACAAAAGGTATTTTGAAATAGAATTTTGGTGTTTGTGTTTATCACCCTTACAAAAAGTGATTGAAAGAAAACATGCACAAGATAATCTTTTTTTTTTCATTATCATTTTTCTTAAATCTCTTTTGTTCCCAATTTACGATGTGTTGTGTTTCCTATTTAAAGGTAGAATAAGACTTGAATTTGGCAATACAGTAGTACTACAGTAGTAGTTTACAGAGCTATCACTAAACCTGAGAGAAGTTTGGGGGGTTCCTTCTTGTGTATCTTAAGATTGAGGATGATTGGAAGTGGTGGTGCTTTAGTGCTAGCCTGGGTAGCAGAAACCCCAACCGGTGCTGTAATACCTCAGTATCTGACATGCTGTTCTTGCAGGTGTTAGATTCATGATGATGTGATGAGATACACTACTGGGGTGTGATGGGGTGGAATCAGAAGCTTTAATCCCCTCACTAGGACATCCTTCTCAGCCTAACTATGTTCCCTGTCAGACAGGGAACTTGACCCACTTGTCCTTGATCTACTGGGGTGCACCATCACCCTTCTGCCTGTAACATTTAAAAAAAAAAAAACTTTTATTAGGTTTGTAGTTTATAGTAATAAGCCATTAGCCCTTTTTTGTCTTTCCACTCCACTTTCAGTTCTTTTCCAGAAGTAGTATGTATAATGTTTAGAAATTATCTGGTAAACTATTCTGTTAAAAACAGTCCCGTCTCATTTTAGTACTGAAATCGATAATATGGTTACACTAAACATTAATTAATGACATTAATTAATTCGGTTTGCCTTTTTTACCCCTCTACTGAAATGATTTATAATTCCACTATCCGGTGACACCCAAATGAGACTACATAGGTTACATTTTGAGTCTTCTTCCTTGCCACTGTCACCTCTGGTTTTCTCATCTAAATCTACATTCTGGTTTTTGTTTTCTTGTGATACTGTCTTCTGTTAAAGGCTCTATTGAACTAAACGGAATTACATGACCTCATCTCTTGATCTCTGTCTATTATCATGCTTAACCTCCCTATTTCAGATCTATCTCAGCCTCTCCTTTATTTTCCATCTCTTACATTGTCTCTCTCTTTCTCTTAGGTCACAGGAAGCAATAATTTCTAATGTCACAGGTGGTTTATGGTAGCATCAGTTTAGCAACAATCCATTCATGTTAGCAGAAGGTGTTTTTCTCCCCTCATTATCATCATACTGTTTTTATGCATCTTTTTACTGTCAGTGTCCTTGGAATCTAGGACACGGTCGAGAGTTTTAATCAATTTTCTGAGTGGTATGTCTGCCCAGTCAGTCAGACAATCCTCGGGCAAAGCTGGATACAGGCCCAGCAATAAACAATAATACAATATCTAATCTGAATTATGGTTGAAAGAGATTAAGGCATCATAATCCTGTGAATAAACAGAATAAAGTGAGGCAAAAAATTAACTCTCTCTTGTTTTTGTATGCATTTGTAGGTGATGGTGGGGTTCTGAGGTGGACAGTAACATTTCATTAAAAGGCCACTAATCCATGAGCCAGTCTCACTCTCTCTCTCTTGTGAAGTCCTGTCTGGTCCTCTCTCTCTCATCCACCCCCCAGAACTCTAAACTAATCTGAAATCTAGGGATAAAAAGCCTCCAATGGTAATTACTCAAGGAACAAAAGAAGACCATGTATGACCATATAACTATATGACCATATAACCCATTTTCATGTCCAGTGTTGAAGCAAAGAATTCCACTCATATCCCATGTCCGGGCTATATATATATATTTCCACCCACCACTTTAGTTCTCTCAACCAGCTTCTTTATAATGGTCAGAAGTTAAACAAGGGCAGGAGTTGTGAAGTGAGCACACAAAAGGCCAGCAACAGTGTTTTCCCACACGCAGACCTCATCCAAGACCTGTGCTGAACTCTGCTGCGTGGTCTCGATTCATGCAGCGTGAAGTGCATTGTGTACTCTGTCTCTTCAGAGATACTCCATGAGCAGAAATAACTAATATTATTACAGACAAAAAGGGACACTTAATATTGAGACTGTATACTCATAATACAGTTTGCTTGGTAGTGCTTGAATGAACTTTACTCTTTCTGTGTTTGGTCCTCCCTCTTAATTTGAGGTTACACCCACACACAGCTTGTTCAGTAAGCATGGTTGCAAAATCACATTTAAGATTTTTTGTTTAAACAAAAGATGTTAGACAGAAGTCATCTTAAATGCTTCAAAAATAACTAAATTGCCTATAAGCACTATAATTTGCTTAAGAGGAGAGCTCAGGTTACTGCCCTGTCCGGACAGGTGAAATAAGTATCATCCTGCTCAGCCTTGAGAAAGAAGCCACAAGTTCTCAGGATCAAACGAGCTCAACTGGTCTTTTTATCTCATCATATATATCAAAGGCATTTAGGATTCCCTTCTGTTGTGCGCCGCGACAGACGCCCTCGTCCAGGATGTCTCTATGTAATTATATGCGAGAGATCCTTTATTTCACCACCGCTGCCCACAGCAGATGAAAGACACAGGCATGTAATTGCCCCTTTCTTGTCGAATGAAGAGGAAAGAGAGTGAGAGAAGAGAGCCAGAGGGAGGGGTGAGACTTAGTGTTCCTGTATATCCTGTTTACTCTGTGGCTCACCTCTCTGTCTTTCTCTCCTCCCTCCCTGTGTGTCTAGTCTGTGGCGGTCACAGTGGCTCCAGTCAATTGGACTTCATTATTCTCTGAGAGTCTGTGCCTCTAGAAGAGAAGTGTAAATTGTTGTGCTAATGCATCTGCAAACACTGCTTTTTTTTTTTTTTTTACAGAACCAGATTTACACACTATACACCACTGCATAACTGCCAGTCATGGAGATACACACACTCACTTAAATGCGGTGTGAACAGATGCTGTCACACACACACACACACACACACACACACACACACACACACACACACACACACACACACACACACAATACGCTAAATACAGTCTTGTCACTCACACACGGCAGTCTAAATCAAGAACAAAAAGCCCGGCACTTAATCAAGAGTTTCCAGGCAGCACCAGAATCATGAGCTAGCGCTCTCACATTCTCAAGCTGCAAATGACTGAGGAATAGCTGTCATCGTGATTCACCACATCTCTCCTTCCTTTCAACCTCTGATTTGTTTTATAATGAAACAAATAAAAAAAAAGGGGAAAAAAGCAGAGCACAACTACTTTGTGTTGTTATCATAAATTGCCGTCAGAAGATTTCTCACAGGTGGCACTTCTATGACATCTCATTAAAACAGGGAACGAATAGTGCTTTGGATCTGAAGTGCAACACTAAGCACTCGAGTCTCCCCATAACCACATATATACGGGACTATACTCGAGGAATTATATTTTTCTTTTCGTATAAACAGAGCGGTATAAGCATGTAAAGTATATTCTGTAGCTCCAGAACCACAGCCACAGTTGTCCCACATGCTCAAGACCACCTGCTCACGCTTTAGAAAAAGAGGCAGCAGCCTTCAGCCCAGACAGCTTCTCTGACAGGAGCGTGGGGACCCACACAAAGCCATCGACACAATCTGCTAAAACGTCTGCTGGCTACGTGTCCATGTGTCTGCACGTCTTCTTTAAGCCTGCACTCAGGGCCCGGATCAATCAATGCAGCCTTATGCTATCCCATTATGAAGCATTATATTAACAAGCATTATGAGCAGTTACTGTTAAAGCACCTGTGAAATGACTCGAGGTCAAGAATTTTATTCCATATGTTCCAGTTTTCTTTTCAAATTGGAAGCTTTGGTGGAACAGCCAGTGGCAGTGAAGGGACTGTTGGAAAAGGATGCATTAGAGGAAGCCGATCAAAGACGAAGGCATTCCAAGCGCTGCATTCCTTAGATACTACAGATATCTAACTAGCAGAATTGATCTGGGAAAGGCATGCTTTTAAGGGACTGTTTAATCCGAGGAAGTGTTAGTGTATTTCAAATGCCATGAGTCATCAATATTTGTACTATTGCTAGCAAATTTAAAGCTGCAAAACAGCAGTCTCCACAAAACCTCAAGTGTATTCTCTTACCTCACAAGTTCAGAACATTCCAGTGTTCTAGAAATATATATACACATTGCTGAAACATGGACTTGAACAGGAACTAAACTACTAAACAAACTAAATTCGAGTCCTGACCGCAACCCTATTAAACACCTTTGGGATGACCTGGAACACGGGCCATTTCGCCTGACATCAGTGTCCAACCTCACTTATGCCCTTGTGGCTGAAAGGGCAGAAACTCCCACAGCCATATTATGAATTCTAGTGGAAAGCTTTAACAGCAGAGTGGAGGCATTTATAGCAGTAAAGAGGATACCGGCTTTGGAATGTGATGTTCAACAAATGCTTTTGTGTGGCAATTCATGAATTCGTTTTTTTTCTTATTCAGATTTAACTTATTTATCTTTGCATCTGAAATGTTAAAATGTTCTCTATAATCCTACAGGTGTGTGCCAAACTATTCACACATTGGCAGGCAACATGGCAACCTGTATGATAGGAGCAAATTATTGTTATTAAGGTTTTTTAGAATTGTAACAAAATAAGAGTTTCTAGTGTCTGAGATTTAAAGGTTTTGGTATGGCAGCCAACATGTGAGACTGCTAAATACTGATTTTCATTTCCTTCGCTCTTTAGGAAAAGAACTTCCATACTGTGCAGATAATCAAGCGCATGAAAGCAGACAATGACACAGGAGAAGATCCTGGGGCTCATTACACAAGAGTAACAGGAGCCTATCCTTTAAGCACAGCACCTGAAATACTGTGTGTACCTGTTTGTACATAGGAAAAGGACTTGGTAAGGTTTTTGTGAATTGAATGCTCCTTAGTCATTCCCAGGATCCTGCTCTACCATGCTCGCAACAAGCTCCTCTGGCCCTGATCACTTAATTTCTCTCTCACAGCATCCTGATAAAGATTCACAGCACACAAACCCTGATGCGAGATGTACTCGGACAGCTATGCATCAACAGTCTTTTAAAAGTCCCTCACTTCAAGACTAATCGATCAAGCAGAATGATCCAGCCCACGTTTCAGCCATCGGATCAATAGACATCTTCACGGCTTCTACTCTGGCACTTGCCCTTGCAGCTCGTTTTCCTTCACAGTGCTATTCTGTGAGCAGGATGAAACAAGACAGTACGATGTGGGACGGGGTGGCGCAGTTCAGAGCAACCGCAAAGAGAGTTAATGAACCTGCACCAGTCAGCATGG
The DNA here is from genome assembly GCA_030347435.1 of Clarias fuscus. NCBI lineage: Eukaryota > Metazoa > Chordata > Actinopteri > Siluriformes > Clariidae > Clarias > Clarias fuscus. Next base: position 18,626,914 of record CM059211.1, on the reverse strand, counting down.
CGTCCATCTGTTTCCTTAATCCTCATAACCGTTGCCCATGCAGTTCTAGGGCACTATGCCATTACAGATAAACCTGACTTACTGCTGCCATATACAGACAGAGGCTGTGAGCAGCTTACTGTGAATGAACCCCAGTAAAAATGCACTGGACTGTCCAAACATACTGACTTTTTTGAGACAGAAGGCTAAGTGTGGCCTGGCTGGGTTTAACTGCTAAGAGCTCTGCTCACCTGCTAATCACAGCACAGTGCCAGAGTACAAGCACAGTGAGCAGAGAGGTGAGAGTGAGGCCGGCCATGGCACCCATCTGTTCATCCACAGGCGAGAGGATCCAAGTGAACGGATTTCCTTACTCATACATATGCTTGCACATACTAATATAAATGTTTAACAAGCACACAGTGTCACCACTGTAACATTAGTACAAATTTGGGCATTATTATTATAATTCAACAATATTGTAAATTATAATGCACTGTAAAAAGTGTCACTGAAATGACAGTTAATTACATTTAAAGACAAAAAATGTTTTTTTTGTCTTTCAACAAAAAAAAAAAAACACCAACATTAATTAGCAATATGGTAGAATCCAACCTGCCTTCATACCAACTAAACTTGTGCATCAGTGAAGTGAACGTTAACAGGTAAAAAAAATGTAATTGTTATTGGGGATGGAAATCACCAGGGGCCACATGATACAATATTATCACAATACCTGGGCACTGATACAGTTTGCATTGCAATCCTGTAAGGATCATGATTTCATTTTATAAATGTCCCGATTCTCTGCCTCTCTCTGCCTCTCTCTCTGTATATCCCAACAGAGGATTTCAATTGGGTTGAGTTCTGGACAAAGCCTTTTAAAAAGTGCTGTTTAGTTTTCCCAAACATGGCACTAGGCATTAAGGTCAAAGGTCTCATCTGTCTGTAGGACATTGTTCCAGAAGCACTGTGGATATGTGAACCCCAGTTGTGCTTTCTGTTCTTTTTAGACAGAAGAGGTTTCTCCTGGAAAACCTTCCAAACAAACCATACTTATTCAGTCTTCTTCTAATTGTGCCATCATGGATTAGGCCTGCACAATAAAAAAAAAAAAAATCATGATCTGTTTTCACACACATGGACAAACTCACACAGTGTAAAAATAAACACCATTAATTCACCAATCAGCCCAGGGATTAGAGTTATTTATTTATTTATTTTTATTACTTTTTTTACTGTTAATTGAGTGCAATCGATGTTTTGGGGTAAAAGAAAAGAAAATCCTGTGAAAGAATAGTGAATTATGATTCTCATTTTGGCAATAATTGTGCAGCCCTATCATGACTTTTAACATGCTCATGTTTCTCTTAGCATTGCACAGACTGACCGTGGGGTGAATTGTGCTGGGACGTCCCATTACATGAGGTTCAAAGTTAAGCATATTAAAAAAATCTCTATGCAGTTAAAAAGCTGAACTCCTCATGAGTTCATGTAAGCACTGCCTAATTATATACTGTTTCTATAATTAAGCATCTATGAAATTGATGCGACAAAAGCTGTGCATGGACTAAATAAACAACCAGGAAAGAAAACTTAATATATTTTGTGAGGAAAATAAAGAAAAAGAACTTAGTAATTTGCAAAACACTGAGGGCTTCAAAACATCATGACATGTAGTAATATTGAGTATCAAAATTATTACTTTGTTTAAGTGAGTGAAGTCAAACTGGTTCTCAAAACACTTATTAGCCCACATGTACAAGTGTCAATTCAGACACACTGAAAAGCATGAAGGCTGTGTGAAAGCACACGCTGATATATCCTGTGAGTGTAACTTCATCATTACACTTCTACCTGCAATAAGCCTTCAACCTCCAATCCAAACGCTCCTTCTCTTCACCTCACTCTCTAACTAACTCGCACTTGTTTCCTCCATCACAAGTCAAAAGGCAAAAAAGCTGATAGGTACTGATGAAGGAAGTGTCTTTACAGGATACAAATTAAAGTTGAAAAAGAAATCATTAGAATGAATAAAGGAATAAGGATTGGTGTACAATTCCGTTTGGAGTAAGCCTCACTTATTCTAAGACGGCAGTTACAGCCATATGGAAACTGCACACGTCCCACTAAGGCGTCCTGTCCTTACGGGCCAAGTAGAGGTGGTCAGAGTATCCAGGAACAAGCAGATTATGTGCTCATATTCATTTTTTTTTTTTTTTTGAGGTGTCAGAAGGTTGGGAGGCAAGAAAAAAAAACTGCTGACTTGTGCAATATAAAAGCATTCACTTGCTATATATGTTTAAATGTAATGCATTTTACAGGGTGTTGCCACATCATGATGCTGTAACTAGTGCAAGCTTTTCATTCTGGATTCCAGAAAGCTACACACCTCAACTGATCTGCAGGCAGAGAAGACCAAACTTATCTTTTCAGAATTCTGAAAATTCCAGTATGTTGAAATCCTGGTGAGAAAAATTAATTTAGTAGGTGCTGTCACCTTGCGATTTAACGTATCAATCTTCTACAAGGGTGAGAAAAAACACCAAATAATTAAGCACATTCAGAGATGGTTTTCTGCTTACTGCTGTTGTAAAGCGTGGCAATCTGAGTTACATTAACCTTCCTGTCAGCTTGAACCAGTCTTCTCTGAACTCTCTTATCAATACTGTACTTCTATCTGCAGAACTGTCTCTTACCAGATGTTCTTTTCTCTTTCCATTCTGTCTAAACTCAAGAGACAGTTGTGGATAGAAAAACTCAAAAGATTAGGAGTTTCGAAAACACTCATACCAGCCCAACACCAACAACCATGAGGCAAAGGCACTGAGATCATATCGTATTTATTAGAGATTGGGGAAAAGAATACATTTTCAGTTTGATCGGCCATGACTGGTGATCAGGCACAAGATTCTGAGTGGAGTAACAGAAACACATTTTTATGGCCTTACATTACCAAATGTTGAAAACATTGAAGAAAAGCCAATCAGCCTTTTTTCTGCCAAACTTTGCAAGCAAATTAGTCTCAAAACCCACTTGTTATATACACTTAGACCAGTTTTTTTTAAAAAGAGAGAGCAAAAATTAATCTTGAGTGAGTTATTATATGTTAAAAGCAACTGCTCACCATGCAATCATTGTCAAGTTGAGATTTGAGACTTTGTTGTCTTTATAATCCTATGAATGCTTGAAGCTATTTACACATTTACATTAAATATTATATTTGAAGTTATTTTGTAAAAAATCAGACAACATTTTAATATCGAATCAGGATATTTATAAAATCATGATACTTACAGATTTGTGATATAAACTGAATCGGCTCCTAGGTATTGTGATATAATCGTATTGGGTAATATCTGGTGATTCCCATCCCCAGTATATATCCTTACTGTGATGTGGACATTAGTTGATGCTTTTAACCTGTATCAGGGTGACTTGATGCATTGTGTTACTGCCCCATGAGAGGTCAGGTATACAGGTGTTTGTTATACAGTATTCAGATGCGTGTATAGTCGTATGCAGAAGAACCGTGCTGGTTGGAACATTTAATGTTTTCATAAAATGGATTCTTGCTTGTGCATCTTTCTTGTGGTAAACCAATTAAAGAATTCATCCATCGCAGCAGTAGGCTGAGTCAGACTGGCTGTTTAACAGAGTATGGCTGTGTGAGGTCTTCTGAGCATCTCTTTGTAACAATGTTTCATCACACGCCATCACACTTCACTGACCGACAACACACACTTACTCCACAACAATGACAAACCAGCTGCTCTGTGTGCCAGCATGCATGTGTGTTTGTGTGTCTGCCCTCTCTGAGGTGTTAAGGACTCCTCCCCACAGTGGCATTGATACCCCCAGCAGAACCCTAATAAATACTCTCTCCTCCCTTTCACATCCCCCAGTGACACCACCCACAATGCTACTCTTGGGGCAGATGGGAGCCATAATAAACATTAAACCCCGAGTGATAGGATTCGCCACGCTGCCTTCTGAAAAGCAGTTCCACAAGCCCCCCAACCACAGTGAGGAGGTAAATAAGAGCAGAGAAAGGAGGATGATTGCATACGAAGCAAAAGAAAATCAAAAAACAGAATGGATGGATGAGACTAAAACAGACAGGGAATACAACTGCAGAGACTTTGCAGTTTTCTCAGAGACTGAAACGTGACTAAATAGACTGCATGCCAAATTGTATCAAATGCTTATTGATAAAGACTTCCATGATTTAAAATTTCTGCATGACGAAAACTATATAAGCTGCTAATCCTCGCACAATTATTTTACCCACCATCTCTGTGTCAGATTTACATAAATGTATATATGGCTAATCTCCAGAAACTGGTCAGGAATTTCCTTTGAAGGCAAAAAAAAAAAAAAAAAAAACCCCGCTAGAAATATGAGAAAAAGAGATTTGCATGGCCCCAAAATGTCACATGGTCCCAGCAGGATGTATGGACCCCCTAAAGAGTTGTTCCGCAATGCTTTCTGAATGCATATTAAAACCACGGGGGGGCTGCGGCCACAATGGTATGAGTTACAGAAACTCCACAGACTCCAGCGCTCCCTGGGAAGATGGTAGCTGAGAGAATGTTTTAATATCCCATATAAACCTTTAAACACTTATTTAGTTACTCATCTTAAAGCTCATTACTCAGTAACTACTATGAATGCTTCAGAAACTAACAGAAGAATGTAGTTTAGGGGATTCACTTGTAGATGTAATACGATAGAACACGATGGAATATAGGGGGGGAAACAAGCTGATGTTGCTCTGCATGAATTCTGGAAAACATCAACAACAACAAAAAATGTTTTTTGACTATAACATACATTGACAATGCTACTTTTAAAAAACACAGCTGCAAAGTTCACACTGGGTTAGGAGCTGATTTAACAAACACATGCAGCAAACACAACTGATTCAGTTTGCCTAAAGATGTCTAAAATCATCTAAAATTATTTTCTCACAGAGTGAATGTTCGTAGTGAAGCCATGAAAAAAAAAAACAGTTTTGTTCTCAGACGCTAGCTCTGGTGCTGTCACATCATCAACAAACAGAATTTTGATTGCATACTCTGGAATTGTAGTCAACAGTACCAAACTGACTGAATTAATCAACTGAATTAATTTCTCCACCAAAGTGAGAACAGACATAGATCAGATGAGTGAAGAGATGATGATGAGACTCGTAGTTAGACTGATCTGGTTGATGTTAGCAGTCAAAGATATAACCTATTCCATTGTTTAGCATTGTTTTTCCAAAAAAATATATTATTATCTAAATGAGCTTTCTGCTGATTTCTGTTCAATTAATTTTTTAAAACTATATATTAAAGATGTTAATTATTAATTGTTAAATGATTAATTGCTATAAAATTTTTTTAAATGTATTAAGCATTATATTTTTTGCATCTAGTGGTAACCTTGCCAACGAAGCTGTAATCTAAAGAACACTTAGCTATCTTTACTAGCCAGGCTCATAACATCTTTGCTAACAACTAGTTATGTCTCTGCATTTCCTTTCAAGAATACCGGATTGAGTCGTCCTGCTTACGATACACTTCCCCTTTCGCCATCTTTATTTTCCCTGAGGACTCTGTCGCACTCCTCCGCTGGCCAGCTTCCATATTATCTTTGCTCTCCGTTCTAGGGACCACTTGGGTATTTACGCTCTCCGAGGCAGCAGGTGGCAGTATGAACCTACTTGGTTTGAGAGCTGCCATTAAACTCCAGAGAAGAAGAGAACAAGGATGTTAACTTTTGCATTATGCCTAATATTATTGATATTTTCAAAAAATGTCAAGAGCAACTATGTTGTTCAGAGGATGGGATTAGAATGCACTATGCGATAGACAGATTTTGGAGAAGACCGACAGCACTGATTACATCGCATCTGAACAGCCGATCTCAGGTAAGATCGGCTTCCATATCTGATTTGGTCCCTGCCTGAGTATCGTATCATTCTTGAGACCACCTTTTCCAGCGCACTTGTGTATGGTTACCAAACGCGGAATGGTTGACTTCTCACTGATCAAAATGAACCAGACTTATCGCATGTCCGTGAGCATTTCACAGTGCTGGAGGAAAGGGGCTATTCTCAGGCAGGTCTGTGTGTTTCTGTGTGTGTTAGAGGGGCTAAGCAAATCAATAAAAAATGTATAAAATACAAATGTACCCGTTTTAAATAATAAAAAAAGAAGACTAGTATGTGGAGCTCAAAGTTGATACTGTGTCAAGCCAAAACAAATAAATCAGTGTATAGGACAAACGCTGTGTGCCGCTACAACTCTATAAATCAAGCTTTACAGTGAGGGTTTTATTCGATTAATCGATTAGCACCGTAATAAAATATCGTAGAAAATGTTCACATTTGACCGAAAGATCTTCCCAAGCCACAAGACATGGAGTAGAATAAGCTGAAACCATGCATAGTTTAATATACACACAGAAATTTATTAGGTCAGAGCGTAATGAACAAAGCCATTCCTGACAGTGATTGTTCCTGCATGCCTACATCGCCTGCTGAGCAGTTTGGATCCACCTCTCAATCAAAATCAGTCTATCAAGCATATCAGAACAATTAAAAGCAGCAGACACATGCCTCACCAGAATGAGGAGAGACATGCTCGTTCTCATGAGTTAATGAGTTTGAGGTGGATGTAATTAGGACGTGCAGTGATCTGCGTGTGTTGACAGGTGCCGAGGCAGTTCCGCTAAATTCCTTTAAAGCTGCAAAGACAGAATCCCAGCCAAAGACAAACTACGGCTGGCTCGACTGTATGCTGCATAACTCGCTGCACTGTGACTGTAGTTTCCTACTGCGACTGCGAGTCAAACAGTTTTTCTTTGTTCAGACTGAAGTTATTAAGTTGGCTGACGCTACTGAAAAATAGTGCAAGAGAAGCTGTAAAAGGCCTGTCATAACTACAGTGCTGGAGAAAGAATGCAAACTTTCACATGCCAGCTCCAGGCGCTATTGTTCAGTGGGGCCTGAATAGAAGTGTGACTATGAAAAAAGAACAGAGGCCAAGTAAATACACACATATACACTCACACACACACACACACACACACACACACACACACACACACACACACACACACACTCACAGATAAAAACTCAATCTCTCAGAAGTGAAGAGTGCAGGCTCACCCCCTCACCCCACGCACAGTGGCAGAGAAGGAGCCTCTTCCAGCCCTTCCATTCAAGGAGGGCACAAAGCCACCCCACTGAGTCATTCTTCTGTAGACCCTGTCACTCTCCACCCATCTGACCCTCCTCCCACACACACGCGCACACATGCTCACATACGCACACACCACCCATCTGCCGTAAACCCTAGCTGGGGTGAAGAGTCTCCTTCTCTTCTGTTCTTATTCATCCATGCCCTGCTCATCTTCACTTCATTAAAATCTCCTTCTTTTCTTTCCCGTCATTCACCCCACAACCCACCCCTTTAACTCACTGTGTCCTCAACAGCATCCTGTTTCTCAACTCTTCTCCTGTTTGTCTCATGCCTAGTGAATAAGTGTGTGGTCTTTGTGTTGGCTCTAATAACAGCCGTCGCTCATTCAGACAGACCTTTGAGACTAATAAAGGACGAATATAAAAAAATTTTGTTTTAGCATCAGATTAAACAGCTCATGTCATTTATAAATCCTTTTTTCCTCAAAAAGATGGCAATACAAATATGAAAAACTGCAAGCAGTAGCATTTCATGGTAGCTTTTTTTATTTAGCTCTCCTTTTCTCTCTTAACTACCTCTCTCTCTCTATCTCTCTTTCTCTCTACCAACCCATCTGTCTCTCTCTCCCCTTTCTCTCTACGTTGTTTGCTGCAGATTTATTGTAGCACACGATATGTACAGTATTGGCAAAGCATTAAAGGTGTCCACCAATAATAAGTGGAGCTCTAGCCATCGACGGGAGCCTTAATAAAAACATCTCCTCCCAACGATCTGCTCATCAGTTACTAACCTTCACTCTTTCGCTATGTCTTTCTTTTTTTACACTCCTCTCCTCCCAGAGTGAGCCAGAGACTTAATGATGCTTGAATACCACTGCTTCTCACTTCTCACTTCCTCTCCTTCTATCTCAGCCTTCTTTTAAAATAAAGGATATTTAAAAACCAAACTGGCATCATCTCAATCCATCCATCACACATTATATTTTAGCTCTTCTCCACTCTCGTTCAAGTGTGTCATCATTAAAGCATCTGTATCATATGTGTATATGCATTTACATATGCACCATTTACCACAAAGATCTGTCCTATTGGCTTCTAATCTAATGCTATATGGTGTCGGTGTCAAGAAAAGGTAATTACTATGATGGATTTACATCTTACATTTAAATTGGTTGTGGTGGATGAGCACTTACGGCCCTGGGTGATTTTTTTAGAAGTCTGCGAGTTCGAATCCCAAATCCTTGCACATGAACCACACATGGACTTGCACATACATGAAATCTACTGAAATTCACTTTGGATAAAAGCATCTGTTTAATACGTATATGGAAATGCAAAAACAAAACAAACAAACCAAACTAACACCTGCTAATATGAAACCATACGTGTGCGACGTGCTTCCTAGAGAAGACACACATACTCACTTACACACAGGTTGCCATGTAAAGGGCTGAAAGAGTCGTAAACAGATTTAAAATATTAACAAGGGCCACTTTGCACTGATGAATAATACAGGATTGGAGAGTGAGTAGGATGCCAGTGATCGCCAATAGCCCCCTCCCTTCCATTTCTCTCTCCCAAAGCTCCCATTAAACTAATGCACAGCCAGCATTGCAAGTTGTACTCCCTACTAGTCTGCTCACCAATCTCTCTATACAATATGCAACCCTTCTCTCTCTCTCTTTCTGTCTCGCTTCGTCTATCTCTCCATCTCTGCGCTCTTCATTTCCGTCAATCCTCACTTCCCTTGAACATTCTGTTTGACCAGTTCTATTTACTTTGTAAGTTCTCATCTTCCCTCCTCTATGAACCTGTCTCTCAGAGCCCAACAATTCTTCTCTGCAAAGCTGCACTGTATTTATAATGGACAACGGTGCATTCTGCTCACACTTGACAATTCTTCTTTGAGCAGTTCTAGGAGGAGGAGAAAATAATAAAACAGTTTTTATCACATAGTTAACCCGAAGCACCTTTATAACCTGGAGCGCTACAGTGAAACTCGTATAACCCTTGCAGGGAAGGATGGACATGTTCTCTGAAAGGATAATGCAGAAGACATGAGGACACACTCCAGGGCCTTCCTTCAGAGGTGGAAAAAATGCCAAAATATCATAGCACGATGATATGCTGGAGATGCACATCATGATACTAGATTAGCTACGGTTAAAATTAACACACACATACACAAACCTACAGTACACTACCAGTCAAACGTTTGGACAAGTTTTTGATTCCATGGTCTTTCCTGAATTTTATTTCTTTATTCATTGTAAAACTGTGCTGAAGGCATCCAAAATATGCAATAATCTTATCTGAAGGGTTGATATTGAGATGTGTCTGCTACGTATGCTCTGTAAAGCCTTCATAACGCCTCTAATCTGACATTCTGTTGATTAGTGATTTGTGAGGCTGGTAACTCTAAATGAATTCCCCTATACAACAGAGGTACATTTTGGTCTTACCTTCCTAGGAAGGTCTTCATAAGAGCCAGTTTCATCATGATGCTTGATGTATTTTGCAAATGCACTTGATATTACTTGCAAGAACTATTCCAGAAAGGCTGACCTTGATGTCATAAAATAACAACTGATTGTTGTTGTTACTTAATAACCTAATTCCAAATGTGTTACTTCATAGTTTTGAATAAATACAATAAAAAGAATATAGAAAAGAAAGTTTGACTGGTACTGTACATATATATATATATATATATATATATATATACACACACACACACACTTGGCAAAACAGCAGATCTTCAATATTAAAAATGCATAAATAAAATAAATTACCGCAAAATAAAAAGAACAAAAACTACAGACAATGAAGTTTACACTAACTAGCCAAACACCTAACACTCACTACCTTACTTATAGTGGGTTTTTTTTCTGCAACGTGCCTCAAAGCTTATTTTAACCATACACTCAGACCTTCCTCTCTCACACAGATTACTTACTCTTGTCACCAGGCACTTACAGGCACTACTCTGTGACTACTCTGTGACTACTCTATGATTAAAATCTATTTTTCCCTAATTTCTTCTTAAGAACACACATGACACACAAAACATGCATGCACATACATACTTCTTTTATCTGCTTCCCTTAAACTTGGATATTTCCTCTCTCTCTCTCTCTCTCTCTATCTCTCTTTCACACATACATACGCACACATGAGTGATGGGACTGATGGGGTAGAGGAACCAGACATGGGTTCCCGGCAGTCTAGGTAATTAATGTGTGTGTCAACACTGAGGCCGCAGTTTCATAGAGGAAATCTGAGCTCAGCACGCACACACACACACACACACACACACATGCTGAAGAAGAGGAAAAATGAAGGGACAGAACAGACAGTGGTAGGTTATCTGTCTCGACTCTGATGCTATATAGACTGAAATAAGTGTTGGCGTCTCTGTCACACTGATGAACCCACAGAGTCGCACCAGACAAGACAGCACTGCTCTCAAAACCCTGACCTGAACAAGAACCCATCGCTTCAGGCTTTTCTCGTTCCATACAAGCGAATTCTGTTTTTCAATAACGCCCTTCTTATTTAGCATAAGCAGCTTTTCTAGGTTGCCTGCCCACGGACATCAGCTGGGGAGTTGCACAAACTGCTCCAATTAAACATGTCTCATGCTAATCTAATGACAAGGCGAACGCTAAAAAGTGATCAGTAACAACTAATTTGTTTCGGCAGGGAAAAAAAAAAACAATCCTCAGAAACCAACATGTATAACCTCACTCTTCTGCACAGTTTACTTCCAGCTGTCCTAGTTTGACTCTATTCCTAATTGCCCTTCTTTTTTTTTTTTGCTGTGCAAACGTGCAGAGAAAGGATGACAGAGGAAGGGTTTTAAATCATTCTGCTTATGTAAGCTTTTGTGAGCACCTAAATATATCACGTACAACAGGTTATAATATTGTAAATGCCATATTCGAGTACCATGTATCATTTTCATACAAAGTTAATGACTTCTAATAAGCCAAGCCTAAATCTATCCTGTTTTCTATATGCATCTTGTTTTATTTTAACGTCATGGCCGAAAAGCAATATCATGCTAGTGGAGCTTATACGGAAAAATATAAGTATAAATTTTAAGCAGGTGAAAATTTTCTAAAGAGTGAAACAATAAAGGAGTGTCACGAAGCGAGCGTGGGTGACGGATGATTCAATGTGCCCTGAGTAAATAGGGGGCACAAAGGCAACAAAAATTGTCCAAGGTGGGGGGTTCTGCTGCATTAACCTGTCAGGAGGTACAAAATCTGTTTTGGCACTCCTACTGAGATGTAAATAGATTTTTTTTTCTGGACCAGCTTGCGTCTCTAATAAAATGGTAGGAATAAAAAATTCTGTATGCATTGGCGGTATTTTTACTACTCAACCAGGTTTGGAAAAGAAATACAGATAATGTTGAGGAGCATGTTTAGCCCCTGCAACCAAGAGGAGTTGCACATAGTAATTACTATTATTATTATTATTGTTACTATTATTATTATGTCAAGTTCAAGTTCTCAGCAAGTTTGACTGGTCACTTGAATCAACTGGGTTTAATCAAAACTGCATTAACAATGTAGATAATGTTGCGTCAGGAATATGGAAGCGTCAAAAAAAAAAAAGCACAATGGTGAACAAGCAGAAACTCACTCTTTCAATATTCAAATTAAAATATTTAAATAGTTGAATTATGTCCATCTCTCTTTCTCTCTTCCACACCCATCCACACACACACACACACACACACACACACACACATTAACTAACATATAAAACTAGTCCAAACATTTCTCCAACATGCAGGCTCAATAGTGCTCAATAGTGCTGAGCAATTAATCGCATAAAAAAAAAATCACAAATTATTTAATCGCAAAAGAGTGTAATTTATTACAGGTAATATATGAATCAGGAATTGATGTAGAGTTGGTCAATAATTTTTGCCAATAATATTGCCAGACATCTTATTAATGATCATTTGTGTTGTTATTTGGTGTTAGCCTAGATAAATATGTTTGAACACAAATGGTAGGTTTAATCATTTCATATCGCCGTTTAAATCGCAACTGCAATATGTGTAAGAATAATCGCAATGTGATTTTTTTCTTATCATATCGTGAAGCCCTAGTACTCACATACACAGCTACCTTCTCTTCACTCACTTGCTGTTGTTGTTTTTCTTCTTGTTGTTTAATGTGATACAAACACCAAGATAAATGTTAATTAAAAGGTCTGTCTTCATTAAAAAGCCCAGAAAGCACGCAAACTATAACTACGTCCTTAAAATAGACTCACACACTGAGGAGTAAGAAGAAGAAGCACGTTATTCAAAAATGTTTCACTGTTTTACTAGTGACTAGTTAGTAGCCCAGAGTAGCTACTAATGTGTTTAATTAGAAACACAAAGAGTGGCATGATATGCAGAAACAAAGAAAGAAACAAACTAGGCAAAATGTGAACTGGAGAGAAAAAACACAAAACCCCAAGGCCTGAATAATGACCTCGGAGTAAATGACAGAAGTCACCTGCTCCTCGCTCTTGACATTCTGATAAAGTTAAACACACACATACACACACACACACACTCACAAACCATCCGCCGTTAAACAGGCCTCGAGTGCAGTTTTCCCTCGCTAGCTTCCAGTGTCCTATATTCCTTATCAGTCTAGAAACTACTAGCACACGTTTTACCTGGAAAGCCGCTTCACACAGCAGGGTTTCATATCCGGAGAATAACAACACGTCAGATGCTCATGCCAGATAAGAAAGTCATGCAGGGTCTTGATTCATAAGGAATTCATTCACACTTATCAGCATTGCCTTTTTATCAAGATTTATGTCGGCCAGGGAACAGCCTAAATCATCTTCCTCAACAAGCCTGTTATTGCTTCTCTTTAGATGAAAAGAAATATCTTAATTTTAGCTATAACACGTCGATAAAAAAATAATAAGTAAGACGTAAAAAGTGTTTCCAAATGTGAGACATTTTACTAACAGTGTGTGTGTGTGTGTGTGTGTGTGTGTGTGAGAGAGAGTACATTACCTGTCTTGTACACGAAGGTTCCGCCGATGAGCAGCAGCAGCGCGAGGAGCGGCCCGGCAGCTCGCGCGCGCTCTCCCCCCACACACAGCATCTTCCCCAGCTCACGCGGAGCGCACGCGCCGCTCTAGTGCTGAAAAGTCTCTTCGGTATTCGCGCCGCCGCACAGGGAAGATATAATTTCCTTAGAAAGTGAGAGAGTGTGTTCTTCCGTAGCTGCAAAATCAGTGTGCGTCCTCAAACTTTCACAATGCGCTTACTGTAAGTTCCACCGGCAGGGCTGGTCAGCAGCAAAGGGCATATGCGTAAAGTTCGGCAGATAAAAAAAAAAAACTTCACGATTAGTCTTCCATTTTTCATCCAGTTCAATTGCAATACACCAATAGAGTAAAAAAAAAAAACAACAACAACACCTTTCTAACTAATAGGAAAACCACGGAGGTGCCGACTGTTATCTGTGAGCGTCCATCCTGCGAGCGCGCGCCGTCTCTCCTGCACGGTGTACACTCGCTCGAGGAGTAAACACGCGCAGCGACTGTGGACTTCCATCTCCCGCTCAGCCAATCAGAGAGCAGCTCTGCTCCGCGCGCACGCTGAGGAAGTGAGCGCGAGAGCAGCAGAGAGACGTGCGGGATACAATGAAAGTCTTCTTCGGCGACAGGGATCAATTGTTCAGAGTGAGTTGTTCGAAGTATTCAGTGTACAGAATTGTCACCACAAGTAAGCATGTTAAAGGAGCCTGATAAACCAACAAAATGCACACATCCAAGTCAAGACAAGACAAGATTAGCAAACATTACTTTTTAAATATACGCTTAAACAAACATATTTAACCAGACTCCATCATTCTGACCTTTGATCACACTCCATTACAAACGATTTGTTAATCCAAGTCTCCATTTATATACCTGGAAACCTTTAACGTCCCCATGTATTGATCTTTTACTCGGGTGGTCTGATTGTTATAAAGTGTTTCCACACGAGGGCGCTGTTTCACATGTCTGCTTTGATGCATACTTTTTGTTACAACAATTAATTCACTGATTCATCTTCCAAATCTGCTTTGTCCTGGTGAAGGAGTGAGACAAGAGTGCAGCCGTAACGGGATGATAATCCACCACAGTTATCATGCAAGCACACATATTCACATGCTTAAAACATCCAGAGAAACTTGGCATAGCAATGGGTCATCCGTTATTCAGGAGGTGTGAGGAAACCAGAGAACTCAGAGGAAACCAATGCGGTCATGAGGAGAATATGCAAAATTTTGCACAGACAGTAACTAGAGAGGAGGATTGAACCAGGAACAACAAAGCAGTGTTATATTAAGGCTACCTGCTGAAACACCACGCTGCCCTCATTTGACAAAAAGAATGTTAATTTCATATTTATTCATCTTCACTACAACTTATCCTGTGTAAAGCAGTGGAGCCTATCCCAGGAGAATTAGGGCATGAGGAGGGGTACATGCTACCAATCTCTCACAGGTAGTTAATATAGACATTAGTATTATAATATCTCATAGTTAATATTTCTGTACCTGATTCTAGAATTTACATAACATTTTATTTCCTAACTTATACTCCCATTTCGTGACTGGTTTGTTGTGCATTTAGAATGTGTTTTTCTGCTCTATGCAAAACAGGCTACATGATCTGATGTCCGTTACTTTGCTGTGATCAAATGTTGTCATGCTGTGGATGGAGTTATCATTTTTTTCACAGCAGGTGTTAAACCATGGAAGATATCATAAACTGGTTCTGCCTTACATCTGTACTCCTAAGCTCCATTCTAAAGCCTGCTCTTAAAGAAAGTACAGAGAGGGAACAGAGGCAACCACCAAATGCTGTCTAGGCTTAAGCTAGTGTATCTGACATAATCTTAAACATGCTGTTGCTCTAAACCTACTTTAAACATTCATAATCTCTAGTGAAGCCTGCTCCTTCCTTTTAAATATTTTTAGTTATTTAGTTTTCAAGTTTTTGGTTTGTAACTTTTTTTCTCCCCTAAATGTATGTACAGTTCTGTGCAAAAGTCTTGAGCCACCGCTCATTTTTTCATATTTTGCTTCCAAAGAGCCAGCCTTTCTTGTATTTTTAATGTAAGTTTGAGGAATAGTTCTCCAGGCCCTCTTGCAGCTCTCATTTTTGGCAAGTTTTTGGCTCTCGTTAGCAGTCCAGTCCCTGTATCTTACAGAGGAATGTGTTTTGTTTGCTAAGCCACACAGTGACCTATGAATCCTTCAAGCATAAAAACATCCAAATTAAGGCAGTGAGAAACAGGTGCAGATGATAGACGATCAGGCTGGTGATAAGCATACTGGTGATGCTTAATGCTGCGTGGTTGGAAAAGACAAGAGGGGAAATGAGGTTGCTGCTAAAGTTGTTACATAAACAACTAATTTTTAGGCACTTTGCAGATACAATTTAATTGGATTTATTATGAAGAAATGTGGGTGTCTCAAGTCTTTTATCACAGTACTGTATGTGGTTAGTCATCAGACTAGTTATACAATCCAAGGGCTATTCTGATGACTGAGAAGGAAAGAAATATTTTTTTTCTAATAGTGAGTCATATAAAAAAAACACACACATAGAGGAGCACACATTCCTTTTGAAAACACCTATGGGTACAAAGATAGTCAAAATACTCAGTATGAAAGTCAAACCTGAGAAAGTCAATAGCTTACAATGTTTATTGTGTAGTGCATAGATTAGTTGTTGTACATCCTTCACCTAAATTTTGTATCCTTAAACGAATTTAGTAAATTTGCATAAAAATCATGTTCAGACTAATTGGAAATGTATCTCATGAGAAATAGACAGAAAGAGAGTAGTATAATAGGAACATGAATGAGGGAGTATTGATTGGCACGGTAATGTAAGTTAATCAGAGCATGACAAGACCTCACGCTAGACTTCCTGCTAAGATTCAGGCAACTGAATAATATTACTAGCAATAATCATCGACTTCATTGGCCTCTATGCAAAATTCTCATTTTTAAGGGCCCACTTTATTTTAAATAACAGTAAGAGATCACACTTTTCTCACTGTGTGCTCTTTTCCTCACTCATCCCTTATTAACTTAGCTGTACTGTACTGTAAAACACAAAGGAGGGTAACTGCAATCCATGTTCAAGTAATAATTTAATTAGACGATAATGGTAAAATACAAAATGCAGTGTGCTTCTGTAAAAAAGAACCTGCTAAAAAATATTCATGCTAGTGCACGGCATGCTGGGACACAACCTGATTTAAACATCAAGAATTCAAAGCAATTACAATAACATTTCTCAAAATTTATATACATGTCCAACCATGTTGGAACCGTTTAAAAAGCCTGATTTATGTGCTCAGCACCTTTAATACATTTAGCTCGTTTAAACACTTTTGTATAATAGCTTATGGCAGAAATCTGTCCAAATGTTCTCTAAAATCACATAACCAATATGTAAAGATCTTAAACACAAATGGAACAGATACCCCAGATAGAACTTCAATTTATGCATGTTGTAAAAGCCAAATAGTCTGACACCTTACAATTAAAAACAAAGAGACAACTCTGTGAATCATTCAATTACTTAGCTGATTGCACGAGTTGAGGAGTTTTAAAAGGATGGCTGATGTGGAAATGTGATTATCATCAAGTTATTGCAGTTTTAACAGAAAGCTGTTAAATTAACATTAGCATTGGTGCTACTTTAATATACAATGTAATGTATGAATGTAATGTTGCTATAGAACAACTACATGTGTGTCATCGAACTTATAACTAGCTACATCGCTCATACATAAATTACAGCTGTTTCTTCTTTTTAGGTATGGTACTATGTTAACATCCAGAGGTGGAAAGTAACGAATTACATTTACTCGCGTTACTGTAATTGAGTAGTTTTTTTTGTTGTGTACTTCTACTTTTTAAAGTAATTTTTAAAATCTTTAATTTTACTTTTACTTAAGTATGTTTTGTTTGAAGTATTGTAATTCGCTACATTTTAAATCATATGCGCTACTGAGTAAAACAAATGAATGAAAATGCAAAAAATATGATGCTTTGTATAAATGCTTTGCGCTCGCGTGTGTTTATCATGTCCTGGTCGCGCGCCGCTCCAGACTCCACTCCAGGTTTTCTGACTGTCCCCACGTCGGCATCTACCTGACCTTCCACAGGGTCGCTTCCGCCCTGAGAGTGACGTCATCAACCAGCGCGACCATATATACTGGAGAGAGACTATTTCACTGTAAGTTTGTACACTCACCAGTAGTAGGGGTGTGGCTGCCATTTATTTTGGGAAGAGGGAATTTATTCACTGTTTTTGGTTTAGGGAGTCAGGGAAGGTACCTGTATTTTTGTTTGTGTTTTTTTTTTTTTTTTTGCAGGTAATCTAGCTACTAAATATAAATACCATTTACTTTATTATTTTGGCCTGGGTCCACCCTGAATCTGATCCTCCTCCTCCTGTTGTGTGTGTGTGTGTGTGTGTGTGTGTGTGTGTGTGTGTGTGTGTGTGTGTTTGTAAAGCAATACAAACCTCATTATTTCATCAGTTAATGACTGGATCTAGTTCTGTCTGTCATATACCACCATTTCCATACAGTTTAAAATAGAACCCTGAACCATTCTTTTGCTGTACGGCCCGACACTAGACTGGGACGTAACGCCATATTAAAGTGACCACTTTGATTTTCAAGCACAAGAAAGACAACAGCTTTATTATGCAAAGGTGTTCCTTCAGTTAAAAACAACTAGTTTGAGATTTATATCAGCTCATCTTTTTTGAACTACGCTAGAATGCCTCATCCCACCCCCGCTGTAAAAAAAAAAAAAAAAAAAAGTTACTCAGTAACATTTACTCTGAGTAAATTTTTTATGAGCTACGTTTTACTTTTACTTGAGTAGATTTTTATAATGGTAACTTTACTTGTACTTCAGTAAAATTTCACTGAAATAACAGTACTTTTACTTGAGTACAAAATTTTAGTACTCAGACGTGGCTCTGTTAACATCACGGTTTCCCTTTTTAACAATACCTCTTGCTACTGTAGCTACATATTTTTAGCATCCAAGCAAGTTCTAGGTTACAGATGAGTGCTCTATATTTACTCTATATTTATGTCTATTATATTAAACAGAATTCAGTGGATATTTGTGGATTGATTTTATTAGGATGAAAGATTATGAGTATATTATGGTATTATATTATCCTACAGTTATATTATGGTGAGAATGTACATATCGTTGAGCATCAATATGACATCAAAATATGCTGCAAGGGAAATTTACCCTAATCTGGGAAATTTTCTTCAAAACACTCACTCACTCTCATTCATTCTCTATATATCATTCTATATGTTCTATATGTACTATACTGTCCTGGGCACTTGGGGCACAAAGCGGGATACACCCTGGACAATGTGCTAGTCCATTGCAGGGCACAAGCATGCACACATTCACACTCATTCACACACTATGGGCAATTTGGAAACGCCATTTAGCCTAAACTGCCTAAACTAAACTAGCCTAAACTAAATTTTTATACAGTATGTTAGTATTTGGTGACATTGTCTTTCAATTGCTCGAACTTGAATCAAAAGCCTGGAATAACCTTCCACAAGCATCTCACAATAAGTTTTTTTATATATATAATTTTGGAAATGGCTTAGTTCTCTAAACAGGTCTGTCTGGTTTGTGGGCCTCCTTAGTCTGACACAGTTTCGTCATTTTAGTCCAAAATTATCTATGGGATTCAGGTCACGGTGTTGTGATGGCCAATCAAATACTTTCACTTTGTTGTATTTAAGTCATTTTGTTACAACTGTAAAGGTATGTTTAAAATCATTGTCCTACTATAAGACCTAATTGTGGCCAGGGTGTAACTTTGTTGCTGAGATCTGAAGTTTCTCCCCAGTATTCTCACTATTTATAGATAACAATTCTTCCTTTTTCCCCTTGGGCTTTGTCCTTTTTCTCCAATTTGATCCACAAGATCTGGCAAAGGTTTCACACCAGTTGTCTTTCCAGTTGCAATCCTCCCATTTTGGGAGAAGGCTTGAGATTGGCACTGTGTGCAGTGGCTGGGTTGTAATACGGAACATTGGGTTACTTGAAATGGCTCTTGAAAATGCACTTGAAAATGCAAAACGGTGGTTTATAAACAGTCATTGTACCATTTATTTGAGTTGCATCACTTTCATGCTTTTACCCCTATGCTTCAAGGATGAGATGGTGTTCTTTGACGTTCTCCTTTTTTTTTTTTTTAACTGTCTAGAGAACCCCTCCAAAAAGCTGGTGAACATGCAAACTACAAACTACAGTCTGGCTTTTGCCAGCTTAGAACAGGCGTCTCTTCTTTGCACAACAACTATTAAGACAAGATACTTACTATGTATGTAAAATGGGAGCGGCAGGCCCTATAAAGAGATTCCGTCCTCTGATAGCAGAGGAAGCTATAAATAAATATTATTTTTAGAAATTACTGAATTGACCCAAACCACATACTAATTATTCTTGCTGGGCCAGAGAGGGAGACATTTAATAGATTTCAATAAGTGCATGTGCTATATGTGCAATCTTTAATCACCCCTTGAAGATCAGTTGAAGGTACTTCCAAGAGACACATAAAAAGCAGAGATACTGGAAAATTGTGCATAGTAAAGGAAAGGAATTGTGTACACAAATAGAATATGCGAGGTCATAATATATAAAGTGCTCTTATCAAACATGAAAAATGTTTATTATTTTTACCTTATTTTTCCTCTGGTCTGATGTGGTATGCGTCAGGTTAGTTTAAATGTAGGTTTACGCATTAAATGCTTAATGTGTTGTACATATTGCATAAGGAATAAAACTCAACAGGGAGGGCTATTATAGGGGGGGGGGGGGGATCAATAATTGAGTGGGGTGATGCCATTACAAAAAAAAAAAATCATATCCAATCATTAACCAATCATTATCCAATTATTACATAACATTTTAAATTAATTGACTAATCAATGAGACTTTATAGTTTGAACCATTTATATTTATTTTTAAATGTTGTAGGATGTATCTGGAAACAAGATCGTTCCTTTTATCGCTTACATTGTAGCAGCTAAAAACAGTTTTTTCCCCCTTTCTCTCTCTCTCTCTCTTGAAGTTATGTAATAGGACAATTTTTCCAGCAATATCCGCTTGGAGAAAGTGCCAAATCAATTATTGTACTAAATATTAGTTTTGGTTATCTCCATACAAATTTCTGTGGAAGGCATTGATATTATATATATCCGATATAGATATATGTGTGTGTGCGTGTGTGTGATTTGAATTACAATGGACTACATATTCATAGTCATGTTCTAAAAAGTAATCAGCTCCTTCTGACCAATTAGATTCAAGAATTCAAACGTGCTGTGGCTTAACTAAATTTAGTGTATAATTGCACACTACGTGACGTATGGGTCTACTGTGTCTGGTAATTATCACTGCAGAGTTCTCTTGTCCTGCCTTCTGCTAATCTCCATATACACCTGGGTTTGAAGGCTGTTGGGCATTTAGCAAATTTCATGAGCAGAGCTATTACTCTAATTGTTGGCCCAGAAACTCAATTCTCCCACGGCAATCAGGAAAAAGCTAATGAAATTAAAGGTGACACAACAATAGGGGGAAAAAATCTGAATTTTCACTCATCATGCTCTTTTGAACCAGTCTATCAGCTGCTAAAATGTAAAAGCTAGCCTGAAGCTGGCAGGCTGACTAAGTGAGAGGGATCAACAGTTGATGTGGTCTTCAGTGTTTTTGTGGATTGTTTTGAAACATTCTATTTCCCATATGCTTAAGCAATATCACGCAAGAGGGAGTGCTTGTGCTGAATATCAGCACGATTGTGATGCCTTTGGCACTCTGTTCATTATCAGATTCTGTTTTTTTTTTAATATTATTATTTAAGTACTTATTTTGTTCTTTCAGCACATATCCCTCACCAACTGGCGGAACTAGCATTGAGCTGGCAACTGACAGTTAGCGACTGCTAACAAGGAGAGAGCAGGGTGAATTAACAGGGTGAGCGTCGTTTAAAATTCTTACTGGTAATGTAGCCAAAAGGTGATTTAAGAGCTGGACAAATTTGGGGTTGAATCCCAAATACCATAAAATGGAATGTTAGTTCACTATTGTTTTCAATCACTTGTTCCACACAACAAGTAGTGCCCCTCATCAGGGGTTAGACCGGGATTTGGGATTAACCCTTTTGTTAGAAGCTAGTTAGCTTTGTAGCTTGCTGTTGTAGCAGAAGACAAAGTGTTGATTAAGATGTTATTATCCGAAGTATTTCCTTACTGAACAATTGTGACGTGAAGAGATACATATAGTTAAACGTCCAGTGATGTTATGCTCTATTATCAGCACTTGTGGAATGCCTCTTAGCCAATCAGATTATTTGGAAACTAACTGATGTATGATCTATTTCAGACCTAATACATGAACATGATATTTCAGTAGAAGACGTTTTTGTCTGTTTGTTTGTTTGATTAGCTGTGACCATGAAGGAATATACAGTATAATGGAAGTTTTCTGTCTGTGTTTACAAAAACACATTTTTTTCTCATGTCTATAGTTCTAACAACCTTCCCCTAAATTCGAAGACTTCAGGCCTTCTCTGGTTATGGTAGAGTGTAAACAGCAAGAAGCTGTATTTTATACCAGCTGTATTGACAGCAATGCTTCTGCCACCAACAAGCATACTCCTTTTTGCTACTCATTTGTATGCTACGGCTATCCTACAAAGTAAGAGCTCAGCTCACTGTAATGCACCAGAAAGTTGTTATCCGGAGAATAACGTTTTAGAACTTAGTCAGTGAATAGAAGATTGGCGCTGATCTTTAGAACCATTTTGGTTTTTTCACTAGATTTGAAAAATTGTCTGACAACAAACATTGCCTTTACCTCAAACTGACTCAAACAACTTAACCCCAAACCAAATCTCAAGGGCCCTGATCTTTGCAATGTTTCGGTTCACCCAGTCTTTCCACCAGGCTACCATAACACCAAAGTTGCTGTTCTGCCCCATTAACATCCAGCTGGTCATAAGGAACTACAGTAGGAGCACACCCTCCTGTCCTCTTGCTTCATGGGTGCCATTACATGGGACAAAGTCCAAAAGATTATAACACAAACTTAACAAATCCCCAGATCCTGCCTTCTGAGTAAAACAGTTTGCAGCCACAGCATTGTAGGAAAAACTAATCATATGGGCACATACAGTACTGTACCACCCCAGCCACAGGCCTCGCAAAGAACATACAGTATCTTTTGTAGGCCAAGTACTGCTGGCTTAATACAGTAACCGATGTACACCAGGGTTTCTTCACATGACCAAACACAATCCTTGAGCTCTGTTTTGGATTTATTTGACCTGCATTTCTGTCCGCTTCAGTCTTCATTACATGATGTACATTATGGATGAAATGCATTTCCACTATGCGTACCTGTTCAGTGCTACAAATATTAATATCTGGATCTGTATTGATTCAAATCCTCTATGTCTGTGATCTATATACCAAATTTAGCTGGTTCTATTTCTGAAACTTATAAGGCTAAAAAAGTACCACTGCAGCCCTGATTAGGCTTCACTAAAGAGGAATGAATGCACACTGTAAATGTCTCACATTAAATGCTTCGTTCATCTTTGCATAAATAAACTTTGGCCTTTGTTTGTCTTGCAAACTTAATATCTGGCTCATTAAATATTTCTGTCAGGATCCTGGTGCTGATCTCCAGTCTTAAGTAGATGCCATATGAACCTTTGTGGCAAGCTCATTATCTGTTCATTTCAAATAATGTATTCAGTTGGTTGTAGCATCCATAGCATATGCAGGGTTTTAACATGTCTTGTTGAAGAGTTTCCTGCATGGACGTCTTCCAAATAAAAATATTCAAAATATTATTTCTTCCAAATAATATTTAGTGAAGTAATTAGTGGACAGAATATTTATTTACAGAATCTATTGTAACGATCAGATTTATTGAAATAAAATAGTGTAAGAAAAGAGCAGCAATGTTCTTAATGTACAGTACTGAGGAAAACTCTGCTTTCAAAGAACCAGACTTTCTGTTATTTTATATCCTGAAGGACTTTTTTGGCTCTCATTTTTGGCACGTTTTTTGGCTTTCATTTTCATTTCCAGTACCTGACCAGTTTCAGATTAATGTATGTTGTTTATTAAGACACATAGTGAACTATGAATCACTTACTCACTCTTACTCATCGTCTATACCACGTTATTCTATATACAAGGTAGCAGGGGGCCTGGAGCCTATTAATCACATGCCCAAGACGGGGTACATCCTGCCCAATCTATAGCTGGGGGGTGCATACCCACACACACACACACTATGGGCAATTTTAGGAACACCAATTATGCCTAATCTGCATGTCTTTGGACTGTACAGTAGGAGGAAACTGGAATACACGGAGGAAACTCACCAAGCACGGTTAGACCATGCAAACTCCATGCACACAGACCTGAGGTGGGAATCGAACCGGGACCTGGAGATGCCACCAAGAAAGATAGAATAAGATGAAGAAAAAAAAAGGCATCTATCTTAGGGCATGAAACAGGTACATATGATGACTGATTACTGGCGATGCTGAATGCTGAGTGGTTGCATCGTTGCAGTTTGCAGCCTGTTGCAGGAAGTAGTTTAGTACTAAAATGTAGCATTTTTGTTTTTGTGTGAATGTGGTTTAAACAGTGTGTTAAAGTAAATGTCTCTGTGCAATCAGACTGACGGTTGGACATGCTGGTATTTGGAAAACATAAAAGCAGGCTGGATCAATGTACGACATCACTCCCATCTCACAGGCTCCTGGACAAATACCTCTACAGTGAGTGAGATGAGGAGATTCAACAGCCTGCAGAGATGAAGGTTCTTCACAGAAATTTCTATGCGATGTGTTTGAAAGAAGGAGATAATGCTGTGAAGTTATCTCTGTTAAGGCAGTTTAGTCCACACCTTTAGAAGATAAAAACAGCATAATGTCTGAAAATACAGGGGCTGGAAGTGAGGGCTGGTCATAAAATGATGATATATTTTTGATTAATATAATGCATAACTTTGTTTTCAGGATGAGAACAAGAGATTCATGTCTCTACTGTGTACAGTGTGTGCTGTGGAATGCATGGAGGTTAAACATGACACATACTCATGTAATAGTCTATGACTGGGATTCATTCACTGAAAGGAGTATGTGTTCTGAGCTGATGTAATTGCATAATGCCTTTGTGGCTCCTCACTTCTCTATTTTCCACTGATTCCCCTTGTTCATTGATTAAGTTTGTTCTCTTCAGCTTGTGCATAATGCATTGCGAATGAACAGAGCAAGCAAGTCCCACTAGGGAGCAGTCAGTTGATTTGTCCAAATGAAGAATAAATTTGAGCTCTGCGCTCTCTCTTCTCTCTCTTCTCTCTCTCTTCTCTCTGTGAGCGTATGTGTGTGTGCCACAAGGACAAGAACTGTGACAACACTAATTAAATACAGCATCTGCCTACATAAGGGCTTTTGGGAACACTGACTGTGGAGATTCAAAGTTCAAATGTTAACAACACTTGATATCATAGATCTGGTGCAGACTCACAGTCAATTACAGCACTTTTTCTGACATCATATCAGGCACTACTGATAAACTGTCTTTTATTGGTCACTCATATGCACAAATTTTAATTATTGGTCACTTATTTTCACATTGTGCTACACCAAGTGTCTTTGGCACGCTATGGTGAATTTTTTTCTGATGTAATACAAACAATGGCAAATGAAAGTGAGTAAATCTTGTTGAAATGGGAACTACTAGAACAGCGGTTAAGTTACATTTATAATTACTGCAAGAAAGAAGATATTTATAGACTTCGTCAATTAGTCCATGTTTGTTTGGATTTTAATGTGATTCAAATATGGAAATGTAGCGGCAGAAATCAGAAAAGCGTTGCTACCTTTTAGACCAATTACAGTTGTTGTGGTCTGTGTTGTCGCAACATGTACTGTAATTACATTTCTGGAGAGATGCACACCAGGCTGTGCCATAGGGTACACTGTAGGGTACATAGCAACATGAGACTTATGGCATAGCCTTGATGCCGAAGCACAAGTCAACCCTAAGCCTTAACCATAAAGATTACTTAACATTAACATTGAGTACTGTAGTAGAATGATGTTGCCCTCCGATTCACTCACTCACTTATAGTCTATACCACTTTATATTGTATACCCTGTATATATAGTGGCGGGGGGCCTAGAGCCTATTCCAAGAGACTTAGGGCACGAGGCAGGGTACATCCTGGACAGGGTACCAATCCATCAATTTGTAATGCAATTTTAGGAATGCAAATAAGCCTAATCTGGATGTCTTTGGACTGTGGGAGGAAACTGGAGCACCTGGAGAAAACCCATCAAGCACAAACATGCACACAGACTGGACGTAAGATTCTAAAAAGATCCGGAAAGTATTGACCTTAGAAGATACTCTGTGTGCATGTGTGTGTGTGTGCATGCTTCCAGAATTAATGGCATCAAGGGCCGCTTTACACAAACAACCACTAGTTTGGTGATGAAGGGACGAACTGCCTGAGAGAAGAAACAGACCTTTTGCTGTCCCTCCTTTCGCTCCCTCCCTCCATCATCTCTCTCCTACTCACCTGAACCACCTCATTAATGATCGCACAACGTTCAAGCTTCAGCCATGCATCATTTAGCAGATGCTCCTGAGAAATTAAAGAGAAGGTGCAAAGAGAAAGTTAGGCGTGTATAGGAATTGGGTGTAACTTCATTTGGAGAAAGGGAGAAGGACATTATGTACAGAGACGGAAAAACAAAAGTGACGATAAATCAGAATGGAATAGCAGTCGGTGTAGGGGTGTTGGAGGGTGAAGGAGAGAACAAATAGGAAAGATTGTAATTATATTAATTTTGTTCTTGAGAGGGATAAAGTCAAAGACTGAAAGTCACAGTCTTATTGAAAGAGGAGGAGGAGGAGAGAATGAGAGAATGAAATGGAACAATGGTGTGAATTTCAACATGTCCATTTATATTCCTTGTAAGTATTTCTCTCTGTTGTGGCATCGTCTGATTGCTCTATGTGGGACCTGAAATGGCCCCAACACACCGTAATTACCACAATCATATTCGTTGGCTGATACAGACCATGACATTTTGAAACCTAATGGAAAGTTCAGCTTGAAAGTGACTAAGAGAATAAACACTGATAACACAGAAGTGCAGTGCAACTAACATCTATCAAAACAGAGTTAAACCCAAGTGAAAGCTCCCCTTGACCATGAGTAAATAAAATGCACCACTCCAGCACTGCACTCAATAACATGTTTTGCTTGGGAGTATCGTTGACTTCATTTACTTTAACAATTTACTATAATTAATTTCTCAGTGTATCGTGTAAATAATCTCACCTCTAAGGAGCACAAGCATCAGTGCAGAGTGTCTCCATGGCATGCAAGCACAGTCTACTTGAATCAACCTGCATACTCTGGAGAGAGAGAGAGAGAGAGGGAGTGAGAGAGAGCGAATGGTGTGTGGAGAGCAGTAAATGGAGAAGGTGAGAAAGTGCTGCAGGCTAGAAAGAGGAAAAGGCCTGTTCTATTAATCATAGCTTTGATGGAGGGTGCAACGGAGTGACAATGAGCTCTGGTGCTACAGCAGTGAGCCATGAGCCCCATCTGCCATTAGCCCTACTTCAGAGGTCCAAGGCGGCCCCTGTAGACTTGCATCTCAACCCGGAGATGGCAATAAATGAGTTGAGTAGCAAAAGATAGAACAGAAAAGAAAAGACAAGAAAAGAAAACACACCTGAATCAATCAAAGTCCTCCAGAAACCAGACACTTAATTTAAGGGAGTATACAGTACATTTTTTGTGTTTGACCCTACCAAGGAAGATGTTAAAGGAACATGTCTTTGTTTAGCATTTAGAAAGTTCTAAAAAGAAATCTAATAATCACCACTAGTTGTGAATGCCTGGTGTTGTAATGAGTTTGATGACTGCAGTGATAATTTTAGCACTGAGCCCTTGGCTCATCTCAGGTGGTATATTGTGCTGGTCATCTTATTAGAGTCCTCTATAAAGGTCTAGTTTTGTGCATGCTCTGTTTGCCTGCACATGCTCCCACATCTCACCAATTTCAGCTCATCACCAGAAGTGGGAGACAACCTTGGGCTAAGAAGAAAAAAAAAAGGAGGGGGGAGTAAAACAAGAAACATACTGTATGTCTTCAGTGACTTGCACTGGGCCAACAACCTTAATTTAGCATTAACAAGGTTCAGAGAATGTGTCGAAAATGTAATTACTGTCCAACTTTTAACCAATTTCCAACAACAAAACATTTGCAATCAGGACCAAAGATAAAGGGTTTTCATTTCAGCTATGATCTGTGTAGAATTATTGATCAGGTTGTAGATCTCTCTCTCTCTCTCTCTCTCTCTCTCTCACTCACTCTCACTCTCACTCTCTCACACACACACACACACACACACACACAACAGTGCATGGAAATGATTGCATATTGAAAGCATTATCTTCATCGATGTTAAAAAAGATCAGGGTTGGAGAAAAACTGTATTATGTCATATAAGATATAACATTTAATCAAACAATGAACAGAGCCAATGTGTTTGTGCCTGTAAGCAAAATGAATTACAGTATGCCATGCAGTCTAATATATTTAAGTTTAAACGTATAACGTTTTTTGTTTATTATATTTTAAAATCACTTTTGGATTGTGAAAATTCGTGTACTGCTCCATTTCAAGCCCCT
The DNA here is from genome assembly GCA_030347435.1 of Clarias fuscus. Taxonomy (NCBI): domain Eukaryota; kingdom Metazoa; phylum Chordata; class Actinopteri; order Siluriformes; family Clariidae; genus Clarias; species Clarias fuscus. The sequence goes on along the minus strand of CM059211.1, from coordinate 18,598,912 downwards.
TTACATTCTTAGTTTTTTTTTTTTTTTCCCCGATTTTCTCCCTAATTTAGTCGTGTCCAATTCCTCCCCGTCACTAGGGGGCTCCCACATTAAGGCTACTACTACCACTCAGCCGGGAGGGCCGAAGACTATCACGTGTTTTCCTCCGAACCACGTGACGCCAGCCGACCGCATCTTTTCGAACTGCTCGCTCGCGCACCGTTGGGGGCGGCGTAACACACTCGGAGGACAGCGCTATCCACTCCCTCCGTTGCGCGAGCTCACAGACGCCCCTATCCACTCCCTCCGTTGCGTGAGCTCACAGACGCCCCTGACTGGCTGTAGAGCCGTGATTAATGCGGGAGCACTAAGTACCTCTCATCCCTCCCCTCTGAGAGAGCTCGGCCAATCAGCTCTCTCTAGACCTCCGGCTGCGAGAGGTTACAGCACCACCCGGGATTCGAACTAGCGATCTCCGGATGATAGGGCGAGCGCTTTAACCACTGCGCCACTCGGAGGCTACATTCTTAGTTTTGTTCCTTTTCAGTGTCCTATTTAATTTTAGACCAGACATTTTAATAGGGTTCAAGATGGCCATAAAACCATTTTAGTTTCCTGCAGCTATTTCTGGTTTGGTTTACAAACTATATATCAATGGAAAGTCTTAACCTCATGGCAGAGGCAGGCTGAAATTTCAGTATTTAGCAGAATTCATAGGATCATAAATGTTCACTAGAGCCCCCTAACCAACAGTTACCCAACCATGTTCGTAAAATCAGCATCAGGAGTCCCTTTTTAACCATACTATGCTGAACCAGAATATTTGATTTGTACTTAGCTGATCCAACATCTACACAGAGTAAATGGCACCAATGAGATGAATGATAAGGTTCCTGCTTAGTAAGAGAGCCGTGCAGTCCAGAAAGCCTAAGCTAATATGTTTATGGTTTCCAATCTCATTCATTAGCTTTTCATGTTCTTCATCCCTGCATGTGATGTTGTGAAAGGACAAGAGCAGGAGATACTTCTGAATTACAAATTGCCTTGAAATGGCATTAGTCCCATAAAACAGGGGTGATCTAGATCATGAACAACATAAAATAATGTGAGTGAGACAAAATGGGGAGAGAAAGAGATGGGATGGAAGAGAGAGTTTTGCCTGAGGTGATGATGGCTTTTCCTGGTTAGCAGAGAGAAAAAGAACACACACCTTTAAGTCTAAAGAGACAAGGAAACGATGTGCTAATTTAAACGTAGTGAGACACCTGATTCTAGCTATCGTCAGAATACACCACAAAAAAAATGCTCATCTTTAAATACACTCACTATCCACAATGCATGAAATAATGCAGATACTGTACATGTCAGGAGATTCCATTAACGTTCATATCAAACATCAGAATGGGGAGAAACTGAATCTCTGTGACTTTAACTGTGGCATGGTTGTTGGTGCCAGAAGGACTGGTTTGAGTGTTTGAGAAACTGTATATTTCTTGGGATTTTCACATATAACAGTTTCTAATGTTTTCCCAGACTTTTTGAAAAACTGAAACGTCAAGTGAGCTGTAGTTCTGCAGGTGGAAGCACCTTGTTGATCAGAGGGGTCAGAGGAGAATGGCAAGATTTATATGAGCTGACAGGAAGCATCTCAGAATTCACAACACATTGAACCCTGAGGTGGGTGGACTACAAGAACAGAAGGCCACATCAGGTTCCATCCCTGTCAGCCAAGAACAAGAATCTAAGCTACAGTGGCTACAGGCTCATCAAAACTGGACAGTTAAAGATTGGAGAAGTACCACATGGACTGGTTATTTTGGTATTAATAATATGTATACTTTACTTGGCTATAAATGTTTAAATAGAATTTACACAATTTTGTGAAAAGTGGCTAAAAATTAAGTGGCATATCAAACGGCAATGTCAACAACTGTCTCACATCTGTGTGCATGGAGTGTGCATGTTCTCCCCGTGCTTGATGGGTTTCCTTCGGGTAATCTGGTTTCCTTCCACAGTCCAAATATATTCAGATTATGCTAATAGGCATTCCCAAATTGCTCATCCGTGAGTGAACATGAGAATGTGTTTGTGTGTGTGTGTTTGAGTGTGTGTGTGTGTGTGTGTGTGTGTGCGTGTGTGTGTGTGTGTGTGTGTGTAATTGTGTGTGTGTGCGTGTGTGCGTGCATGTGCGTGTGTGTGCGCGTGTGTGGGTGAGAGACCTGTGATGGCTTGGTAACTTGTCCAGGATATACCCTGCCTTGTGCCTGAAGTCTCCTGGGACAGGCCCAAGGCTTCCTGCGACCCTGTACAGAATAAGCAGTACAGAGAATGAATATTGAAAGTTGCGTATGTGTGATAACATATCAAAAATAGGTATTCCTATAATTGATCCATTACTATACTTAGCATGCTAATAATAAATGTGTTGCAGAGCTGATATGCAGATGTAGCTAACGCTGTTCAGTCAGTTAATCAGTCAATTCCTGCCTTTTGTAAAATAACTCACTAGATGATGAACCTCTTAAGCTTTACTTTTTAAAATGAACTTTTTGTTATCTCGTGAGACATAATTGCCTAAATTGTGTTATAGGCTGCGAAATTTATCTAAGTAAAACGTAACAAATGGGTGCTGTTTTGGAAGCTACACTTCATCGGCACTGGTGCTGGCTCAAAATGGTTTTTTTTTGCTTTTCTGCATTCAGATTGCAAATGTGGACACATTAAAATCAGATAGTTTAGTACTGAGGCAATAAAACAGTTCAGTCTCCAACCTCACACATATTCACATATAAACAGTTCTTTACTCAGTGAAGTCCTCATTTTTCAGTGTCCAGTGTTTGGTGTTCTGTCAGCCTGATGCTCATAACTAAATGACATGCTTCAGAGAATTTAATAAAGAACGAAATGATCATTGCATATTTACATGTATTTTTTCATGTTTTAATGATATAGCATAAATGATGGCCATGAGATCAAGACCAACAGATATGACAAATGTTTGGCTGTAAAGGTAATTTAAGGGCATTATATTTATACCAGAATAAAAAAATAATGTAAATATATATAAAACCAACTAATAATAATAATAATAATAATAATAATAATAGCAGAACACTTGGCTACTGTAACACAAACTCTGCACATCGGTCTGATACCTGAAGCCGGTTCTTTACAGGAAAGCTTCGCTCAGAAACAAAAGAAGACAAAGGACTCTTTTAAATCCTACACCTCAGGAAAGAACGACTGCTTGCAAACCCTCAGGAGAACATCGGCTCTCCTTTTACACTCTCTCCTCTGTCATGTCTCTGTTTCGAATCCCTTCTTCCAAGAAGCTGGTGCACTGGGGACCTCTTTAAATTGAGTATGTGCTTCATAACTCGGATATCACAGGACATATTCTTTGTTGTAGCTGCAAAAAAAAAAAAAGGGAGGGAAGTAGTTCACAGATACTTTCAAACTGTACATCACATATGTCTGTTGAAAGTTTTGTTTTTCAACAGAAAAGGGATTATATATTTTGTCACATAGATTTTTTTTTTTTTTTTTTTACCTCATTCACAGTGCGAGTGTGTGGATACACAATAATGACTGAAACAGATAGTGAGGGACGAAGGGATACTGTGGAAAGTCTTATAAACACAACAGCATGCTCACAGACAGATAAAGACAAATTGTTAGCCGAGCACGGCATAGGATTCAGTTTGCGGGGTTGGCTGAGCAAGAACAGAATAGACAAGACAAATGTTTTGGCACAAATGACCAGCCACAGAGCTTAGATATTCTAACACTACGCAATCCATTCGACATCATACAGAACACAAAATACACAGATGATCACAGTCAGCAAGCGAGGAAAAGAGGGAGACTAATGAAAGGGAGATGAGCACAGCTGAAGCAATGAGCCAGTAGATGTTCTACATCGGGTGAATGTTCACTAAGCACTTATGTTATAACTATAATGTTTAGGTGTTTGTGTGTGTGCAGAATAGGCAGACTATTTTCATGGTCGGATATCTTGGTCTGGGCATTCTTATTGACTCTAAGGTTGAGGATTTAGAAGTGTTAGGAGTAGTGAAGGGAAGGGAAAGAGGTGCGTTCCCGCATACTGGCTGCATTTTGTCAATATTTCTGTGATGCCTGAAAGCAAAACACTAGAAATGAAACGGGAGAGGCCAGGGACTGTAAAGCCCTTAGCAAGCAGACAATACCTAAAGCAACATTGTTATTCTTATCTGTAAGGTAATGTCTCCCCACAATAGTTTCGATTAGCTTGTTTGCTCTGTGCATTGTGTTCTCGTCCATATGGGGTATCACTGTGTGTGTGTGTGTGTGTGTGTGTGTGTGTGTGTGTGTGTGTGTGTGTGTGTGTGTGTGTTTGTGTGTGTGTGTGTGTGTGTGTGTGTGTGTGTGTGTGTGTGTGTGTGTGTGTGTGTGTGTGTGTAATATTACATATGCACGTTTACTGTAACTGCTTGGGCACCAAAGAGTTGTAAAACATCACAAAGATAATTATGGAGGAAATGATAATTGTTTCCTCTCTAAATTGGCACTGCTGCAGTGAAATATATATTAAAAATCTTGTTGAATGATCAGCAGACATTATTGTTCTATTCTACATAATCTCCTAATTACACATTACAAACAAAATCTTGCTTATTGGTTTGGGGGGGGTATGTGTAATCCAGTGTTCCGTTTCATTTCTGCATGAGGCAAAATTCAGCCTGATTAAGCTCTTTCATTTTAATTACCATAATGAGAAGTTCGCAAATACTGTTACCTCACAAGTCTTCTCTGCTTAATGATAGTCTGAGTCATTTACATATTTGTTTTGTCCTGATCGTGTTTGTGTTATTAAGTTAAATGAATTTGAATTGCTAAGGGATACCCGACTACGCGCATTATGTGTGTGTGTGTGTGTAAAAGCGAGAGAGAGAGTATGTGTCCTATCATTGGACATGAGACACCTGGCACAGGGAGAAGCAAACACATGGCTGAAATTAGATTACACAATCACAAACGTCCCAATCAAGCCTCATAAATATTTCATATCGTCGCCTCACAGAGTGATAATTACTTAATTAATATCCTGCCAACCTGAAGCTCCTCTGAGAACAGCCTGCTTGTAATCCCTCGCCTGCCCAGTGGGAGGCCTGTAGGATGGGTGTGGCCCATTGCACACTGATGAAAGAGTCTTTTACATGCATGAGCAGCAGGTCCCATCGCCACAACTGTTACCATGGAACTAAATCCTTGACTGTTCCTGTTTCTTTTCCTCTCTTGTCTATACTCTGTTCGATCCAATAAAGTTCTCTGCTGGGGCTGTCCTATTGACACTGGAAGAAAGCGATTTATCATCTGTTCTGGTTTAGGCACATTCCCATGAACAGCAGGAGTTCTGTTCCTTTTTAATGTTTTCCCTATAGATGGCTTAGGCCTAGATTATATCAGAGGTAGGACGAGTCTCAAACACAGAAAGATGTATTTCCTTTCTGATTTATCATGCTTTCTTATCACACAGGACACAGGTTATGAAAAAAAACAAGCTTAACCTAAACTTAATGACAAATTGATTAGGCTGAATTATGGTCATATTAAGTACAACCAGCTTCTTTCTTGAACTGTTGCCTCAAATCTTTAGGCTGATGAAATGAAACCTTCCTTAATAATGCAAAATCTGCCTTTTTACATACCATCTTCCTGTCGTTTATTCGTTCTTTTCTTCAATTATGTCTACACTGATAAAGAAATAACTAATTAAACTGAAATGCCCTAATAACACATGGCCTTATGGCAAAGGAAAATACCATTAATCTGTGAAATAACTACAGTATGCTCTATATTTATTTTTAACCTCCCAAGACTTTCTCTACGAAATTTGAGTAATGTATTACCTTGCATTACATTGTGATTAAGCATTATCTGTGGATTAGATTTACTTCCTTTTAGCACTTATGAAATTAATGATGACCCTCTGAGTATCCAAATGCTTGGATGAATGCACACAAGTGTCATTACTGTGACAGCCAGACTTCGTCTTAGTGTAGTGTGTACTCATTGTGGCTCCCTTGTGGCCTCCAGTGACCAGGCATGTGTCTAGAGAGATAGAAAAGATACATTCTTCTCACCATGCAATCAATCAATTCGTAGGTTTCAGGCCAAGTCCAGGTTACTAATTACCCATTCAGAGGACGATCTCCCTAAAGCTGGCAGGCCAGGCCCTCCAGGAGGCCCCTGGGGACCTGCTCTCTCTCTTCCCCTCATTAACTTCCCCTGTTCTTTACCCTTGCCTAGGCACCAGAGGAGCAGCCAAGGTTTGTGTGTAATTCAGTGGGCTGTCTGCGAGATGGCCAGGTGCCGCAGGGCTGGATGAGTAGAGGACATACTGCTCCATCTTTCTCACTCTCCCCCACTTTTTGTCTCTTCCTAAAGAGCTCCGCCAACATTCTGCAGCAACTCTATCTCGCAACGTCCTTTTCCTGGATTTTTTTTTTCTTTCCATTTGGCTCCATCAAAGTATACTCCGTCTTTGTTCATTCTGTCCCTTGCCCCTGTTTTCACAGATTCTCCTTCCCTGTTTTTCACCCTGTCTAATCCTACAATTCATATATCCACCTTGCTGTCAAAACATACAGTCGTTTTCCTTCCTCACATCTGCACTATTTCTTCTCCTCCGGGCTTTTCCTATCTCTCTCACACCCACAGATTGAAATCTCTATGGACAGGGACAGAGGCGTGTGTCATCGCGTTTCAGAGTTAAAGAGAGTTACGCAGTTTTTTGCTCTTTCGCTTAGTTGGTAGGAAAAGAATCACTCATCTATACATACCATCTACGATTCGAGAAGGTGAATATGAATATCAACAAGATAAAGATGCTACCATGAATTTGTGAGCATACATTATATGCGCACATAAATGAATACTTTTTACCTATACTCCATTATACAACCCCCCACCACACATGCACACAAGCCATAAACAAAAAATTACAGAAGCTCCCTTCACAATTTTCCCTACATTAGGGCTGTGTAACAGTGATTATGGCCTGTAACAAATAAGTAGGTTATATTGATGCGATAAAACAGTGAATTGTTTTTTAATGGGTAACATGAGGAGTGAGTTGCTTTTATTGGAAAATCTCTTCACTGCCATGTTCCTTTCATTTCTATCACCATCCTACTCTATTTTTGTGGTTTCTCATATTCATGCTTTCCCTCCTCTTGAGCAGTAAATTTATAAATAAATATAAATATATTGCGTAACTGCTTTACTTCCCAGTTGCCAGTTCTTTGAGTATGCTTACAGAAACATGCTCATAGGAAGTCATATTATAAACAGAAACCGACTACAGTGTGAGCATTCACACCTTTACCCTATCTATGGCACATCGACATGTGTTTGGAAAAAATATTTCACATGGAACAGTTGGTATTTTTCTCCAAAGCCAGTTCACTGTTGTGTAAGCTTCTGTGAATCTTTTGCACCTATTGTCAGTTTTAATGGGTTTATTTGCTCCACTGCCATTAACATGTTACCTGATATTTTTTGCACAAGGAATAAAAATGCATTCAAATAATCTCTGTTGTGCGCATATATATATATATATATATATATATATATAGATAGATAGATAGATAGATAGATAGATAGATAGATAGATAGATACATACACATATACAGAGACCTATACACAGCTATAGGCTTAACATACAACTGTCTCAAAAGACGGACCCCACATGCTCCACTGAGCTTTTTAAGTGACACATTGTGACAAGTGAACAGAGTAACAGCTGCCGTCCTTAATCCAATCAGTGTCCACCATGTCCATTCCAGCCCCACCCTTGCTTTCAACTTCCTCCCCCTCCATCTCTCGCTTACCCCTGACAGCTATCCATCCAACCGTGCTTAGGGACCACCAGCCTCCCAAGAGTGGGGAGATCAAGGCTTGAGATCCGAGCTCATCCATACACATCACAGTTGCCTCCCTAAAACATCTACCTCCTCAGTCCACTCATCTCCACTGCCTTAGGGCCCAGTTAATGACTTCTTCCCATTTCTCCATCTTGGTTAGCTTCCATCTGAAAGGAACAGCAGCAGATTAGCATAGCTGAGGTGAGATTGATATTGGTGTGTTTGTATGACTTGGCGGTGGGGGGTAATGAGAAAAATCTCCTCCCTTCTCTCTAGCAGCAGAGGTAGCAAAAGGTTTAATGTAATGAAAAGTAGGCAGGAATCTGTGGTGGCTTTTTATCTACATGGCCAAGAGGCAGAGCTCTAATCTGATCTGTGTGTAAAGGGACAAACCACAGATTGAAGGATTAATGAAATCACAGGTCAATGAACATACCACATACATAGCACTTGACCTCAATCTGTTTGAAATATAAAAGCAAGTGCATCAAAATTAACATATTATACCTATAGCAAACTTATAATTTACATGAAATACGGAAATAATAATAATTTCTTTCTTTTTTATATACAAAAAAGCATATACCCTCCAGGAAAAGAAAACCTTGTGTAAGTATTTGAATATAAAATTTATTGCTATTTGTTTTATGTATATATATATAAAATATTATGATAATATGATTACTAGTATATTGTATATAATTATATATAAATATATAATATGAAATAATATCATATACATTGTGGCTGACTATATACAACCTTCTGTATTACATCCGGCACATGACTGTTCATACAGTAACATCACTTTTACTCAATATTTTGATTTGAGCGGCTAGCACTCTCAGGTTGGGTACACCTTTTTTGGAGTAAGCCATGCTGTGTCACGCGTTTGTTTGTGTTTCGTAAAGATTTGGGTGCTTTCAGTGCAGTAGGGGCATTACGGTCGTTTCTGTGTGTTCCGCATACTCTGTGTATTTACGGTAAACTATTGCGTTGATTGGTTCTGTTGAGTGACGTGTATAGCCACGCCCACCTCAAGGGCAAATGTGCTTCATTTGTCCGAAAAAGCAATGGCTGCTGAGGTTATCTAGCACAAAACTATTCATATTGTCCTTTCTACTCAACATTATGATTTAATTTGTGGCGCAGGTTTAATTTCAGGCAAATACAGAAGGACTGGCAAAGTTTCATTAAATTCTGTTGAACCACTCTTGTGTGATGCTGAAATAAAATCGACTGGACAGACATACAGATATACAGACATACAGGCATACAGATGGAAATGTTTTTTTTTGTTTTGTTTTTTTAGATTGGTTTCTGGGCCTTTAATGCATGAAACATATATATATTATTGAAAGTGCAAGATCTGACCAATGTACAGACAAAACCTTTCTTTTATTTATAGAGATTGTGCCTCGCTTTTGAGTCTGGTTCTTCTCAACATCTTCTCCTCATGGTGTCATGGTGTGTTTTCTTCCTATAAAAGCTATAAATATATAAAATATTTAACTTCTCTATCTACACTTTTTTATTTCCGTAAAGCTGCTTTATGACAATATCCATCGTTAAAAGTGCTATATAAATAAAATGTAATTGAATTATTTGAATCATTTATATAGCATTTTGGACAGTTCTGTTTTTTTTTTCCACTCAGACACATTAAAAGTGGAATGTAAATAAATACATTAATAAATAAGCTATTACAGTTGTATGCGATTTTCTCTAGCTGATGCATTGTTGGTTTATGTTGTGAAAGCTGTCTTCTCATTAAATTAAAGCAGTTTGTAAAACAGTTATTGTAGAAGTGTTTTGATGCCTCCACAGTGGTTGAGCTTTATATATACTGTACCCATGTTCATTTATCTTAATATGAAAGAAATAACCACTTTTGTCATCTCATACAAATCAGTTGTGTTATTTTAAAGCTCTGGCCAGTTTTTTTTTTAATCATTATGAGCCATACGGTAGCTCCAGTTTTAATTGTCCCATTAACCTCATACAAACTGAACCCTTGTCCTGTTGACCTCAGCTGGTAGTGTCCCCTTCTCTCTGATGGGTACTAAGGTGGCAGATCTCTTGTGCCCAAGTGACACTGGACCCCCTCTGTGCCTTCCTTTCCTCTCACAGCTCGGGAGAAGTTTGCCCCTATGGAGTTCTCATTTGTGGCTTACTGCGCCAAATCAATGTGCCCTCTGCTCTTTCCCAGACAGGGAGCATGGATCAGCACTTTTTTCTGTCTGTGTGTGTATTTCCTTCCGTTACCTTGTTTTGACTAACCTTTCTCCACTTCCTGCCCTTCCAAAACCACAAAGTCTCCTGGCATTGCTTCATCGCTCTGTCAACCTCGACAGTGGTTTTTATGAGTAACTATATTCTCTCTCTCTCTCTCTCTCTCTCTCTCCTCTCTTGCCCATCTCTCTCTCCACAGTGGTAGTGGTACTGAATGTCCCTCATGTGTACTCTGTGCTTGAGTTGGCCTATTTTAAAGCTGTGGCCAGTCTGGATACACTGCAGCTGCAGGAATTCAGAGCAATTCATAGCTTGTGGAGAAAACTGGGGCAGAAGCTGAATTCATCTCTAACAAAAGGATAATGCTCCTCATCTGCTTATCCATTCTCCACTGTACATACAGAGGTTTACCTACATGAACATACATGTCATCCTATACTGTACATCTTTGGATGATTTCTTAGAGCTAGTCTTTTCCTCGGGCAGAATGGCTGTACAACATAAATCTTTAATATAACCAAAACCCAAGAATTTGGAGCACAAGGTTCAATATTTTGGGTTAACTGAGATCAGAACAATATCTTAATTATTCATACAGGGTCAGAAATATGCTTACAGCTCCTTAGCTTATTAATTTAGAGGTGCTAAATGTTTCAGAATACATTTTTGCCATGTGCAAGGCTTCCAACCTCCTGGTAGAGATCATGATTGACTGTACAAGTAGTTGGTAAGTTTCTGTGCCAATATAAAAAAGGGTTGGCATCACTCATTAGATTAAACAACATACAGTATAATGTGTTAAGGAGCTCAGTGTAGATCCGAGAAAGAGTATAGTAGATTTCCAAAAATACCTCTAGGAAACATTTCTAAACATCTGCAGAAATGCAAGTAATTGGGAGGTGAAGATACTTAGCCTATCTCTGGAAAAGGACAGAAACTGTCATCATCAACTGAGAGTAAATTGATCAAGAACGACCCACCAATGCACAGTCCTCCCATAAGCTTTAACCTGGAACACTAGAGTCATTATCTACTGTTCAGCATCTTTTACTTTTACATTGCCATGGACTGAAAGGCTGCTTGCTGTCCCAAGAAAGAAGTCCATCAGGCTTACCACATGCACATGGAAAATACCTCCTAAAAGACATCTTTGATCAGAGTTATGTTTGAAGAAGTAAAGGTGAGACATTTATCCCCAAGAGCACTGTAACAACTGGCATTGTTATTGTTGTAGCCGCATCATATTTTGATTCTGTTTTGCTGCCACTGAAATAATGGCGCATTGCACAAATAAATAGAATAATGAATAAGGAGGACTACATTAGGATCCTTTAACATAATGGCCAATCAATAGTTAGAAAGGTGAAACTTGACAAAATTGGGTGTTCCCGCAGGACAGTGACCCCAAACACACACACAAGTCTAGTTGTGGAATACATTAAGCACGCTAAGTTTAAGCTTTTGAAGCCTCAACCCAGCCAAAAAAAATTGTGGACCATGCCTAACTGAACAAATTTGAACATTTTATTAGCTTAAATACGACCAGTTCTGCCAAGAAGCGTGGTCTAATATCCAATTAGTTTTCTGCCAGAAACTTGTTAATGGATACCAAAAGTGTCTGCTAAAGGTTAAACTTGATAAGGGATATTGAACTAAAATATCATATTTTAGGTCCTGTATGTATAATTTTGACCCTGTGTTGACAAACTTGTACACTAAATTCTTATGTTAATTAATATAATATTAAAATATGCATTGGACAAGCATTCTGAACCAGAAAAAGACTTGTTCAAAAATATTTAATTGAAAACCATTTATTCATGCCATTCAATTCATGATCATGATGAGTGTATGTAAACCTCTGAATGCAGATGTGTTTAGACAAAGTAACTCTTTATAAATACATTAAATACATTAAATAAATCGAAGCAGTCAAAATGTGAACTGAAGCAAAGAATCATACAGCCTGAGGGCAAAGATTATGTATCTGTGGGTCACACTTTTTCAGAGTGGAAATCTGTTATTTTCTTAAATATGCAACATATTCACTTAATCATACAATAAAAATAAAGGATCAAATAAGGGGCAATAATGTATGTTGCTTAGTTTAAAAAAAATGTATATATATATATATATTAATCATACAATAAAAATAAAGGATCAAATAAAGGGCAATAATGTATGTTGCTTAGTTTAAAAAAAATGTATATATATATATATATATATATATATATATATATATATATATATATATATAAATACTATTCTTGGAAAAAGAAATTATAAAACATTTAAAATTAGTTTGGTGGTGCTGCTATGTGAAATTTTGCTACCTAAATTTCAATAAACAAAATAATCAACACTGTAATATTATGACCCTAGATGAATATTTACACCTTTAAAGTGTTAGAATAGAGTAGAGGGTGGCATGGTGGTGTATTGATTAGAACTGTAGATTTGTAACACAGGGTTGAGGATTCTTGGTGGGTTTCCCCCAGGTACTCTGATTTCCTTCTACAGTCCAAAGACATTCAGATTAGCATTTCCAAATTGGCTTTCCAAATTCCCCACATAGTGAGTGTGTATGTTTGTGTGCCCTGCAATTGACTGGCATTCTGTCCAGGGTGTAGCCCCCTCGTGCGCGAGTCCCCCTGGGATAGACTCAAGGCATTCTGCGACCCTGTAAAGGATAAGCAGTATAGTGAGTGAGTGAGTGAGTGAGTGAGAACAGTACATTCATGTCATCACTTTTAAAATGCAATACAGGGGTAAATCCAAGCCAGTTTTACATTGAAAACACTGAATTTATTCATAACAGCGCATTAGGAATAAAGTAAATTAGTAATTGTGAGACTGTCAGTAACAAAAGTAAAGCTGTCCCATCATTTTACTGTAATGCACAGAAATGCATCTCCATGTTGGAGGAAACATGACAGTGTTCTACACAATAAAATCCCACATGTTGATTTAACACTTTCACGGTTCCTTAAAGTGCAACTGAATCTATATAAACACTTAAGGATGTTAATTAAGTGTTGTTTTCTTCATTTCTTTGTTTCTTTCTTTTCTTGTCTTTTGCCATTTGTCATACCTGCCAATCATTCATTTCTGCTTCGTGTCTGGATGCACCAGTTGCCTTCAGTTGCCTGTTTAGGATTGTGTTGTGTTATGACATAAGCCAAGTAAAGGTCAAAGATATTTGCTCTTGCTGGTCTTTAGAATTAAACATGTTCCTTTGCGATACTACTGAGACATTTGCCGCTATTAGGTATAAATCATGTTCCTCCTGAACCTCTTCAATCCTTTCATTATCTTTCAAACCACAGATCTAAATATAAGACAAATATTACAAAGAAATATGACATACATGTACATTTTCAAAGTTTATTAACTTGTCCCACAATTGTACAAAACATAAGAGAATGCTGCTCCCTCACTCTTACACTCACTCCCACACACACACACAGAGAGAGAGAGAGAGAGAGAGAGAGAGAGAGAGTTTGGCAATTCCCCATGGGCCTTCAGGTACTGTAGCTTTTATGAGATAGTTTTCATCTCATTATCAGGGCTGGGGAAAGACCTTTACCATAAAAAACACCCTCCCTTTCTGTGTTACATCTGGACACATACCTGTACTTTGTTTCACACACTTTGAAGGTAATATCAAACTTCCACTGAGGTACAAAGCAGGCACATTTAAAAATATATATTTTTAGCTGTTTTTTTAGATTTATGGCATAAGGTTCAAATGCAATGTAAATTAAATGTAAGTGCCAAATAGGCACTTTAAATTTGTACATTGTAAAAAATCACCCTGTAAGTTCTCAGCATCTTTTGGCAGTCTAGTTGGCAAGTACTTTTAATGTAATGGATACAACATAATTATTTCTATAATTTTGTTAACAACATTATAAACATTTTTCTTTTTTTTTTTCTTCCTTCTACAGTTCATGGGAGTGATGGTCTCCTACTGGGCTGCATAATGTTTTTGGAGATGGCACCACTGCCTAGAGCGATGTGCACATATAGATGAAGTTTAAAGAAGGGGAAACCATCACTGAAGACAAACCAAGGAGTGGGAGGACATTTGAAAGAGGATTTCACATTCAAGTGCATCACTTGTGCTGATGACTATGTTAAGTAGTACCCTTGTATAGAGGAAAAGTCACTCTACCAACATATGCAGTTAATAAAAGTCTATGCCCAAATTTGCATTAATTTTAAGACAGCCCTCATACTGTATATAAACTATATTGTCAAAAGTATTCCTTTAGTCAGGAATACTTATTCCTTAAGTCATCAAGACCATCCTATTCTTAATCCATAAGGTTTAATATAATGTTGGCCCACCCTTTGCAGCTGTAACAGCTTCAAGTCTTCTGTGAAGGATTTCCACAAGGTATAGGAGTGTGTATATGGGAACTTTTGACCATTCTTCTAGAAGCACATTTGTGAGATCAGACTCTAATGTTGGATGAGAAGGCTTGGCTTGCAGTCTGTGCTCTGATTCATCCCAAGGGTGTTCTCTCGGGTTGAGGTCACGTCTCTGTGCAGGCCAGTCAAGTTCTTCCACACCAAACTCGCTCATCCATGTCTTTATGGACCTTGCTTTCTGCACTAGTGCACAGTCATGTTGGAACAGGAAGGGGCCATCCCCAAACTATTCCCACAAAGTTGGAAGTTGTCAAAAATGTCTTGGTATGCTGAAGCATTAAGAGTTCCTTTCACTGGAAGTAGGGGTACAACTCCTGATAAACAACCCCACACTAGTTCCAACATGACTGCGCACCAGTGCACAAAGCAAGGTCCATAAAGACATGGATGAGCGAGTTTGGTGTGGAAGAACCTGACTGGCCTCAAGCCTTTCGGTAGAATGGTCAAACATTCCCATAAACACACTCCTAAACCTTGAGGGAAGCCTTCCCAGAAAAGGTGAAGTTAGTACACCTGCCAAGGGTGGGCCAACATCATATTAAACCCTATACACGTATGTCAATATAGTGTATGTAGAAAGGTACCAGTCCAATTTGTAACACTTGATTTGTAGTAGCTATTCTATCAGGTTACCATATTGTTTTGAGTCTTTATCCCAAATTCAAATTCAGCTCATGTCCACCATATTCATGAACTGTTACTTTACACAGGCCATTAGACTGCTAAACAGATCTGCCTGATGGCCATTTCATTACAATTCGCTCTACTACACTACTCTACCCACTGCACTCAGTCACATTACAAAAGAGACATTATATTTACCAAATTCACATGCACAAGACACTTTGTCTGTTCATACTGCTGCTTACAACTATTTTAACTGAGTTTTCATGATCATAATACTACCTTACTAGTGTTTTTTTATGAGAATGTATTGTATAAGATATTGTCTGTATTTACTGAACTGTTTGTCTCTGTATTTACTTTCATATTAATTTGTGCTTCAGAATGAACTATATTTCATTTCTAACATTACATTTGTGATGAAAGATGCTACAATAAGATTTATTTAACATGTATTAAATTGTTTTTAAGTAGCTACCTTTGAATCTAATAGCTACTTAGGCTGTTAGGCAGGTAAGCTAAAGCTGACTGTCTGAGTCTTTTGCATAGTTTTAACTCTGGTTTAATCATTAGTACTGTTAAGTTATGTTAAGCAGTTTTGTCAAAGGTTAGGGGAACTAACCTAACATATATATGCATATTACACACATGGACAAAATTGTTGGTACCCTTCGGTCAATGAAAGAAAAACTCATAATGGTCACAGAAATAACTTTAATCTGACAAAAGTAATAATAAATAAAAATTCTATGAATGCTAACCAATGAAGGTCAGACATTGCTTTTCAACCATGCTTCAATGGAATTATATTTAAAAAAAATTAACTCATGGAA
The DNA here is from genome assembly GCA_030347435.1 of Clarias fuscus. NCBI lineage: Eukaryota > Metazoa > Chordata > Actinopteri > Siluriformes > Clariidae > Clarias > Clarias fuscus. Next base: position 18,582,902 of record CM059211.1, on the reverse strand, counting down.
CAGGCCTGGACAAAAATGATGGTACCCCTAGAAAATACTGAAAATAATGTGACCAAAGGGACATGTTAATTTAAGGTGTGTCCACTAATTAGCATCACAGGTGTCTACAATCTTGTAATCAGTCAGTGGGCCTATATATAGGGCTCCAGGTAGTCACTGTTTTGTTTGGTGACATGGTATGTACCACACTCAACATGGACCAGAGGAAGCGAAGGAAAGAGTTGTCTCAGGAGATTCGAAAGAAAATTATAGACAAGCATGTTAAAGGTAAAGGCTATAAGACCATTTCCAAGCAGCTAGATGTTCCTGTGACTACAGTTGCTTCATATTATTCAGAAATTTAAGACCCATGCGACTGTAGCCAACCTCCCTGGACGTGGCCGCAGGGGGAAAATTGATGACAAATCAAAGAGACGGATAATCCGAATGGTGACAAAAGAGCCCAGAAAGACTTCTAAAGAGATCCAAGATGAACTTCATGCTCAAGGAACATCAGTGTCAGATCGCACCATCCGTCGTTGTTTGAGCCAAAGTGGACTACATGGGAGACGACCAAGGAGGACACCATTGTTGAAAACAAATCATAAAAAAGCCAGACTGCAATATGCCAAACTACATGTTGACAAGCCACAAAGCTTCTGGGAGAATGTCCTATGGACAGATGAGACAAAAATGAAACTTTTTGCCAAGGCACATCAGCTCTATGTTCACAGATGGAAAAATGAAGCATATGAAGAAAAGAACACTGTCTCTACTGTGAAACATGGAGGAGGCTCTGTTATGTTCTGGGGCTGCTTTGCTGCATCTGGCACAGGGTGTCTTGAATCTGTGCAGGGTACAATGAAATCTCAAGACTATCAAGGGATTCTAGAGAGAAATGTGCTGGCCAGTGTCAGAAAGCTGGGTCTCAGTCGCAGGTCATGGGTCTTGCAACAGGACAATGACCCAAAACACACAGCTAAAAACACCCAAGAATGGCTAAGAGGAAAACATTGGACTATTCTAAAGTGGCCTTCTATGAGCCCTGACCTCAATCCTATTGAGCATCTTTGGAAGGACCTGAAACATGCTGTCTGGAAAAGGCACCCTTCAAACCGGAAACAACTGGAGCAGCTTGCTCATGAGGAGTGGGCCAAAATACCTGCAGAGAGGTGCAGAAGTCTCATTGACAGTTACAGGAATCGTTTGATTGCAGTGATTGCCTCAAAAGGTTGTGCAACAAACTATTAAGTTAGGGGTACCATCATTTTTGTCCAGGCCTGTTCCATGAGTTTTTTTATTTATTTAAATAATTCTGTTGAAGCATGGTTGAAAAGCAATGTCTGACTTTCATTGGTTAACATTCATAGAATTCTTATTTATTATGACTTTGTCAGATTAAAGTTATTTCTGTGACCATTGTGAGTTTTTCTTTCATTAACCGAATGGTACCAACAATTTTGTCCACGTGTGTATGCATCCTATATATATATATGCAAATTGTTGACAATTCCATCAATTTTCCAGGCCTTCCACTTGCACAACGTTCCCAGGAATCGCTGCAGTGGCCTCGGAGACACTTCGGCTGGCATGTGCATTAACAAACCTATGGCCTTCTTTAAAACATTTGCATCATTTAAAGAATCTCTTCACCATACTGAGTTTGAATTCTTCTCTAAATGTCAATCAGATCATGAGAAATTCAAGTGCTGGTTCAACTTGAAAGCCCATTGTAATTTGTGACTCCACTGCTTTTTTCATATAGTTTTAAAGTACAGTTAATACTTTATGTAATACTTTCCTAATGCATTATAGGAAAAGCTATATTATTTCTATACAGTGATGTCATTTGATATGTTATAATCTTCCGGTACTCTTTTTAATACAGTAGAAACTTCTGGAAACCTTTTTCCATGGTCCTTTAGATTTTCATTCATATGCATTTAATATGAAAACTATTTTTAAAGAGACTTTAAAGAGATTTTTTAAAAGACTTTCCTGCCAGAAATAAATTAATTGATTTGACCAGCTGAAACCATGTCAGTTCATTAAAGAGCAGGTATGCAGTTTAAGCTGTGATGAAAATATCCTCAAGCCTCTTAAATGCAGCTCATGCCAGCTCTGAACTCCACAAGCATGTTTCTATCTACTCTGCTTCATATATATGCAGCACAGGCATACAGGTGCAAATTAGAGACATGGCCAGAACAGGACTAAACACATTTTATCAGAAATATTCCTCACTCACTGGTTCCTACTGACACCCAACCTGTAGGGATGAAACCCCAGCATATTCAACTGCAAGGTTTCCTCCATTTGCAGTCGGTGAACAGGAACGACAGAAAATAACATGGTGCCAGAATAACAGCTACTCTATGGAGTGAAGCACAGCTATGGTCTCAGCACTATGATGAACAAGCTGAAAATTAAAATCCTCCCACTCAACACTCCCCATAATTACCCATGTATAGGGAAGACAAATGTAGGCACACAGATTGGTTGGGAGAAAGGGACTATAGACAGAGAGAGAGAGAGAGAGAGAGAGAGAGAAGGAGTGGTGTGTTTCATTAGGCTCCCTTCTCCCAGTTGTATTCCTGATGTGCAGTCAGCACATTCCCTAACTTTTCTCCAGTGCATGCTCTGTCATAGAGTGTCACACACATTCTCTCTCTTATCCACTGCTGGTGGAAAATCAGTGCTCAAATAGAAATACTGGAGGTTGTCCTCATAGTCATGCCAGTTCTTAATTTGGTGGAATGGAAGCCCATTTTTCCCCTGTTTGTGCTCAGTTGCTATTTTCATGGTTAGGAGTGAAAACGTCTGTGGAGGCCAGGGTAGAGCAGCATAACTAGGGTGTGACATTCAAAGCATGCTGGCACAGTGTTTTCAACCCATTTTGGTCAAATGTTAATGATTCTGCCTCTTGGGGCCACACAGGCACAAGGCTAAAACTGTATTTATCTGATTTCAAGTGAAGCTTTAAAAGTCCTGTCCTATTTCTTACAAGCAGAAACTGTGCATACTGTATATGAAGGGTTTTTCAAAAGAAGCAAAAAAAAAAAAAAAAATTATTACGAAGTTATGGAGAATAGTTTCTAACTAGGTGTTAAAAACACAAATGTCAAAATGTTATTGAAAAACTGCCGTGGACAAAATGTGATATTCTTTTAATTATTATTTTGTAAGACACTATAATTCTATCTTATAGTGTAAGATAAATCAGCCCACAGTATATTAGGGAATATATTAGTTGAGGTTTAATTGAGGATAAAAAGGTTTTTAAAAAATGCTTTGATTGTGTTTTTGCAGTGAGTCATAGTGGCAGCAAACTGGAACAAGAATTAGATTAGATTTTAGAGTTTTGGTGCTCACAAAACCTTTTCACCTACAAAAAGTGTTGAGGATCACGAGAAGCATTTAAACCAATACCAAATGTATTTAACATTTTTAGTACAAGATCAGCACAGACAGTTGGTCACCTTCAGCTTAAAGGAAATTGGTTTGTATGGTCAGGAACAACCCAGGAACCACTGAGACACAGACTTGCCATATGCAAAAGCCTTTATGGAGGAAAGCATGTTTGCAGGAGTAAAGGGGAGGCATCATGGAGGTGGTATCATCAGGCTTTTGTTTTGCTGCCAGTGGTATAAAAATTTTTTTGTTGCAATAATGAAGAAAGACTATGTTTGAATTCTTGAACTTCATGTTCAAATGATAATGACCCCAATTTTGTTGATGGCTATCAAACGGTGAAAATTTCAAGGACATTTCAAAAGACATTAAAAAAATGTTAGATATAATATACTGTATATTGATTTTAGAAAACCATGAAAAAAAGTTAGAATTTGTGCACAGAATTCTTGCGATGTCCTTCTATTTAAGATGTGTGTGCCACAGTCATTGTCTCCACAAAAAAAAAGAAAAGTCTAAAAATGAATTGCAGGCCAATATTGCCATGACATTCATGCTTATTATGGGTATATGTTTTTTTTAGCTGTAATAGCTGTATCTCATCTCGTTTTTTTTCCTTTAGAAAACTACACAGTATAGCATCATAGAAAACAAATTTGTTCCTATTCAGTTCCTCAGTTCATTTTCTGTAATTCTCTATATAATTTTTTTTCATTTCTCTACAGTGATTTCTCTAAAACTCTAAAGGGCTTAGACAACAACCACTGGCTTGAGATTTTGTCGAAATCTTGCATCATTTAATGAAGGCTAAGGCACTATACATAATGAGGCGATTGCGTGTCTTTCCCAACACACATGTGGTGAGAGGGAGACTAAACATCAATTTTTTATTTTTTTTGCAGACTGCGATGAACTTGGAAAAATGCTACGCTGTCACACTGGTTCACAGCAGGTGTTTGAGACATCATAAAAGTGATGAAAGCGTTCCGATCGGATTCAGAAGAGCACGCAATAAAACGTCATTTTGTACTTGTTTTTTTGACAATTCAGATCCAAGTTTCTACTGGCAGTCACAGTGCAGTTCAATAGTAAAGGAGGTGAGCACAGTTTAACAGTTTAACCTTCATCGGCTCTGTTCATAGCTTCACTGCTTCTGCTGCTGGCTCCCATTTGTAAGACTTCTCCCTCACAAAAGCTGAGAGACCATAAAAAAATGCCTTAGTGCAGGGGAGAGGAGGAACCATTATGTGCAATTTATAAACCATTAAGAGCCTTATGAAAAAGAGAGGCAGCAAACTGATGGAGGGAGGAGAGTGCAGAGGCTCTGAGGCTGAGCAAAAGAGGTGCTTCATTTGGGAAATGTGTTTTGGCTGCTGTCGGTTGGAGCGGTTAATAGGGCCTGGGGTCACCTCTAGCCCACTGCATGATGTAGCTGTGTGGGGAAACAGAAGCAGAGAAGAAAACGTAAAGCGTGAGAGAAACAAAGATGGCATGGGAGCTTTAGGTTCACACATAATATTATACATTATAGTATTATAGTAAACATTATAGTATTATAGTACTATTATAGTGTTATAGTATTATAGCATGTATAAGATCAGTATTAGGTTGCAGTCTTATATACAGGCTTAAAGGTGAAAAATATCAAGTAGAAACCAATAAGACCATTTTAACACGTTGAATAAATCATTTGGCCACCTAACATGTTTTACATGTCTACAGTACAATCGATTTTAACAAATTAGTATTGAGCTGTAGTAGGAATGCAACATGCACCGTAAATCAACTGGTCTTTTTCCAGTCTTGAACTGTCCAGGTTTGGCGAGTCTGTGAGTCTCAGACTCCTGATCTTGACAGACAGGAATGGAACCCCTATGTTGTCTTCTGCTGTTGTATTCTATGCACCTCAAAGTTCAATTTGCTGTGCATTCGAACATGCTCCCTGCTGTAAAACATGGTACATTTGAGTCACCATATCGTTCCTCCCAAATTAAGACAATCTGGTCATTCCCTGCTGATTTTTCTTGATTGATCAGGAAAATGTTTTGCCAGTCTGCTCACTTTTTTATTTTGTATGGGATCAGGCATTTCTAAAATACTTAAAAAAGGCATCATGTCCTCATCAAGATTAAAAATTTTCCCCATTCTGATGCCTGATGTGGAACATTAGCTGAAGCTCTTGACCCGTATCTGTATGATTTTATGCACTGTGCTTCTGCCACATGGATGGCTGATTGTATATTTCCATGAATAGGAAGGTGATCATGTGTGTAGGCAATGTTTTACTGCAGGTTCAACCCTAATCATGGATATTAAATAATAATAAGCTTAAATGTTAAAGTCAAGCTACTTTAATTTCATTACAATCTGTCAATCATTTGACTCTTAGAATCAAAGCATCTAGAGGTAAAACATGATTGTACCTACAGTTAAGGTAGAAGATGTATGTAGATTCCCCAATAAGGTTGTAACTGCCAGTTTTGATTCTAATTCTCCATGTTTTACATTTTTTTATTATATTGTGACTTTGCATTAATTTAGACTTTTAAGTTATTTAAGCAGTGACTAAATATATGATATGCAACTGCAGGAAGGTGAGCAGGGTCAATAGCTGCGGCCTACGAAGCGTCAGAGAGGAGCCCGAGGCCAAGACGTGCCGTATCACAACACCACCGCAGTCAATACGCTCCAGATTGAGCCCTTATCCTGTACACTGCAAACGGGAACAGAAATCAATGGCCTCAAAAAGGTTACATATCAAACTATTAAATACGTTATTGACCAGGGCCCTGAAATCTGCTTCATTGTACAGATATATAGATATATAAGTGGGTGAAATGATGGACAATTATTCACTTCTGAAATAGCAGACAGTTATTGAATATTATGTGCAATCATATTGTTGGCTCTGTTGAACGCTTTCTCAGGGTCTCAGAATCTAGGTTATATTTGGATCTTCAAGGGAAGCAAAATGAATATTTCTGCCTTACACCAATTCATCTTATTTCTCAAGGCTGTCATAACTGTGACTTGGGAGAGAAGCAGTCTGGAGACAATGAGGTGATACTCAAAAGTGTGATGCTGTCACTGTAATGTCAAGGAATTTGATTCGGCTGCAGTTTCTCCGCATCGCCTCATGATATCAATCAGTAGGTGTCAAACAGCCATCATGTGTGAGACAATGTTTATGTAACAGCCATGGAAATGCTGATGATGTAGTGGGGGATAGAAAGAAACAGAAAGAAATATATAATGTAGATACCAAATCAATGCGAGTACACTTAAATAGACCAGGGCAGGATATGGGAACTTGACATGGTAAAACTGAAAATCAGAAGAGCAGTGGGGAAGACAGGTGAGAATGAAGGAGGTGTTAACCCATAGTGATAAAAAAAAGTATTTGTTGGCAGGTATGGATATGTGGGATAGGTGTTCTGTTATGACAGTGAGAAGACGGTGAATAACAGTGAGAATGAAGAAGAGGGGGGGAAAAAAGGAAAAAGTTGTGCTAGAGTGGGATATTGTGAGATAAATGTGAAATAAACACACGAAAAATGATGAACAGGGAGAGGAAGCAAAAAACCTGAGAAGCCTGAAGTGGAGAAGAGACCTATTACAAATCACAAATAATCTCTTTTAAATGACTAGTCCCAGGGGAAGAGGGAGGACAGAACAAGCCAGGGAGACGGCCGACAGCACAGAGGGAGTCAAAATGTGCTGGCAATTCTAAATGTGCGATCAATACAAGAGAAAAGTGTGAGGGATTGAACTGAGGAAATAAGGGAGAACTATACGCAAGAGAGTGCAGAGAACAAAAGTCTTTGTGTATGCGTGTGACAGGAAAAAAAAGGGAATGAAGTATCGTAGCAGTTTGGGAACGTCTGCTGAGAAATCAATTATTACAGAAGGCGGGTGGACAACATCTTCTTTTAGCCAGAAATAAAGATGCTCATCAATTTCAATCTTCAGGGTTGCCCTGAGCATGAGCTCAGCCCGGGTAAGGTGAAGGAAGTCTGGTGTGTCATACTTTCCCTTTTTACATCCATCACCATTGGAAAGTGTGTGCTCCTCCCAGGACTGCCTGGGTAATCTTGCGTGGCTGAAAACGTGGCGCTGGTTTCGGAACCCTGTGTTATTTAGTGTTCACTTTCTCCCTTCATTCCACCCCCCCCCATCCTCAACGTGACACACAATTTATGAGGACAATTGTGGGGCATGCTGCGCTCCAGTGAAGCACTCTCTGATTGATGGAGAAACTGAGAGAAAGAGACCGATGAGGGGAAAAATGGACAATGTAAGGTTGAGGGAAAAGGAATGTTCTTAGACAATGTTGATTAAAAGTTTATGTTTCTTTGCCTCATTGAATTTCTCTCTTTCAAACATGATGGCCGTAGTTTTATGCCCCCGCTTACAGAGATGAATGACAAACCTGCTGATTGTATTTTTGCAGGAAGCAATAAGAAGAAGGGGAGAGAAGTGTATTTAAAGAGGAATAATACCTGATATAAAGACAGAAGATGAAGATGTACTGTACGTTATTGTGACCAAAGTTAATATACATACCTTTAGGATAACAGGAGTCTGGAAAAGGCAATATGTACAGTATATCCCAAACACAGCTGAATTGTAACTGGCTCTCATCTGTCTTTTAAAATGCCAGTAAGCCACCAAATGTCACAAGAATGTCACTACCTTCACCGAATATGCTTTTGCCGTTTATTCCATGACACTTCCATCATTATCTCTCAGTCGATTTCTCTCTCTAGATTGCACCAGAAACACGAAAGCCATCAGATCCTAACAATCCATTAAAATAAAAATACACTTACAGCAAATCGTAATGAGATTGTCTCAATTTTAATTCATGCACCTTTTCATTCTGGGCTATCAAGCGATAATCCAGTGATTACAGTGTCCGCATCAGCACGAGAGGCTGTTTACACAACCTTGGGTTGCGACTTTATGTGAACATCACATTCTTTTTTTTCACACAGTGCTAGAATTCCTGTAGGAACTGCTCTCTGGAAAACACATATATTTTTAGTCTTTTCAACACTGCCTGGTGTAAAGAAATAACAACAACTGCAGCACAAGAGCAGAGGAAGTAAACTACCTAGAGAGTAGATGAGTGAACAGAGGTGGGATGCTGGGGGAAAAAAAGACAAGAACATGAAGCTGTGGTTTCACTGATGAAAGAAAGCGAGGTTTGTTCTTTTTGCTCCCTATATTTATTTATTTCGCTTCAGTCCCTCGTGTACATTTTTTCTTTGTAACATATGTTTCCTTCCTTCTTCTATATGGACTTGGATCGCCTATCTTTAAAACCAACATTTCCTGTTTTTGTCTCTACTTTACCTCTAATCCACCAGAACAGTGCAGCTTGTTGCCTAGATGGGTAGTCTTTAATACACCATTGCCTATAGGTTTGACATGCTGACAGGACTCCCAGCAGAGGGTTTTTTTGAGCCAGCAGGGTTAATTTGAAATGTGTTGTGAGAAGCAGGGTGCAAAAAAGCTTTGACTAAACCCAGCTGGCCAATCTGCACCATCCCACCCCACTCCACCCCAACTGCCGGGAAGAAGACAGAAGGCAGCATATCCACTGATCCACTGGGGGGAGGGGGGGGGGGGGGGTTCTGCAGACTGGTCAGACACTCTGCAACTACTGGACTACAACAAAATCATTTGGGATGGCCCACTCCCACCAGTATGCTGTAATGTGTGAACAAGCTTTTGCATTTAGCGCGTCCCTTGCGATAACAATTTGTCTCGTTCATTTACAAAGTTATAGTGATAACTACACATATTCTTCACAAGTAAACATGCAAAAAAAAACCTAAATAAAAGGAGATGAAAGTGTGGTAACAGATGGAAGTGTGAAACAGGTGTGATTCTTACGGCCTTGAAAGGTCTCACACTGCAAATCATTCATCTGGAGCTCATCCAGTGATCCATATGGTGACCAAATGATTCCTGCCTTCTCCCATCAATGCAGGTTAATAAATTCATCACTACTCAGCTCAGGTCGTCATTGCATGCTCACACCCGCTTACACGCAGCTGCCAGGTTCAGCGTAGGCTACAATGGCATGGGGAGAATGCTCTGTATGGGAGCGGGCACGTTACCAATATGAGAATGGCACGGGCTGGGTGCTACCATTCATCAGCAAGTGTATCTGCGCCTAATTACACATGCAGAATGCATGATTAAGATACACACGAAGACTCCACAGCAGAGGCAGCTTCCTAATGCATTAATCACTACTCTGTCGGGGAGCTGGCGTGTCAGGGTGTGCAAGAGTCTGTCTGCATCATTGTGTTCGTAAAAGAGGAAGAATGGAAATATGTAATGTGTTTTACCTAACATAACACCGTTATCTTTTTTTTTTTTTAAAGCAGTCATGTTTATTGATCAAATGAATGATGAAGAGGGGTCATAAAGCATTTTTCCTCTGTAATTTGACGTATATGCAGTATGAATGAAACAACTTAGTGTTTTTTAGTGGATGAGACAGTAGCTGGGAGTGAGGAGAGGGTGTGGGAAACGACATTATTTTTGGTTATTATTTTGTTCCCTCCCACATGTACAGGGAGCTGTAGTTATCAATCAGAATATGCTTACAGGTAGGCAAAATGCACTTCATTTGAATGAAACACCAAACTTTAAGTTTTTTATGTGATACAGATGGCAAGCCTGCAATAACAAGATCAGGGACTTGGACTAACAAAGCAAATATGGAAATATGTGAATCACCCAACCACCAATCATTCCAAAAACACACAAGAAGAGCCAGGGTAAACCCATGACGTCTAATTGGATAACAGAATCCATTATATAAGAGAGCTTGTTCCTGGCTTGCTCAACTGCAATCGAGCTCTGCGCTCCATCTTAGTCAGAACAAAAAAAAATGACCAAAGTGAGGAAGACATTCAGCTGGACAGAGATTCCTGACTTCGAGCATTAATCCATTTATTGAATCCAGTGAAGGCAAATAAAATCAGGTTTTGGGGAGAGAGAAAAATAAAAGTTGGCCAGCGATGCCTGCTTAACAAATGAATTACACAATGCAGATGGCTCGGTCTGTTCATTTATATTGTTATCTGTTTTGCAGCTGAGAGGACACTTGCTCAATGCAGTGGTGCATTTAGGCTTGACTAATGAAATAAAAGAAAATGATGTACTGCTAAGCCTTCTGCTCTGTCAGGAAGACCAAAATGGCCTTAAACAGTAGCGTAATGCTGCAATAACTCTGCTTCCTGAAGGAGACACCAGCGTGGCTAGAGTTAATGAGTGAAACGGCATACTGTTTATGACAGCACCAAGACTGACTTTTATAGCTGGGGTTTATGGCTTTACAAATGAACACAGGCTGAAGGTGATTATTTATATCTGTTAATTAACTTAATTAAGATGGGAGGACTTTGGTTCCCGTAGTCCCTGTTAGAAATTATGCAATGTTGTAAATTTTGATGCCATTCCCCACTACACTTAGGCAGAGCTGTGAGGATGGTGTGTGTGTGTGTGTGTGTGTGTGTGTGTGTGTGTGTGTGTGTGTGTGTCTGTGCTGTACTTAAATTTATAGCCATATAACGTCCACATCTAGCTGGAACTTAGTCAGACATCCATGGAACTAAATTGCATTTTATTAAAAAATATTGAGGTTGTGGGCGGCACGGTGGTGTAGTGGTTAGCATTTAGCATTTTAGCAGTTAGCATAGTGTTCGATTCCTGGCCATGCTCGATTCCCATCTCTGTGTGCATGGAGTTTTCATGTTCTCCCCATGCTTTGTTGGTTTCCTCCGGGTACTCCGGTTTCCTCCCACATTTCAAAGACATGCAGATTAGGCTAATTTACATTCCCAAAATTGCAAAAAAGTCCCCTGGGATAGGCTCCAGGCCCCCGCGACCCTGAATACAGAATAAAGCGGTGTAGACAAGTCAGTGATGACGACTGAGGTTGTGGTAAGGGTTAGAAGCGCCACGTCAGGTGGTAAAATTACTTTATTTGAAGGGTACCTTGTGGCCAAAAGTTTTGAGAATGACACAAATATTAGTTTTCACAAAGTTTGCTGCTAAACTGCTTTTAGATCTTTGTTTCAGTTGTTTCTGTGATGTACTGAAATATAATTACAAGCACTTTATACGGTTCAAAGGCTTTTATCGACAATTACATGACATTTATGCAAAGAGTCAGTATTTGCCGTGTTGGCTCTTCTTTTTCAGGACCTCTGCAATTCGACTGAGCTGCTCTCAATCAACTTCTGGGTCAAATCCTGACTGATAGCAACCAATTCTTTCATAATCACTTCTTGGAGTTTGTCAGAATTAGTGGGTTTTTGTTTGTCCACCCGCCTCTTGAGGATTGACCACAAGTTCTCAATGGTATTAAGATCTGGGGAGTTTCCAGGCCATGGACCCAAAATTGAACGTTTTGGTCCCCGAGCCACTTAGTTATCACGTTTGTCTTATGGCATGGTGCTCCATCGTGCTGGAAAATGCATTGTTCTTCACCAAACTGTTGTTGGATTGTTGGAAGAAGTTGCTGTTGGAGGGTGTTTTGGTACCATTCTTTATTCATGGCTGTGTTTTTGGGCAAAATTGTGAGTGAGCCCACTCCCTTGGATGACAAGCAACCTCACACATGACTGGTCTCAGGATGCTTTACTGTTGGCATGACACAGGACTGATGGTAGCGCTCACCTTTTCTTCTCTGGACAAGCCTTTTTCCAGATGCCCCAAACAATCGGAAAGAGGCTTCATCCGAGAATATGACTTTGCCCCAGTCCTCAGCAGTCCTTTCGCCATACTTTTTGCAGAAGATTTTGCAGAAGATGTTTTTTTTGGAGAGAAGTGGCTTCTTTTCTTCTCTTCTTGACATCAGGCCATCTTCCAAAAGTCTTCACCTCACTGTGCGTGCAGATGCGCTCACACCTGCTTGCTGCCATTCCTGAGCAAGCTCTGCACTGGTGGCACTCCGATCCCTCAGCTGAATCCTCTTTAGGAGACGATCCTGGCGCTTGCTGGACTTTCTTGGACGCCCTGAAGCCTTCTTAACAAGAATTGAACCTCTTTCCTTGAAGTTCTCGATGATCCTATAAATTGTTGATTTAGGTGCAATCTTAGTAGCCATAATATCCTTGCCTGTGAAGCCATTTTTATGCAACGCAATGATGGCTGCACGTGTTTCTTTGCAGGTCACCATGGTTAACAATGAAAGAACAATGATTACCCTCCTTTTAACATGTCAAGTCTGCCATTTTAACCCAATCAACCTGACATAATGATGTCCAGCCTTGTGCCCGTCAACATTCTCACCTGAGTTAACAAGACGATTACTGAAATGATCAGTGGAATTTATTTTTTCGTGATTAAGTTAATTTTCATGGCAAAGAAGGACAATGGAATTCATCTGATCACTCTTCATAACATTCTGGAGTATATGCAAATTGCTATTATAAAAACTTCAACAGAAACTTTTCCAATTTCCAATATTTATGTAATTCTCAAAACTTTTGGCCACAACTGTACATACAGCATTTTAAAACAATACTAGAGAATGTCTGAAAGAGTTACGTCAAAATGCATAAGATGAAATTGTGGGTTTTAGGTTTTTATTAATAAACTTGTAGAATCTATATTGATAAGCTCTAACATTAAAACCATTGACTAGCAACATGGATAATAATATTCATTATTTTGTACAATGGCACCTGTCAAAAAGTAGGATATACAGGGCAACCATTGAACAGTTAAGGAATTGGAAGAAGGAAAATTGAGCAATGGTAAAAATCTGAATAACTTTGTCAAAGACCATGACTGGTCCTTTCGGGTGTTCCTAGCATGCAGTGGTTAGTACTTACTAAAAGTGGTCCAAGGAAGGACAAATGGTGAACTGACAACAGGGTCATGCGTGACAAAGACTCACTGATGAGGAGTGAAGGCAGGCCTGTCTGGTTTGATACCACAGGATAATAAATATCCCAATAAAGCACAGATTGCTAAAAAAAAAAAAGAAAAAAAAAAAAGGTAATATTGGCTACAATAAAAAATAATAATAACAATAAAAAAAATAATAAACCATGGAGCAATGGAAGAAGGTGGCCTGATCAGATCATGTTTTCTTTTACATCATGTAGACATTGTTGCATGTCTGTTGCCTATGTGGGGAAGAGATGGCACCATGCTGCAGTACGGAAATAAGGCAAACTGTCGGAGGCAGCATGATGCTCGGTGCAGTGTTCTGCTGGGAAACCTTGGGTCCTGCCATTCATATAAACATTACATTGACACATACCACCTATTTAAACATTGTGGCAGACCATGTACATCCCTTCAGGGCAAAAGTATTCCCTACTGGCAATGCTCTCTTTCAGCAGGATAATGTATCCTGCCACACTGCAAAAAAAATTTAAACAGAGTTTGAGAAACATGGCGAAGTGTTCAAGTTTAATGTTATGACTGATCAGTATGCGTTAAAACTTTAGTTCGAGGTTATTAAAATCATGATAATGTTTACCATATTACTGATAAGGATGTGGTACAAATTCTTAAGTATGGCATCTTTTGGATCGACTACACTTTATTATGGGTTCTACATGGTTATTGTAAAGTACATCACAAGTACAGTACATCTTGAACAGACTAATAATATGGACTCAAAAGAAAAATAAAAAGAGAAAAGAGAAAAAAAAGTTCTTTAACTTAAAAAGCAGAAAATTAAACTATACAATTTATACAATTTTCAAGGTCTTAGAAGGTCCCAGTTAAACCATAGTAATCATCATCAGCACCTTTTATGGCCCAGGTTTAGTCACATTTTGTGATAATTGAGAGGTATGTACTGTATAATGCTCCACGGCTATATATAACACAATTACAGTAAAGTAGAAAGGTATTGGCATTTAAATGTTAAAGAATGCATAACAATTCTGCAATTACCACCTACATACGGGATGAACAAAGGGCAATGCATGAAAAAGTTTTTTTTTTTTTATTATTAATATTAATAATGTATTTGTTCTTATCACTTTTTAAAAGAAATACCTTTCTTATATTGAAATTTCTTTCCAGTTTCTTTCCATTTTCTGCTTACCACATTGTAATTCTAAATAATTATGCAATTATAGTGTATTTTGCTGTGTCCTAGACCCTCACAGAGTTTTCAGAGAAATGATTAATCAGTGTTTGTATTCTTGTGCAATTTGATACAAATTACATAGCAATATTTGTCTGACCATTAAATTCAAATTACAAAATAATATTATGCATTTCTGATGCCAAATGTACTTCCAATAAATGTGTGTGTGGGTAGATGTGGGGGTGTGAGGTAGCAAAATAAAGAGAGGAAAAACATCCTGAAGGACACACACGGAGATAAGGTGACTGTGTACTGCTTACATTATGTACAAGACACTGTGTACAATATTTGTGATATATTGCTGCCAGGTACCCTATAACATGCTAAATATATCACAGGTATTGATATTACAGTGACTTTTTTAGATATAGTATGCATCAAATGGAGAATGCACCAGGAAACTCTAGTAAGGACATGAAAAAGAACAAGGTTGTGAGAGGAAGCAGGTCACACAGCAAGAATACACATCTTTATTACATGATGCACATCTGCACACAGGTTGCGCCTGCAGTTGAGCTTGCTGAGCTGTTGGAACCGTTTTTTAAAATATATATTTCTCTTCCTTTGCTTCTGTGGACTGCAAATAGGACAGCAACCAAGGGGTCTGCACTACAAGCAGCAGATTAAAGGATTACCATTAATTAGATGTCAGGGACAGAAAGGGGCTTTGCCTGTCTTGGCCATGATACAATATCTCCTAATCTGCTGTGCTCCTGGATGAAAAGAAATCAGTTCATTGACTGAAAAAAGTGCAAATGAATATGAGAACGAAGGAGTGAAAGAGGGAGGGAGTTCGATGGTGCTGGACATAGAGATAGAGGAGGGGATGAAAGAGTGCAAAAAATCTTTTAGACTCTTTATGCTTTGTGCCAAAAGGGGCACTGAGGCATTTCTATGGTAACAGAGAGTACAGCAGAGCACAGGATAATCATAGGGATGAAGGGATGAAGGAGGAAGAAAGAAAGAGACACAGGTAATAACAAAGGGATATAAAGAGAAGGAGAAAAGGAACTGGAGTGGGGTGAAGAATCCGAGGAGGAAGAACAATAGGGCAAGACAACGAGGTGCTGCTGATTGAAACGTAAGTCGCAAACACGGAGAGATCCACCGACACATGCACAAACACATCATTACAAATGCCTTGTCCTGAGCAGCCACTCACCTGCAGACAATGCTGTCCCTAGTTTATATTCATGTCATAGTTACAAAATCTGTATTCTGCTTCAGGTCTGCATTATTAGGGGAAAGCATAAGGTCTGCGGTGCATTTTACGAAGCTGCAATTTACACCCGTAATACGACCATAATAAAAGAATATCCTACATGAACAACAAGAGGCACTAGAAAAAAAAAAGTGACTATGTCAGTTGATGTACAGGCATGGTGGGGATCAATAAATTCAATGTCTCTAATGGATGCCTTGACCTGATTTGCGGAGGTTGGTTGTGGGTGAAAAAGTCTAAAGCAACATTTCTCAGCGTGGTCTAACTTGACCACTGAGAGACGGGTGGACTGGTTTCCAAACCACCAAAATTAAATGCAAGGTCAAAACCAATTTTGTGACATGGAACACAAAGACCAATGTTTTTATCACACTGAGTTCTAGTTCTCCAGTTCTGCACACCCAACATTTAAAACCTGAATCTTAGTCTTATATTACCCTCTATGGTGCTATCAGATTTGTGTTAAATATAGCTATGTTCTTACACTATGATACCACAAAGTCTAACATTTCTAGCATCACCTTTTCTTGTTTGGCTTTAGTACGTCATCCAGATATTTGAATCTTTTGATTAGTAAGCCTATCCTGCACTTTCTTGCATTTACATCTGTGCATTTGGCACTCTTATTCAGAGCAACAGCATCTCATTATACATCTGAGTAGATGAGGGTTAAAGGCCGTGCTCAAGGGCCCAACAGTGGCAAATCGGTGGTTGTGGGATTTGAACCTAGGACCTTCCGAACCGTATTCCAATGCCTTAACCATGGACCTACCCCTGACCTTCTTACTCACTGACTTCTGTATATTATAATTCACCCATTTTTCTTATCTTTTGTACCTGATTTTGGGTAAATACAGGCACACTGTCAGATAACCCAGGTAACTGCAAGGATGTTATACAAGTCAGAGAATCAAAAAATGGAAGAGATAACATCTATGTGCATAAAGTCGCAATAAAACCTGTGCATATTTTCTGCCTGTATCTCTTTTCCAAAGGTCTAAGGTGAAAAACTCTTCAGTGTTACTTAATACACTATAGGTGTGTCATTTTTAAAATCTCTTCATCAGACCCATTGTTAAACATAATATACACGTATCCTTTCATGTCATAAACTCTATTAGATGCAGTATCCAGTCTGGACAAAATAGCAGAGAGGAAACAATAATGATAAGTTACATTACAGATTTATTTATTATGAAAAAGCGGTAGCGTCAAAGGTTCCTTTGGATTTAGTGGTACCTTGGAAATATGATGTATATGATGTATGCCTTGGCAGCATGGCAATATAGTTAGCCCCTTGGGCTCACACCTCCAGGGCTGTGGGTTTGATGTTCTCCCTGCGCTTGATGGGTTTCCTCTGGGTACACTTTGTCCATGGTATACCCCGCCTAGCGTCCCTGAGGTAGATTCCAATTCTAGTGCAACTCTGTACAGCAGAGGTGTTAAAATGGATGCAGAAAGATCCATGTGGGTGCAGGATTTAATTCCAAGCATGCAGAAGCTACACCTGATAGTCTATTAAAAGCCAAGAACGACTAATTAAACAGGTGTGGCTTCTGCTTGGTTGGAATGAAAGCCTGCACCCACATGGCCCTTTCTGAATCCAGTTTGACACGCCTGCTGTACAGGGTAAGCAGTACAGTGAATGAATGAGTGAGTATGCTGCCTTCAAATATTTCCTTACATGCAGGTATATCCATCCATATGTTGCAGTATAACACACAAGACACTCCAGGCACCCAGTCTATGTTTCAAACACAGCCTACGCCTCAGTGAATTTACCCGCATGACCACACTACTTAGTCTTAAAATATACACCGTAAATCGTTTGAAATGCAGTTCATATGTTACAGAAGCAGGGCTGTGTGTATGTTTGAGGGATAGGGGACAGGTAAGGGAAAGGGGGAAGGAGGAAATCCCAGTGAGCCCCCTCACTAATTACTTTGGGGGCTCTGAGATTTTAAGGGATTTAAGGAAAAAAATAGTTTCCAATTTACCCTGTCACTTGATGTTTGCCTCCATTTGAGGGGTGATCTGACATTCGGGAAAGCAAACACCCACCAAGCGTGCATTAGTGTTCTCTGATAAAAGTGAAATGTTATTAGAAGGCTGTCTCCTGCAGGCTTTATCCCCTGGTAGTGTGTATAGGGTAATAATCTTCTGGACAAACACACTGTCCCTCCCTACAGGCACACATGCACACGCAGGCACAAATTCTGAGCATATCGTCTGGACACACGGTCCATATCAGTACAAGTCAAACTCACAAAGGCGCGCTTGATTCTAAGGATCTACAGCAAATATGACCTTTCTAAAATGAGTTGCATAAAATGAATAGATTACTCATGAAAGCGTAAAGATGGAGCAAAACTGTTTTTGGCTGTTGATGAAGTCGTATATCGGCCACTTTAACAGGGTAGGATACAGACATTTATTAAGAGTAGTGAAAGAACAGGCTTGTGTTTATAGTAGACGCAGAGACATCCAAGTGTGTCAATCACCTTCCCGTCCCACTCTACCCCCAGCAATCACAGCTCTCACATTACATGCAAACTTCCTTCACACAAGTCAGTGTTTCCCTTAAAAATAGCACCTGAAGGGTTTGTAATTATCTCTTGCATGTCTTGAATCAGTCGTTCAATATTAAGCGATGAATTAAACACAGCAGGCGTGCTTTTATAAGAGAATATTCAACTACCTAGCTTTGTGATGCATCTGGTTAAGAACCAAAGTTAATTATTTTTCAATAATAACTTTCAATAACAAAGTGTCATTTATGTCAAGTGTCATAAGTGAATTCCTCATGTACTGTGCCACAGCATTTTGCCATAAATTTTCCTTCATGAAAAAAGGCATATGTCTCCTTCTACGTTCCTGTTATCTCTTCTGTTATAGCAGCTTGTCACTGCATAACATAATACTGAACCAAACCACTAACACTGGAGACCCCTTCCAAAAATACAAAGCAAACTTCTCCCAACAGTAAATTTCTTTGGATATTATACTAGAAATTATTATTTATCATACAATCTTGCATCCTGCATCTGTGGAGGTGGAGTTTGCATGTTTTCCCCACATTTGGTGGGTTTCTTTTAGGTACACTTGTTTTCTCCAACATTCTAAAGACAAGCATGGTGAGCATTTCCAAATGCTGCATGGTGATGTGTTGTCACCCCATCTAGGGTGTCCCCTTTCTTGTTCACCAGTTTCCCTGGTCTACGCTCTAGACCTCCCCATGAACCTACATAAAATAAACATTATAAAAATGGTATGACGGATGGATAGCATACAGTACTGTGCAAAAGCCTTGTGCCACCTCGTATTTCTTCTTATTTGCCAGACTTTCTTGTGTGTGTGTGTTTTTTTTTTATGTAGTCTTGAGGAATAGTTCTCCAGGCTTCATGCTTCAAGCTCTTATTTTTGGCAAGTTTTTGGCCCTCGTTTTCAGTTCAGTATTTGACCAGTTTGGCTCTCGTTTTAGTATCTGAACAGTTTCAGAGGAATGCTTTTTGTTAGTTATGCCACACAGTATAAAAACATTTACCTTAAGGCATGAACCAGTGAGAAACAGGTGCAGATGAGGGCAGATGATCAGGCCGGTAGGTGGTACGGTGGCTTAACGGTTAACACTGTCGCCTCGCACCTCCATGTCCTGGGATTGATTCCCGTATCAGGTTCTTTGCATGGAGTTTGCATGTTCTCCCTGTGCTTGGTGGGTTTCCTCAGGGTACTCTGAGTTCCTCCCACAGTCCAAAGACATGGAAATCAGGTCAGTTGGCATTCCCAAATTGCCCATAGTGTGTGAATGTTGATCAGAGGTCTACGGTGGCCGTGAAGGTGCAAAACAAATTAACAAAACCGAAAACAAAATAACATTCAAAGACAAAATAACAAATTCAAAACCAAATTAACAAATCCGAAAACTAAATAGCAAATTCAAACCCAAATTAACAAATCCGAAAACAAAATAACAAAACCCGAAACTAATTGTTAATTTGGTTTTGAATTTGTTATTTTGTTTTGGGTTTTGTTAATTTGTATTGCACTTCTCGGCCAGTCAGATACGAACCGGAAAAGGTAGGTATAGCTTGCGAATTAAATTCTTACCGCTGATTGGACGAGACACCTGTCACTCAAGATTAACAGGAATAGGAACTTGTGTCTCTAACTTTGTTTCTTGTGTGTGTTCTGCTTCATTTTGAAACCATTTTTTCGGTGTGCAAAACTAAGAAAATAATTAATTTTTTCATTAGAAAGCAAGGAAATTTTATTTATTCAACTTTACTTTGAGGACGGACATTCGTATGCCGTGTTTTTGGATATGCTGATGACATATAACGGTATAAAGAGTTTGCGAACTGCTGTGTCTCTTTTAAAAGCAAAAGATTTTTTCCAGAAGAACTGCAAAAACATTTGAAACCATATTAAGGACAGTACATGTTTGCACATTCATACACACACGAATCTACCGCCGCTACAGTACTTCCTGTATATCAGAATCAGAATCTTTATTGTCACTGTAGCAATGAGACATTGTACAACGAAATTAAAGTGCAATTTTCCAGTGCAAAATAAAAACATAAAATAAAATATATACACACACATATATATATATATATATATATATATATATATATATATATATATATATATATATATATATATATATACACATATATACACATATACATATTCATATATATATATATATATATATATATATATATATATACACATATACACACACTCACACACACTCACACACACATATATACATACATACATACATACACACACATATAAGTAAAATATAAGTGTAAATAAACAAGATAAGATTCTAAACACTACATTGTCATTCATTCATACATACATATATACAACATATAAGACTGAATTATACTGTAAACCAGAATGGTGCGCTAGCTCAAATTGACCACTTAGCAGTGTTCAGCATGGTGATGGCTGAAGGATAAAAACTATTTCTTAGTCTGTTTGTTTTAGTCCTCATGGATCTGAAACGTCTGCCTGAGGGCAGACGTTCGAACAGTACATGTCCTGGGTGTGATGGGTCTTGAAGAATTTTCTTTGCATTCCTGAGACAACAGGAGCTGTGAAGTTCTTCTAGTGAGGGTAGAGGACATCCAACTATCCTTTGAGCGACCTTAATGACCCTGTGGAGCTCTTTTCTATGTACCACTGTACAGCTGGAGAACCATGCACAGAGACAGTAGACCATGATGCTCTCTACTGTACAGCGGTAGAAGGATACCAGCAGTTTCTCTGGGACGTTGTTCTTCCTGAGAACCCTCAGAAAGTGGAGTCTCTTTTGGGCCTTCTTCACTACCTCTGCAGTATGTGTCCCCCAGGTCAGGTCCTCGCTGATGGTGACCCCCAGGAAGCGGAAGTCTGAAACCCTCTCCACAGAATCCCCATTGATGATGAGTGGCTGGATGTTGTCTGCCTTTTTTCTAAAATCCACGATGAGCTCCTTAGTCTTTGCTGTGTTGAGGAGCAGGTTGTTATTCCTACACCACACTGTCAATTTCTCCACCTCGTCCCTGTAAGCAGACTCATCTCCTCCCGAGATGAGTCCTACAACAGTGGTATCGTCAGCGAACTTGACAATGATGTTACTGTGGTGTATATCTTGAGTGACAGATGTCTCGTCCAATCAGCGGTAAGAATTTCATTCGCAACCTATACCTTCGTTTCTGAACGGCCGAGAGGTGCAAACCAAATTAACAAAACCGAAAACTAAATAGCAAATTCACAACCAAATTAACAAAACCGAAAACTAAATAGCAAATTCACAACCAAATTAACAAAATCGAAAACAAAATAACAAAATCTAAATATCAAAACCAAAAACAAAATAACAAACTAAAAATCAAAATAGCAAAACTGAAAACAAATTAACAAAACGCAAAACAAAATAACAAATTAGTTTTGGGTTTTGTTATTTTGTTTTGGGTTTTGTTATTTTGTTTTTGAATTTGTTATTTTGTTTTGGGTTTTGTTATTGTGGTTTTTAATTTGTTATTTTGTTTTCATTTTGTTAGCTGTTTTTGCACTTCTCGGCCACCGTAGAGGTCCTTCCATGTTTGCACAAAATAGGAATAAATACAATGGTCATCATTGGCCTCCCCAGTCCCTAGTTGGACTACAGAGGTTCGTAGATGGATGGATCAGGCCGGTGATTAATATACTCGTAATGCTGAATGCTGAGTGGTTGGAAGACAGGAAAGGGGAAATGAGGTTGCTGCTGAGGTTTTTTTGGATCATTAAACATTTGTCCCTAATTCTCTAATTCCATCTACATAACTTAATTTAATATGAAGAAATGATGGGTGACTTGACTTGGTACTTTATTATTATGAGTTCATTAACATAAACCTGTTATTTGGCTGTCTCAGAACTGAGAATCAGACGGTGCTGTATTATAGCCTTTTTAGCCTTTTTGCTTGTTTCTTTGTTTGTATTTTTGTTTCACATAGGCTGTTTTTTTTTCTGTAAAAGAGAGCTGCTATGTCCAAGGTTCCTCGGCTGTATTTTCCATGCGTCTGGAATTAACCACGGAAACTGATTATTTATTTTCAGACATTGTTCTGACTGAATGTGGGTCATATCAGTGAAAAACATAGAGTGCACCTTACAAATATGTGGCACCTAGGAAATGATCACACACAAACGCTGACACTATTAATTACTTTCCAGACATTTGAATTTAGATAAGGCAGTCATTATAATGCAAGATAAATGAGGGAAGGAGAAGCAGAAGTCACATTATGCATTAAGCAATGTACTGTCTCTGAACAACTAGCCGTCATAGCAGTAGGATCATTAACAGGTTTTGTTATTAAATGCTTAATGATGTGTCTGATTATTTGCCTGAGGGATGGCATTTTTT
This sequence comes from Clarias fuscus, assembly GCA_030347435.1. Lineage (NCBI taxonomy): Eukaryota > Metazoa > Chordata > Actinopteri > Siluriformes > Clariidae > Clarias > Clarias fuscus. Next base: position 18,560,246 of record CM059211.1, on the reverse strand, counting down.
TTGTGTGTGTGTATACTTGTGGATATGTTTACTTATTATTTTTTTAACACCTTTGTGTGGAGTCATGATCACTATCCATATTTTACTGTGCTATCACTAAATGAGAGATCTATGCAAATGAAGTGCAAAGATTTGCATATCAGCAGGAATAAGGCAATTGCTTTAGGAATTAGAAAGCACGTGAAGCTCATACATCAGCATCCATGTGTATGTGAAGCAGCAACAACAGGAGAACACCGGTGGTGGCTGACGTGAGCCTTGGTGGAACAGATGGTATAATTTGTTGATATTAATTTTCCCCTCGTCATCTGCTTTCAACACCGTCTCTCCCACGTGCTGCTGGTTTACTGACTTTAAACAGGGAGGATATTTTCATTTAGGCACCAGGCGAGACTGTGTAAATCTGTTGGGTTTTACAGGCATCCAGGTGCTTACTGGAGCTGAACAACAAACCCACTTGCTTGAAATGTAGACATTTGCAGAGAAGAGTGAGAAACCTAGTGTAGTGTATTATTCTATATTTGTCTGTGTTATTTATTTATTTATTTATTTATTATTTTTCATAAACATGCATGTGTGTGGGTGTGTGTGAGAGGAGACAATCAATATTACTGCAGAAAGTGTGTGCGGGAGCTACAATGTAATTAGAGAGCAATAGAGCAAGGCATGTGCATGTGTCTGTGTGTGTGAATGGATGCAAGTGAGGTGCTTAAGTTTGAAACTACATTACACACCGTGTCATAGTTTAATTTCACCAAAATTTCAGAGCATGAATTGTGCCTGAGTTTTTCCCTACATGCCAAGTTAGCATGATTGACAGCACTTTACGAAAACACCCCTAACGGCCATATTTCTATGTCATGCCACATGTCACGTGATACCAGTTTATTGCATTTGATATAACTTGATGCTCGCTATGAATATTCCTGAATAGGTTAAAGTCCTGCACCTCCATAGGGGGAAAAAAAGCATATTGATTTATTTGGAGCACTTAAGCTGACTATGATTTGGGACTGAAGTGCTCGGAGACTGCAGATTGAGATTGATTTGTCACCCTGTAATTTCTCAGAATTGCTTGTCACAAGCCCTATATCCTAATGCCTGGTGCTCTAAAAAGCACAACATTAAAATTCTTACCACGACGGCGGTGGCAATATGAGAAAAACAAAATCAGCACGTAAAACAGGACTGCGTGAACTTTGTAACACCCATAATTGCTGCTCTTAAGACATATGGAAAGCTGTACTCCTTTGTGGTGTGCACTAGATTGAACTAACAGAGATAACAAGTGGATATTTTTAATTTTATAATATATCTAATTGCTGTTGGCAAAAGCTGCTGTAGGCATGCAAACAGACTTTCCATTTATCTAATGTGTGCCGCCAGTAAAAGTGTGCCAAATCATTCATTACTCATTAGAAAGAAATACGCAGCAAAGGCTTCACACACTGCTGCCTTTTCCTAATCATGTGTAATGACAACGCTGTACTGTGTCAAAGAACATGTGGTAGGAAGGTTGGATTAGTCCATGGGGAAGCAGAGGAATAGAGCAACCTAAGCACGCTGTTTCAGAGGAGAGAACGAATGAAGGTAACGATAAAAATGTGAGGGGAGGATGACAAGTGCTTTCTAAGAAAGGAGGAGATTTACCTGGCAGTAAGCTCAGAGGAAGTGACTCAGTTTACAGTGTATTTAGGGAACCTTTAAGAGAGCGAGTTAGGTCATTTACACAAAGTACACCCTAAGTGAAAGTAAATAGCACACCAAGTGCACTCACTGCACAGCTGGAGAGAAATAAAGATAAAAAATCAAAAGAAATTCATTAAACATCACAGCCTGCTTTTTACGTGATTCTGCAGATCAAGGAGGGGAAAAATAGGGCTCCATGTAGATCATCCACTATATACTTGCCATCACTTATTCACTATATTTCCATAAAAGCACGAGTTTTCTCTCCTTCACATCTACAGAAAATCATACTGTATGTATGTATGTATGTATGTATGTATGTATGTACAGGATATACCATACCAGTCAGAAGTTTGGACACAACTGGAATTTATTTTTCTACATTCTGTAACTGAGGATTTCCAAACAAATGTAACTAATTAAGGTAATTAAGTAACAATAACAAAAACAATCAGTTATGTAGATAAATATGTTTACATGTTAGAATTAAAAGGTGTGTGCATACACAGTACAGGTATGTGACAGTTTTATATATACACAGTATATGTATGTATGTATGTATGTATGTATGTATGTATGTATGTACTAGAGATATACTTTCTCTTTCATTATCTCAAGCACACATTGCCATGAGCAACCTTGTCATGCACACTAATGCATGTTTTCTTTCATCCATAATTATGCTATGTAACTATAAATGTATTTTGTCTTATACAAATTCACTCCATCTTTATCTCTCTGTCCACGCCCCCACCAAACACACACAATCAGACAAACAATCACACACACACACACACACACACACTCAGAGTAGATTTTCTCTCCTGCACCATTTGAAGCTGTTTGTGTTGGCGGCTTGGGGGTTGTCGCAGGTGTGTTGAAGACCTATCGGTGCCAGACAGGGAGCCAGGATTACACACACACATGGTAGATTAAAACAGCACCACTGCCTGCTGGGAATTCTACCAATTATCAGCTCCCGACTTAGAGAGGAGACCAGAGGCAGAATGGGCTGGGCGACTGCCCACGCTGCTACTCATGTCCACCTCATGTCCGCATAGCACTGCCACAAAGAGATAAACACCGCTTACCGCGAGCTTGGCCACGCCACAGAAAAACCGATATGAAATTAGCAGTGAGAGCTGCCTCGCGTTGAGAGCATGTGTCAGTTAGTACTGATGCCTTCTCAGACTAGCCTTAAGTATATGAGCTGGTTATCTCTTTTGTTTCTTAGACGGCTGACAAGATACAGCTTTAAAGAGGATGTTTGTGCTTTAAGCCTGCATTATTAAAGCAAGCCTCTTTTGTTGCAGAGAGGCATGGTGGCAGATTCAAGTGCTCTTGTGAGAGCTGGAGAGTGTAGCGAGTGTAATGAGAGCGTTCAAGCCCAATATCCTGTTCTCTGCCACTCGGTTCCCAAGGCTGCTTTTATTTCACTCTAACCTCTCTTGTGCCCTCCCTTTCTTGCTTGCTGTATGTCACTGACAGACTTTGACAAAGGCAGACCAAAGTGACCAGCCCCTCCAAAAGGGCTTCATCCCCAGGATAGCAGAACTCTCCAAACAACTGGCAGCGATAGACCTTTAGCATGCCCCTGAAACTATGCTCCCAGTCCACACTTCAGCCTTGCTCTTCTCTCCTCCATTCTCGAGAACATGTTTCGCAGTACAGCAGCTCAGACCACCAGGGTCCCTGCCATGCCCCAAGTGATTGCAGTGCAATTTTCATAAGATCAACACCTTCCTGGAGGAGACATTTCTAAGGTGAAAACACTGTGGCTGATAGCAACAGGTGTCAGAGAGGCTTTGCGAATCACAAGAGCCACAACCTTGAACCTTGAAGCAGAGGAGAAACATAAGCCTCTGCTCCCAGTGGATACCTGGTAATTAAGAAAAGTGTAGGGGGAGAGATGCCGGTCCAAAGTCACACCTAAAAAACACAAGCGCATTAACACAAGATGATAGTGCAGCTAAAGCAACGAGGATGGCTGTACTAAGAGTAAACCGCTCTCTCTTCATGCTCCACAGCTCCGCTTCTGACAGGCTGGTATATTTGAAAGTATCGACGTGCTTGTTAAATCAATGCAACTACAAAGTGCTGAATTAGAGAGACTTAAAGAAAGGTTAGAGGCAATGGATTGAGTGCAAGTGTGTGATAACTTTAAAAAAGGAGAAAATTAAAACACAGACATCTCGCTTAAGGAAGATTGAAGTATTTTTTCAATGTCATTTGCGTTGCAGCACACGTATAGGCTCCGCTGGCCGGCGTATCATATGACTTAATCATCTATGTCATCTATTACCCTAATAACCTTTATTCCAACAACATAGTCCTGCTGTTTGTCTATCACAATCAGCAAAATAGCTGAGATTTTCAGAATGTACTGTAGGAAATGTCAGTATTTTCAGTAGGATTTGGGAAATCCCTTTATTTCTTGTACTCAAATACAGTATGAGAGCTGTGCTGAAATTGCAGCAAAAAAGTGGGCATAACCTTTTTATTACCCGACATAGCTCATTCAAACTGAACATCTGGTTGAGCAAAGCTTCCTCTATTCGAAGATACTACTCACTATCACCAGTGACGAAGGGAATTTTCAAAGAGGATTCGAGAGAAATGTTCAGCAATGATGCAAATGTGTCACTAGTGATGGAGACTATGTTGATTAGTCCCTTTATATGGAGAAAAGGGTTTCTCTTCCAAATCTCAATCTACGATCTCCTGTGTTCTAAAAAGGTCTGAAATTGTCATGTTTTTGGCCATTTTTCCGATCGCGATAAACATACTGCAGGCCTCTGATGTTGGAATAAAGGTTATTAGTTTAATAGATGGCATGTGAACTCATTTGGCAACAGCCATGATTAAGTAATATGATGCAGCTGCCAGCCGTGTGGATACGTGTGCTGCAATGCAAATGATGTTGAATAAATACTTATATCTACCTTAAACAAGAGATGTGCTCTCTGTTTTTCCTTAATGAAAAAAAAAGATGGACAATTTAAAAATGCATCGTTGTTTGGCCTAACATTGTAGGGTACAGGTAAGCAGGCATTAAAATAATTGTAATATATTTTTTGTACAATGAGATACCAACTCAGACACAGATAATACCTAGACGGGTGCATACAGTAAAACTAACTGCACGTGGACACCTTGAACCTCACCTCCTAATAAGTACTGTATAATCAGTCTAGTCACTGATTACACTGAAAAACGTTTCTGGTTTATAGTTATGATACTCTTCTTCCAATCTCATTTTGAACTCTTCCAGCTGTTACACAGTATTTCAGCTTGTTCCTCACCCTCTAAATGGTCTAGACTATTAAAGTTGTGTTTTGTCTGGATATAAATGCAGGGCTGATGTGTCATCGTCTTTTTTTTTTCATAGCTTGCTAGATAATCAAACATACTGTATAGACCATACAGTACAGTGCATGTAAAAAAGATCTTTATTAATCTTGTTAAATTCAAATTTGTGAGGTTTTAGCCTTAGGAGAATGGCATTCTCTAATCTACTACACTGCAATTATCTTAAGTCTGCTTGTCTTGTGACATAAAAAAAAGAAATCTGATTATTTTCCGGCACATGGGAATGATGAGCTAGCCAAATGGAGACTTGCATCTTTTTGAATTAATCTGATTAAGTCTAATCCACATTGTTATCAATCAAACTACACAACAGGTTTTGTGAAAGTCCATTTTGTCCCTAATTTTAAAAATAATACAAGTCAAAGCATGACCATATAAAGTGTGTTAAATCCCTTTAACAATACCCACAACAGAAAAATGCCTTATCTTGACACTCATGGTACTTATAAAATCATATTGTAGTTTGCTATTACTGAGGTTTAGAGGCTCGGCTGTTTTTAAAATAACATATTTATGTGAAAACCATTGTGCAGTGTTATTTTTTATGAGGTTATAGCTCTTTTGCATGGCTTTGGAGATTTGCATTGCAGTTGCCCATAAAACCATGACCAATGACAGGAGAAATATGCAGTGTGCCTACAGGTGGCTTACTCCGATGCACAGAGGGCTTATGTTCATCCCACCATCTGTGCAATGCTGAGCGCTCTTCAGTTTTCACCAATCACAGCATTCCGGAGGAAGCAAAAATAAGTGTGTCACTATGGGGAATGCTACAGTACAAATGGTAAAGAGAAATTTCTCCCCGCATGCAAATCTCCCTGCATATATAGTGCACAAGTGACGTTTATAAAACAAATTCAGAATAGGGAGACTGAAAATTTGCCACTGCTCTTAGATTGAATTATATCCACTAGGCAAATGTGCCCATGCAAATCCTCTTAGCAGCCACATGCAAAAGCATTTTTTTTTCCCCCGGCTGTTGTGTTCACATTCATTGTTTACCATATTACCTGCTACCCCTTATATCACCCTATTCACATTTTCAAGTTTGAAAACAAACGCTGCTTTATGTGGTTTAACATGTGTATACAACAGTAACTGTGAGCCAGTTCTGTATATATGAGAGGTGTCCTTGGAAACCACTACTTTTGAATCTCAATTAAAACACAAGCCCACAGGCCTCCTCAGTACCTTTATTGCTGTAGTTCTCATCTGTTTAATTAAAACACACCCCTGACAATGCAGTCAGACAGTTCATCCTTTATCTCACACACACACACACACACACACACACACACACACACACACACACACACACACACACACACACACACACACACACACACACATTATATCCCCTTCCTACTCCTACTCCTATCAAGTGTAGAGCAGGCACCTGGGGACCCCCTACTGAGTCAATCAGAGACAAGTGCCATGTTATCATTAGAGTCTGTAATGACTATGTTAGCTGGCCGTTGTTAGGGGTTTGTGTGATGGATCCCATGAGGGAAGGGTGGGTCTGAGGCTCTGGAGATCTTAAAAATGCTGCACTTCCTGTCAGAAATGTATTTTTTGGGTGCCTAAAATATTTTCTTTAAATGAGCCAGGATCACAACCTACCTACCTACCAGTATCTATCACTGTTAACAAAACAGAATAACAAATGGCACTTTTGAAATTCATGTAAAAATAAACCAATATAGAAACAGACAATAATGCAATATGATTTTCAGTTGCACATGCCTAACAGATTTGTGCGTAGGGTGATTTACAGATTGTTAGTGTGCAACTTTTCCTTCTAACACCCTCACCACCTGTGAAAATGCATAGGGGCAGACAACACAAGCAAACTTGGGAGAAAAAAAAAAAAACTAAAGTAAACAATTACTTTCCTACCTCCTACACTATCTAGGTTTATTATTCGGTCAGACTATTTAGCAATTTCTGTTTCATTTAATATATTTGGTAAATTCCTAATTGTTTATCTCACTAAGTAAATTATACTATGTAAAATGAAGACATACAGTATTGGTAAACAAATTTATTTAAACATACAGTATATTATTAAAGCCTATAAGCTTTTTGCCAAATCATTGTATCACTCCAGTATTCATACGCATTATAAATATATAATTTTTATTATATAAATATATAAAGTGTTACAGTATATCCCTTAATACCTTATGATCACTGGCATAAATCTGTAATGATTCTCACTTGTAGAACAGAAGTATTAGAATGGAGTTTTAGATTGAGATGTGGGGTATTTGCAGCCTGTTGTGGCCCATACTTGCAAGATATTTCAAACTGCTAGAAAATATTTTGTACATATTTTCTATATGTCACAAGAGCATTAAGAAGCACCAATTATTTTGCCAACATTGTTTGGGTTATATAAACATGAATTTTGTGTGATTTTCCCAAAACCTACAGTATAACACACCCCTACCATAGTTTTGCCACTATGGCTCGGTTGTGTTTGGGTCATTTAAGTATGACATTTGTATCAATAATATGTTGATTTAGTTTACATGACAAATTTCAAACTCTTAGCAAAATCAAATGTTTGATTGTGATTTTACAGTGATTCAGAAAGTACCGGCTGCAAATTAGATCAAGAGAGTTTCGTTGCACATAAAACCTTTTTTTTTTTTTTTTTTTTAGTACAATGCTTGTTGAACATGATGGGAAACAATATAAGCAATACAAATGCTGTACCTCAGTTTACAGCATCCTCTACCAGTTTTACCATTACTTCAGTACATGATGACAGCTCCTTATTATACAGTAGTACAGGTTTGCCCTATTTAGCCAACAGTTCTCCACACACACAGTACGTACTCATGTGTCCTGTACACAAATATTACTTTACACAAAAATGCACAAAACTTTCTCTGTTTCACTACAGTGCTTACACTACAGTTGTTTTTGTTTGAACAACAGTCAAGTTGCATAATGTCCTATTTCACAGAATGTGCAGTATTTCAAAGGTTAAGTGATGCATACCTGTAATTCATTGTAATTCCTGGAAGTGACTGCAATGGCAGTAACAAAGTGTAAACCATCACCAAGAACCCTTTGAACAAACCACTCCTGGCAGCTGCTGTGCTGCAGAAACTAACGTCCTAGTGCAATATGGCATTACAGCATTACATTGCATTCAGGAACTATACAAGAGTTCAGCGACTAAAATTACATACATATATTGTAAGGCATTACATAAACTGATATTATTAGGTAGTAAGCTTTATAAAGTGCAACACATAAGGGGGCAGTGAAAGTGCGAACAGGTATAAATCTTGTACATACTAATGCGCTCGACTCCACACATTGTCAAGAAGAAGTGATGGCTGAAAAACAGCCGAAGAGGGAGAAAATGAGATTTTAAACTAAAATTATTCCTGGGTTAGTATTATTTTGGTCCATTTGCTAATGTTTTTGTTCGTTAATCCTAACTGGCTGGCTAGCATGTAGGTAAGTTGTTAAGTACATAAAAAATGTACCTTCTAATTTTGCTAAGGTATGTAAAACTACGCTGTTGCAGCAGGAGACTTTAAGTATTGCTGTCTGGAGCTGGTATGCTGTCTCTGGGAAACTGTCTCGGGAAACATCAACGTGGGTGAATAATTATGGAATTGTAGCATTTTGATCTAAATTAAGTATGTGTGAGCTTACTGTATATTTTTATATTTACACTTTGATCAGGAAGTGCTTTTAGCTTGCCAATGTTACAGCGATTCCCACCTGGCATTTAGCTGAATCCATAATGAGCAGGTATTAATGCAGGAGTTGCAGAATTAAGGTTAGATTTTTCACTTTAGAAGGTTGTTAGCAATTGTTTACTTCACTGACTACAGTCTCATAAGAAACTAACCAGGTAATGGGTTGCTATATAAAACTAATTTATAGAGAGTCTTGCATGTTACCTTTTTTTAGTTTATCGATAAACCTTGCTGGTTACTATAGATTAGTTTGAAAAAAAAATCTAAACACTAAATATAAATAATTAACTCTCACTAGTTCTTACTCCATTGTGTTTTGAATGCTGTATTTGTGGGATTGCATGTCAATTGATGGTTGATATTTTATATATTTTATATTCTAATATCTGTTTTCCTTAAGCTATGAACTGCGACAACATACAGTATATGCCCGGCGTAAACCGTCCTATTCTTTGGTAATGCACACCCATGATTTTTTGACCCATGAAGGTGAGAAGATCTTTGCAAAAAGGTCTGCATTTGTTTGGCTTTTTTGGCAAATGTCAACAGTCTTTCTCTACAATACATTACTACTGTATATCTTTAACTGCTCCATGCTGAGTAATACCTTTGTTTATTCAAAACACCCTGTGCACATTTTAATAACCATGCTTGCTGATTCTGCTCTGCACGCATAAGCCACCTGCCCTTGAAGGCTCTATTTGAACTCTGTAAGATGTTTTATCAGGTTACTTGTAGGAGAATGGTTTTAAAATGATCCTTTTTTGTGGTCGTTTGTGGTCACTCTAATTTCATATCCCTTTCCCTATTCATTAGCTTGACAGTAGACACTAGGCTTACCCGCATAACATAACAAGGTTTGAGATATTGATACCAAAGTGTACTTATACAAAACCCCAACTTTCATATCTTGGGAGACTTAAGCAATTCTTACTTCACTGTTTTATTTTTGTATCACTTCTGTTGTAAATGCTTATCCTAAATTCTGAGACAAGACTGAGACAAAAAAGAGACATACCATCCAAATAATTCTAATATTATGTTAAAAGCAAAGTTCACAAATGGGAGGGTTGCGGCAGGAAGGGCATATGGTGTAAAACCTGTGGCAAGTTGTTGTGTGGATTAAATGGTCCGCTATGGCGACCGCTCATGTGGTGCCCAGTTCATGTGCGAAAATGTTCCCTGCTCCAAGAACAACTCTTTCACAGTTTAAGAGTCCAGTGGTCTGGCTATTCCACTCGACTGAAGTGATAACCTGGTCATTCAGTACATTATGGTGGACAGCTGACTTAATTTTATTTCCACATAACATTGCTGATTCTAGACCTGACCAACCGAAGCAAACCCAGATCATATCACTGCCTCCAGAGGATTGTACAGTGGCCACTATGGATGATGGGTGCATCTCTTCGTGTGCTTCCCTCCTTACTCTGACGTACCATAGCTCTGGAATAGGGTCAATTTTAACTCATCAGACCACATGACCTTTTCCATTGCACCAAAGTACAATCTTTATGTCCCCTAGTAAAATTCATGCCTTTTATTTTGTTAGTCTCACTAACAAGTGATTTTCTTATGGCCCGATCCCAATCGTCCCAATCCTGGAAGTTCTCATCACACTGGGTACATATGGAAATAATCTTACTTTCACTATTTAACATAGCTATGCTTTTTACAGATGATTTTTTTATTTTTACCATGCAACTTCATCAAGTGTTCAAGGTATCTCCATTCATGATTTTTTTCTGATCACATTTGTTCCACAAAGTTGACATTTTAGCACTATTCTTCCAGGTTTTCATAATTTGTTGTTGTTTTTTTGCCTGATGCAGCCCAATAAATTGACCCTTCTGAAATGGCAACCTTTTTTTGACCAGGCAGTGTATATTTGAATTAATACTTGGCAGATCGGTGTTAAATGCTCTACTCAAGAGTAGATGAGATGAGGAGCATGAGATTACCATGGTCTTTTGGATCAGGGGGAAAAAAAACAGGGACTAGAGACTTAACCAAAAATCTCCTTTTTCATTCGATTTGATCCAATTGCTGTCTAGGAGAAACTAAGGATAATAAAGAAATCTCTTTCCAGTCATTCTTTTCATATGGGTGGGAGACATATAAAGTCTGTTAGACATTTGAAGATATTTTGTATGCTACTGTATGTGACACATTATAAACTTCCTTAAAATGGATTATAAATACTGGATTCATTAAAACAGCACATTTTCTAATCTGTCCTCTTGTGAATTACTGTGTGAATATCTCTAATGGCTCCCGTGTGCAAATTTACTTAAATACTCCTCTTACCCAGACACAGCATATGCCGTATGTGGTACTTAACTGTACTCAACCTCCCCTGACACTGAGAAAACATGAGATTGCCCATGTCAGTACAAGCTACACCTCTTCAAAAGATGTTATTATAGATCAAAGGTCTTAAAGGAAGATGATGAGGAAGTGAAAGAGAAAATTTGAGTAATAAAGCCAATGACAATAAGTTATGCAACTGAGGAAACAGAAGGTAATCGAGACCCATCTGTAGTGATACATTTTAGATATTGCTAGACAATGTAGCCCACATATGAAGGGTATGGCTGCACATTGATGAAGGTATTGTAGGTAGTTTAAAGAAAAAATATTCAGTAAGAAGTTTTACAAAAATATTTTGTGCATTGGTGTTAAAAAGTGCAAACATCAAAAACATTTTGTCAAAATTGTTGTCTTCATTAAAGTGTGCGTTGTGTATGATTTTTATTTTTTTTTATCCTATGATTTGTCACAATTTATAAACCAGCCTGCAGTTGTGTTTGTGGCAATCAAAATATTCATATAATTAACATGTTAAATAAATTTTAATTAAAAATCCAGCAAGTTCAATCTTTGATTGTAGTGAGTCATACTGGCAGCAAATTGAAAGACGCAGCAAGGAAATAAGGTTTTTAGGTGTGGTCCTATAATAAATATTGTTGATCATGAGGAAGAATAAAAACAATACAAAATGTTAATTTTACAGTGCATCATCAGCCTCATCTACTTGTTTTAGTTTTACTTTGGTACCACTTTGTACTCTAGCATAGTAGTTCATGACTTCTGGGAAAACTACTATGGTAGTAATAGATTGTAAACTTTCTTGGCTTAAACAATCTCCAAATGTCCATCATTATTATTTTGACAAAAACATAATGATTTTCAAATTAAAAGTTTTGTTATAAGATTCATTCGTGTCTAGAGAAAAAAAAACCCAGAATGATTAAATGTCTGAAATGGCTTTTCAGTCACTTTGCAGTTTGTTTTTTAACTATGCAATCGTAACAGAAAGCGTGCCATAGTCACATCTTACATCCTCAACCTTTCAGTAGAAAATCTATTCCACAGGAGTGGGTGGAAGCAATGGATTGCATGTGTAGGCACATTAATCATATGCATGTGCTGATTAAAAACACTCCGTTTATACCAACACGGGTATGTCAATCAGCTTAGTAAAACTGCTGCTGATTAAAAATGGTATTGTAGAACAGCATGATCCACCTCTCATGAAGATAAAAAAAGCCATTTTTACATATTAGCACAAAGCCATTTGTGCTAATATGTAAAATCATAACAAGATGCTGTTATACAGTATGTAAGCACTTTATAAAGTGGACATGACTACACTGGGCAACTGCTCAACAAGACCTAGATGGTAAAACTGTTTGAAAAAAGATGGTAAAAATAATCAATCAACCTTGGTACATTGATGTTTTAAGAGATAAAAAAGAAAGAATATCTTGTCTCATTTAACATTTCTTAGTAAGTCGGGGCTTTAACCTCACCTGAGATTGAGAAATTATTGTAAGAATTTGGATCCAATTTCATTCAGTCTTGGCCAGCTTTTCATCATTTTTGCCTCTTTTTCCCTTGTCTCTCTCCTGTTCTGACATATTCATTATTCAACCCTTCATCTCCACAGTGGTCCCACAGGATGGGCAGTCTGGGTAAAGATCACTCCTCGTAATGATCTCTTATTTCTCCCCCGTGACCCTTTCCTTATCCAAGACGAAAGTGAAATTCCCAGAAATCCTCAGCCATGAAGAGATAAAGAGAGCAGTAGAGTGAGGCAGATAGGAGGAAAGAGAAAAGTAAGAAAAAGAAGCACATTCTTCCAACAAGCTGTGACACTTGTGTCACTCATACATACAGGTATGCTCTGTTTTTGCCAAGGCCTTTGGGTGATGAGTTGATTGGGCTTTCCCATCGCTCACACTGCTTAAAAGAGTCTTTGGACTTTAACTGATCAGAGTTCCTCATTAAATGTGGGCCAGGGTTCTTCTTCCCTTTAATGTTGCTCCTGTCTCCTGCTGTTTGCACCCTGCTTAGACTACCCTCTGAGCCAAGACATCAGGAATTTATGAGTTCAGACAGTGCTTCCAATAAAATGCTCAAGTCTGTCATATAAATGCTGAATATAACAGCACAAATTGATTCTTTCAGCAACACAGGGTTTTTTATGATAGTGTATTCTTATGAATGTTTAAATAGAAGATTGCTGAGAATGACAAAATGTTAGCTTTTATATTCCGTAACAGAGACGAATACCTGACTATTAGGTAACATTTTGCTCCATTAAATACTGATATACAGTACCCATTGCTCCCAATGGCAATATTGATAACTGACTGTTCTTACATAAACTCCAGTCTTTGAGCAATCACTTTTTACTAGTACAATAAATGGACCATGTTTCAGGAGTCTAGAACATGAAGGCCATGTACTGAACATTTTTTTTCCTTCTTATAGTTGACCCAAAAGTCTCTCAATTTATTAATGTCTGATCGCTTAGGAATGCTTTCTTAAATTCCAACAAAAATAATCATAATAATTTAAAGTCAAATATTCCTAGCTTTGAATAAGATCTAGTATTATGACACCATTGTGAAAGATTGTGTCCTGTACATGATCGCATCAAGCCTATCCCAGGAGACTTTGGGCATGAGGCAAGGTACACCTGGACGTCGGCCAATTTGTGAACACCAATTAGACTAATCTGCATGTGTTTGGACCCAGAGGAAACCCACCAAGCATGGGGAAAACATACAAACTCCATGCACACAGACCCAAGGCGGGAACCAACCCTTAACCCTGAAGGTTCAGGGCCACAGTACTAACCACTATGCTACAGTGCCACCTTGAAAGGATCATCACAATACCAAATATATAAAAATGACTAAAGGAAGGAAATACATGCTTGCATATAAAATGTTTCTTTCCTTTAATAATTTTTATATATTTAGTCATTCTTTTAAAACTAGAATAATAAAATGACAAAAAAATTGACCATTAAAAAAAAAAAGCCCTGATACCACAATCTGATAACAAATGTCTTAATTCATCTTGTACTTTCATATTTTTCAGAGTGTGAATATATACTGTGCAAACTTGAAGCCTCTATACCCGAATGTAGTGACTGTCTTTGCTTAACAAAGAGAGAGAAAAAAAATAGATCCAGGAACATGTATTAAACTCGAGTTGAAAAAAATCTATTGTATTTCTCTGTGGCACTTGTACACTGTAGAATGTCTCTACGCATATAGTCTTTAGTGTAGTTTATTATTTATTAGCTTCCCCTGGGAAGATATTCTTACTACTTGATTTTTTTTTTTTTTACTTTATTTTCTACCCAAAATGGATTATAACACTGTGGAACTATTACTGATGACTGTTACAGTTTGATACTATATAGCAGTGACCCTAGGGCTGCAGCAAGTTAAACACTGGTTCATTAAAGCAGGCGGGCTGGCACACCACAGGACGGGACAGCGCCAAGAATGTGGACTATACTGAAGAGAGATCGATGAGCCAGAGTAATTAAAGAGCAGAATGGGGGTGGAGAAGACCAGTGCCAGTAAATGCCTTGTCAGGAGATGTACAGCTATATGAAATAGTGCGCAGCCATGACCACATACACAAACACACTCATACATACAGATACATGTATTTTATACTCACTGTCTTACTCAGTACAATACGCCTTACATGCAATTTAAAACTAAAAGTTTATAAATAAAATGAAAACCATCTAAGTATACACACATCGTATTTACACTGTACTTTACTGTGGCTCTAAGAGACAAAAATCAGAGCTAAACAACACATTTTAAATAAGATATCACAAGATTGCAATTGTGTTTGTGTTCAATAATTTGTCAACAGTAATAAAAAATAAATATTCTTCACCAAAAAAAAAAAACAGGTAGTAAATAATATCTTGCTTGATACATTTATTTGCTATCATTGTAAATAAAAACGGAATATGCGAGCAAATAAGACCTAACCAATGCATATACAGTAAATCTACAGTATGATCTATCTGATAATATATTGTTCAGTGCTGAATTTTACCATGTAAATCAACCCTTAGTAATTCTAAATGTAAGGAACAAGACACAAAACAGCATTATATTAAAATAAGATTGACTGACTACAGTACGTACATAGCGGTTATTAAGGAACAACTGTAAATAGTAGCAGGGAATTGTAGTGAATTGTCACTTACATTCACACTAATGTGCTGCATGAGAAGATTCCAGAAAACTATGATCATGCCGTATCTCTGGTTGGAAATAAGATGCGTTAAAGGAGTGCATTAAAAGTACAAGAAAGTAGAAATCTAAGTACTCCAGAGGGGCTATACACAACTCTACTATAATTGCAAATTTATTCAGTCAACCTAAATTTTAGCCCTTGAAGACTTGGATTATACTGTACACAGCAATATCAAATCATTTGCGTTACAGTATGGGTTTATGCGAATGCATGCTATTTTAGAAGTTAACGTTAAGTTCATGTTAAATTTCCCCTTACGCTGTCAATTTGATATTCAACATTCTGAGGATTGCGAGAATCTGGTTATTTATCAGTAATATCACAGACACACAGGACCTAAAACAAAATGCAATGTATTTAGAAAATTGTGATCTTATATCATATTAGATATAAATATGAATGCTTGGATTACCCTTAGTTTCTGTAGTGAACACACAGCAATGATTGGTTTAAAGTGTGGAAGTATGTGATGTTTTCATGTTCTGAGTGTTACTTCGCAATCCTTCAAAACATCTGATGTACTTAAAACAATTCTGGTTGACCCAGAATTCATAAGTACTGAGTTTATCAGAGAAAGGACCTGACATGTCAAGTGGGGCTTACAGATGTATTTTCTTTCCCACTGGCCCGGTCAAGTAGTTGATTGATTTACTGATTCTCCTCAAGAAAAAGCTATGTGAAGAGAAGTGAGGATCAGCAGGTCAAAGAGGAAAGTAGAAGGATCAGTTTCTCAATCTTGCATCTAATGTACTCAGACACTCTCAAAAGGAAAGTTTGTTCTAAATCATGATTATTATTATTATTATTATTTACTGTGCCACATATAGTAAACTTTGTTGTGTTTTCCACTTGTGTGTTGGTAGGAACAAAGAGCTTAGCCTGTTAGCTAGCAGGCATGACGAAGAATAAATGGCATTACTAATAATGTGACATTTTATGTGCAAGTTAAACATCCTGTACTTTCAGGCACAGTTTTTTTTTTTCCTTTAAATAGACTTGTTCAGGTTTAAAAGTTAGTACCCCCTTCTTCATTTTATGTATTTGATTGTTGACCTGATTATGAAAAAAAAATCAAGGAATCGTTTCCTGTATGACTTTAAAGTCTCTCATATCATTGTGGAGGATTTTTTTCTGTTCATTCTTCTTTACCACACTGCTTCAGATCATTGAGGTTTTTGGGCTTTTGCTTATGAACAGCTCTATTAAGATTTCAATTAGGAAGAGGTCTGGACTTTGACTAGACCATTCCAAAACCTTGATTCTTTTCTGTTTCAGCCATTCTGAGGTTAGATTTACTGGTGTGCTTTGGATTGTTGCCCTGTTACATGACCAAATTTTGACAGTTGGCCTCACGTTTGCCTCTAGAATACTCTGGTATACAGAAAAGCACATGATTGACTTAGTGACTACAATGTGCCTGTTCCTGTGGCAGCAAAAACAAATCATCACTTCTCCAAATCATCACTCCTCCATCTGTTTGACAGTGAGCTGAGATGCTGTTTGGTTTTCCCCAAACATGGCACTGGGCATTAAGGCCAAACATCTCAGCTTTGGTCTCAGCTGTCCATATGACATTGTGCTTTGTGCAGATGCAGTTGCAAACCTCAGTTTGTTGTTCAATCTTCTTCTAAATATACTTTCATTTTAACTTTAACTTTAACATTCAACATGCTCTGTGAGAGCTGTAGGTTCTGATATATATATATATATATATATATATATATATATATATATATATATATACACACACACACACACACACACACACACACACACACACACACACACACACACACACACACACACACGTGGACAAAATTGATGGTACCCTTCGGTCAATGAAGGAAAAACTCACAATGGTCACATAAATAACTTTAATCTGACAAAAGTAATAATAAAAAAAAATTCTATGAATGTTTACCAATGAAAGACAGACATTGCTTTTCAACCATGCTTCAACCTAATTATTTAAAAAAATTAACTCATGGAGCAGGCCTGGACAAAAATGATGGTACCCCTAGAAAATACTGAAAATAATGTGACCGAAAGGACATGTTAATTCAAGGTGTCTCCAATAATTAGCATCACAGGTGTCCACAATCTTGTAATCAGTCAGTGGGCCTATATATAGAGCTCCAGGTAGTCACTGTGTTGTTTGGTGACATGGTATGTACCACACTCAACATTTACCAGAGGAAGCAAAGGAAAGAGTTGTCTCAGGAGATTCGAAAGAAAATTATAGACAAGCATGTTAAAGGTAAAGGCTATAAGACCATCTCCAAGCAGCTAGATGTTCCTGTGACTACAGTTGCTTCATATTATTCAGAAATTTAAGATCCATGGGACTGTAGCCAACCTCCCTGGACGTGGCCGCAGGAGGAAAATTGATGACAAATCAAAGAGACGGATAATCCGAATGGTAACAAAAGAGCCCAGAAAGACTTCTAAAGAGATCCAAGGTGAACTTCATGCTCAAGGAACATCAGTGTCAGATCGCACCATCCGTCGTTGTTTGAGCCAAAGTGGACTACATGGGAGACGACCAAGGAGGACACCATTGTTGAAAACAAATCATAAAAAAGCCAGCCTGGAATATCCCAAACTACATGTTGACAAGCCACAAAGCTTCTGGGAGAATGTCCTATGGACAGATGAGACAAAAATGGAACTTTTTGCCAAGGCACATCAGCTCTATGTTCACAGATGGAAAAATGAAGCATATCAAGAAAACAACACTGTCCCTATTGTGAAACATGGAGGAGGTTCTGTTATGTTCTGGGGCTGCTTTGCTGCATCTGGCACAGGGTGTCTTGAATCTGTGCAGGGTACAATGAAATCTCAAAACTATCAAGGGATTGATATGAATGTGCTGGCCAGTGTCAGAAAGCTGGGTCTCAGTCGCAGGTCATGGGTCTTGCAACAGGACAATGACCCAAAACACACAGCTAAAAACACCCAAGAATGGCTAAGAGGAAAACATTGGACTATTCTAAAGTGGCCTTCTATGAGCCCTGACCTCAATCCTATTGAGCATCTTTGGAAGGAGCTGAAACATGCTGTCTGGAAAAGGCACCCTTCAAACCGGAAACAACTGGAGCAGCTTGCTCATGAGGAGTGGGCCAAAATACCTGCAGAGAGGTGCAGAAGTCTCATTGACAGTTACAGGAATCGTTTGATTGCAGTGATTGCCTCAAAAGGTTGTGCAACAAACTATTAAGTTAGGGGTACCATCATTTTTGTCCAGGCCTGTTCCATGAGTTCATTTTTTTTTATAATTCCGTTGAAGCATGGTTGAAAAGCAAAGTCTGACTTTCATTGGTTAACATTCATAGAATTCTTATTTATTATTACTTTTGTCAGATTAAAGTTATTTCTGTGACCATTGTGAGTTTTTCTTTCATTGACTGAAGGGTACCAACAATTTTGTCCACGTGTGTATATATATGGGGATTGCATGGTCTGAATGGTGTTGGGACATCCACTCCTGGGAAGATTGGCAACTGTCTTGAATGCTTTCCACTTTTGACTAATCTTTCTTACTGTAGAGCAAGGAGCTCTGTATTGTTTTGGAAACGGTTTAATAACCTTGTCCAGATTGATATGCAGTGACAATTGCTTCTCTAAGACCATTGCGTTTGTCTTTCCCTCTTGGAATTGTGTTAACACACACTTAAATGCTCTAGACCAGCAAACTGCTAAAAACCTCTGCTTTTATAGAGGTCTGCACACCTCTTGACGATCAGTTAATCAAGGGCTGATGATTAGCAGCACCTGGCTACAACTTACCCTCTTAAATCCTGTGGAAGCAGCAAGGAGGGGGCGGGGCATAGCATTGCCCATTTGTTTTGTTTTGTTTTGTTTGGCCTTATTTATGTTAAATAAATAATTATACAAAGAAAAAAGTTATGTTCTTGTTGACTCATGTTGACTCACTATGTTCAGATAATGTTTCTTATGTATTTGTATAAAACCACAGAGAATTGAAAGAGGGTGTAACAAAACTGTAACTTTCTATTTCTCCTCTGATGTGCCAGTAATCTGCTGCACTTATCATGGACTTCTCTCAAACAGAAGCTGCAGTGCTGTTCATGGACATTGTACAAACAGAAGATGCTGAGCTTTTTACTGACTGCTCAGAATCAGTGTGGTACAATATTCATTGTCTGCTTGCAACCAAAACCTGCTGTGCTGTTCATGGACTGTTCAGAAACAAGCTGCTGTGCTGCTCCTAGACTGTTCAGAAACAGAAGACTTGGGTTGGCACGTACAGTACTATTGGTGTTGGGTTTAACATTTGATGAATAAACTGCTAGATCTGTCCACAGTGCTTTGACACTTTGGAGACACATACGCACACATGCAAAATGGAGTGTCAGAATGTTCTCTGGTTTATTCACAGACCTAAGAAGTGTATATAAATCCTAAACAAAACAACCTGAATAAATAAAATGGCATGTCCTATAGAGATCCAGGGAAATCAACAACATAATTCTATAGATATCTGGCAAACCATAGGAAGTACATTATTAATATGTAAGGCATGAGGGAAAAAGAAGAAGTAAGCAAGCAAAGATAATATAATTAAATGAAACTATCAGACAACATTAACAACTGGTGTAATTGCCTTCTTTAAAAGGCAGAACATCTCGGGTTACTTAGCTGTAAAGCTGTTCCCTGATAAAGCGGGAACGAGATGCAGATGAACAAGCTAAGTAACCCGAGACGTTCCCTTTCAATAGCTACACTCGATGCTGCGTGAAAACGCTATGGGAAAACGCCCCCGCACTGCAAGTGTCTGGACCCCCAGGTTGTGTAGCATGTGCGCACAATAGCCAAGGAGGTCTCAGACCTAGCTCTGGGATGCTGACTCAAGGATCCGCGAGCCTGGAGTAGCATTGACATCCAGACTATAAAATCTAACAAACGTGTGTGCAGAGGACCAGCCCGCCGCATCACACACCTGCTGCAGGGGGACGCCTCTTGCCAGAGCAATTGATGAGGCAAACCCCCTGGTCGAATGAGCCCTGATTCCCAGAGGCGAAGTGTGACCACATGCCTCATAGGTTAGGGCAAGAGCATCACCCAGTGTGACAGCGTCTGTCTAGTGGCGGCCGCCCCCTGGTTGCGAACCCCATGGCAAATAAAGAGCTGCTCTGACTTACGCCACTGGCTAGTGCGGTGGACGTAAATCTGAAGAGCACGTACTGGACACAGTAAGTGAAGTCTTTCCTTTGGAAGATAGTTCGGGTGAGGATGCAGAATAGCTTTGACTAGCCCAGGGGCAAAGTCTAGGCAGGATGGGGAGACTGACAGAGCCTGCAGATCCCCAATCCTCTTCAAAGAAGTAATAGCCATAAGAAAAACCATCTTAAGAGACAGAAGCCTGACAGGTGGTTTGAAAGGGGTGTCAGCCAGGCCTTCGAGTACAATAGCTAAGTCCCACGAAGGGACCGTCGCTCTAGTGGGCGGCCTCAAACATTTAACTCCATGAATAAAATGGCCAACAAAATGGTGCTTCCCCAAAGAAACCTCATCGGTCAGAGCATGACAAACCGAAATAGCGGCTATGTACGTTCTGAGAGTACTAGGGCATAAGCCTGAGGACAACTTTTCTTGCAGAAACTCCAGCATTGAAACAATCTGTCAGTGAACTGGGTCTACATGTCTTGCCATGCATCAATTTTCAAATACACTCCATTTGAGGGCATAAGTTCTTCTAGTGGAGGGAGCCCTGGCACTTAAAATGGTTTCAATTCAATGGTTTCCCTTCAGGGGCCAAACGTGAAGGTTCCAGAGCTCAGGCCAGGAATGAAATATTGTCCCCTGCGCCCAAGACAGAAGATCCCTTCTAACTTGAATCAACCATAGTGAGCCATCGAGGAGATATTAGATCTGAGAACCACACTCTGGTCGGTCCAATGGGGCGCTATCAATAAGAGGCGCAAACCCTGTTGACGGACCCTCGCCAGGACTCCTGGGAGCAGAACTATGGGTGGAAATGCATAAAGGCGTAATCTGGGCCACGTGTGGGCCATCGCATCCAGACCTAGGGGAGCTGGAGGAGTCAGAGAGTAGTAAAGGGGACATTGTGCTGTCTCTTGCAAGGCAAAGAGATCCACCTCTGCTACATAAAATCTTTCCCAGATTTGACTGATTACTTCGGGGTGGAGTTTCCATTCCCCGTGTGTCACAGCTTGTCTGGATAGTAATTCCGCTCCTACATTCATATGCCCCAGAATGTAAATTGCCCTGAGGGACAGGAACTTGTCCTGTGCCCAAAGCAGAACCTGGTGCGCTAGCTTGTTCACCCTGGCGACTTATGTACGAGACTACCACAGTGTTGTTCACCCGCACTAGGACATGGTAGCCTCTCAACTGCTGGAGGAAGTGTTTCAGGGCCAGAAACAGAGCCATCATTTTGAGGCAATTGGTGTGCCATGCGAGAAGATGACCTCTCCAGCTCCCTTGTGCTGGAGGGCCATCCAAGAATGCACCCCAGCCCGTGAGAGAAGCGTCTGTCGTTAGCATCTTGCGACGACAAGACTGACCTAAAGTGGGACCCAAAGTCAGAAACTGGGGTCTGAACCACATAGAAAGGGTACGAAGCCCCTGGCGCGTAACCCTTATTAGCCTCTGGGGATTGGCCCTTGAATGAAATCCCCTGGCTCTTAGCCACAGCTGAAACGCTCTCATGTGCAGAAGGCCCAAAGGTATCACCGTGGACGCAGTTGCCATGAGGCCTAGAGATCTCTGAAAGTGATGAACAATCACCTTCTTGTCTAGCTTGATTTCCTTCAGGGTGTTGAGAATGGATTCGACACGAGCAGGAGACAGCTGTGCCCGCATTGTGACCGAATCCCATGTGACACCTAAATATGTTGTCCACTGAACAGGAAAGAGAACGCTCTTTGTGGCGTTGAGTCTCAATCCTAAAGAATGGAGATGAGCTAGGACGACATTTCGATGTCGAAACGCTAGCTTCTGAGACTGAGCCAGAATCAGCCAGTCGTCTATGTAATTCAAAATACGTATGCCTTGGAGTCGTAAAGGAGCCAGGGCCGCATCCATGCTTTTTTTAGGAAGCGAACCTCAGGAACTTCCTGTGCTGTGTCAATATTTCTATATGGAATTTCTATATGTGTCCTTGAGGTCGATTGTCACAAACCAATCATCTGGTTGGATTTGAGAAACAATCATTTTGACAGTCAACATTTTGAATCTGAATTTCCTGAGATAGCGGTTTAAGCCACGAAGATACAAAATCGGACACAACCCCCCATCTCTCTTGGGCACCAAAAAGTACCGACTGTAGTAGCCCGACTCTCTGTCTGGGAGGGGAACATGTTCTATGGCCCCTTTGCCCAGCAGAGTCTGTAATTCCTGGGCCAGCAGATGTGCTCGGTCCGGTTTCACGGAAGTGGAAATCACGCCATTGAAACGCGGAGGATGATGTGCAAACTGAATCCTGTAATACAGTCCTTTGTACCTAAGGAGATACGCCTGGCAGTAGTTTCCACGCTGCCAGCTTCTCCGAAAGGGGCACGAGTTGACACTTCGGCTGGATGGAGGGGTTTTAGGTGTTCGGTATCCTGAAGTGTGGCAGGAGATGACTGAACACCTAACATTTTGTTGGAGACCGACATTCCCCGAAACACCAGAGGTGGCGGGGATTGAACACCGGCCTCCTGGTAGTACCAGGGAGGAGACCCTGTTTTGTGAAGGAAATCCAGGCACCCCTCCCTGGGGGGAGACACCCCCATGGCCCTGGGCGCATGAGCCTCAGGACTTCCTCTTTGAAGAGAGGAAGCTCCTCAGGACCGGTCTTTTTGAGGCAGATCGAGAAGAGCGGCGAGCCCCACCCCAGTCTTTACGAGGGGGTGCGCTGCTGGTCACGCTCTCCTTCTGCACCTCACGCCTAATAGGGGCCAGACCCGGGTGGTTGACGGTCCCGACTCTTGAGCACGGCGGGGAAGAAACCTCCCAAAGGCCTGTTCATATAACTTCGCCTCCCGAAACCTAGTGGCGACAGAATTAACAGCGTCACCAAAGAGGCCGGAAGGTGAGACGGGGGCATCAAGGAGGACAGCACAATCCCTATCCTTGATGCCCGTGAGGTTCAGCCACAGATGCCTCTCCGCTTTCGCATCAACGATATTCGAATAAGTTGAAGTCGATGGCACAAACACACGCGATGAGTAAGGCTTGCTCCATGAAAGAGTTAACTCGTCATGGAGGTCACCAAAGAAGGGGAGAGAGAGACGTTGAGGCTCCTTTTCCCGGCCACCCGAGAGAAACCTGTCGTCAAATTTCGAGCGCTTGGGGGAATCTTGCATCTGCGGCCAGTCTATATGCAACCGCTCGACCGCACGCGTTATAACCTCCAGTAATTCCTCAAACGCTCTGTCAACACTGGAGGAGCGTTGTGAGGAGGCTACTTCCATAGAAGCGAGAGAGGAAGATTCTTCCGCACCGGAGCGCAGAGTGAGAAGTGGAAGCTAAAACTAACTGATTTCGGAGAGAGCACGAGAGAAATGGGGAATTCCGTCTCCGATCGTGTTCTTCCCGCAAGCACTCAAAACAAAATTCGTGGAGATCGCCCTCCGAAAGAGATCTAGCACACGGAGGCACACATCTCTTAACCAACTCCACCATATCGGTTATTTTTCTTTTATAACCGATTTTTCTGTTATTTTTCTTTTGCTTTCGTTATTGCTTGCACACACACACGCAAACACAAAGCGGTCCTGAAGACAAAAAGATCTGAGGACATTTCCGGTTCACTCCTATTTATAACCTGCAGGTGCACCTTATTCGGTGACGTCACCTGACTGAGGTTATAAGCCGAGGTGTTCGGCGGTTTTGACATACACAGGCTTCACAACCGGAGAACAAAGAGATGTTTGCATAGCATTTTCACGCAGCATCGAGTATAGCTTTTGAAAGGGAACTTAAGAAGCATGCCCATGTGGTTTTCCCAAAATCTTCAGCAGCCAGTTGATAGGTTACCTAGGAAAAACTGCCACTAGCTGTGAAGCATAGTTAGAATGGTGCCTAGTAATTGGGCCGGTTGCATTTAGGATGCATTCACGCTTTTCTGCCCGGTGTTTTACCCAGGACCCTCACCAAGATAAAGTGTTTAGTAAAACTCAATAAATGAGTGGGAAATAATATCCATCTTCGCAGAGGATTTTTAGAACAAAACATATCAGGAAGAGCATTTTGAGCAATAATGAAGTGACCAGGAGCTATCACGGAATGCAGTATTTAAAAACTATGGAATGAGACTGCGGAAACAGTGTAGTAAAGATCCCAATGTCTTTCTGGAGACATTGGCAAGCATCTAATCTCTGCTGAGACATGCTGTCATGCAGACAGAGCAAAAAAGCAGAGGCAATTGATCTGATCTTCTCTCATTAAAAGCAGAGTGACTGATTTCCTCCAGGCCTTGGTCCCTTAAGCACAGGTCAGTCATTACAGCCTAAGCTCCAAACAGAAAGAAATATTTTGAAAGATTAGAGTGCAGTGGGTTCTGGAAGTGCTCGACTACTGGGAAGTCAGACTGGGTGAGGAAAGGTCCGTTAAACTACATTGTTGATTTTGGTTTTCTTTTTCGTTTTCCTTTTTGTTGAATAGCAGCATAAACATGAGGTGGAGTGAGATATACAATGTAGCACAAGCCAGTGCATCCACTTATCTTGACATGAATAAATAAAGAGAGCGACAATGTCCTCATACTGTGACAATTGGCAGCCTGCAAACTCCTCATTATGGAAGCACATCCCTAACAGACAGATGAATTAGAAAGCGCTGTGCCATTGCTGAAGAGATCAAAATTTATCATCTCAGAGGAACCACTTACTACTGTTCTGAGCCGGTATATGCCCAAAACTTATAGCTCTGCATCTCTTTGCTCTCTCTGGCTCTTTCTCTCTCTCTTTCTTTATCTCCTATTCATACTTAAACAGACACACAAAATCCAACATAGTTACATTGTAATCGACTTGTAAAGTTCTTGTTAAACTGAAATAAAAATTGATGATGTTCAACTGAGCCTAATAAGGATAATAAAAAAAAAGTGAATTAACACAGTGCAGTAACTACCCTCATTTGCTTTACAGTGGAGAAAAAGATGAAGGCATTTCCATATGGGAAGTAAAAAGGCTGCTGACTGAGCTGAGGATGAGTGCCAGGGTTACAATTCTTTTTCATCAACAACACTGTTTGAAGACAACGTCAAACCAGTAATATTAATTTCACTCACATTAACTCCATTCTGATTAAATATCTACTTGTACTTAATGCAGTAAGTGGAGTTAATCAAAGCTAATAATGCTTGGAGGATGAGCACTGGAGTGGATCCCAACGTAAATTCTACACACAATAAGTGTTTAGCCCCAGTGATCATTTAACACTTTCATAGTTTTTTTTAGTCCAACTGGACTCATATAAACATATCTGGGCGTTAATTCAACACTCTAGACTCAAACACTGGGGAATGTGTTGTGTACATACAGTAGTTACTTTATGTTGCATAGTGATTTCAGTATATGTCTAAAATTATAAGATTTACTTATCTGGAATACTGTATTAATTAATGTATTCATTTATTATATAAGTTACAAACTAATATAAATATAAATCTATCTAATTAATTGAATTGAATATTAGGTGTACTGTATGGTGTCATGTAAATAACAAAATGAGAATAAATAGACATATAGTATGTAACATAGTTCATGTTCTTAAATCTTTTTACAGTACATTCACTTTGTTGAATGAAAATGACCAATGATACAATAAAATACATGACCTTCCATTTTGTCACCCACTATGTACTGTACTACAGGCACAGTCAGGGAAAATCAAATGCTTCCAGTAAATACCTATACTATACACAATACAAAAAAACCTTCTGAATTTTCTTCTTCTTATTATTATTATTATTACCTTGTAACTTCATGTAACAAAATCTTTCTAAATTTGTTTTACATTATTATTTATTTTATCACTGATCAATTAAAGACCCAAGAATGATGCCTATTCATTCATTAATCACATTTTATGAAATGTCTGTATGGCCATAGTGCATCAAGCATTCCAGACCCTTCCTTCTGGGCTCAGGACAAGCACAGGAGCTGGGCTGCAGCAACTTAGTTGGGAGTATTTCCTTCGATCATAGCTGTTCAGTAAAGGAGGGGTTTAACAATAAGAAACAGTACGGATACCATCAGAGATTTGAATTGTGAATTTATCTGACAAAACCTTTTGAAAATGGATAACAGCTATAGCAATGTTATCCTTAAATCATTTACCTTTACCATTACCAGGAAAATGTCTATTCCTCTTTATAATAAAATGTTTGAGCCAGTGAACCACACTACAAACTTTTCTTGGGATACAGGTATTGTTAATGGAAGTAAACGAAACAGATGACAATATAATAACAGGCTACAATTATATCACGTTAGGATCATACAGTATATGTGTATTTTGAATAGTAAACTATTCAAAATACACTATATGGACCAAGGTATTACTTATCGTTAATTATTGAATTCGGGTGTTTCGATTGGGGCCCTTTTCTATTCCAACATGACTGTGCTCCAAAGCAAGCAAGGTCTATGGTTTGATGAGTTCAGTGTGGAAGAACATGACTGGCCCACACAGAGCCCTGACCTCAACCCCATTAAGCACATTTGAGATAAGAACACAGATTGCAATTTATAGCTTCAAAAGGGGGACCAACCTAATATTGAAGTATATGTATTTGGATAAATGTCATTTTCCATATAGTGTACCTTGTTTCCTTGTGGAAGAAACAAACATTACAGCCATAACAGCATGGTTAGCAACAGAAAATGACAACCTAATCATTCTTCATTAGTTCAGACATCATTTGAATTCTTTGTTAATAAATTACCAATTCTGCTGCATATATATATGATATATGTGAAATATGTGATATATATAAAATTCAATACAAATTTAATGTATGCATTATTTATTTATTTATTTATTTATTTATTTATTTATTTTTCCACAGGAACCAGCTGCCCACTGTAGGTGGATTTGTTGGTTACTGTTCCATGTGAACAATGGTGATTGGTACCCCAGAACACAGTGGAATGGAGTCAGCTAAGTACCTGAATGCCAGAGCAAATGGTGGGCATATTCTGCCCAAGGGAGGAATTAAACCCAATCCTATTGTTTATAAGTGCACAATGACCTCAAGAAATTCCCCTACCTTTTGGTTAGCTCTTTCCACCTGACCATTTTTCTTGCAAATGATAGACCTAAGTTAGACTCATTGTGGCTTTTCTATGTTGTTCTTACAGATACTGGACAGAAACTGCACTCCATGGATACTCACAAAGTACCCGGGCATGCCAAAATACTCGAAGATGTGTTGAAAGAAAAGTTTTGATGTTTGGAATGCTGTGGGTAAGCTGGGCAATGGTATGAGGTGCAGTGTCTTAGAGGAGTGATCTACTATGACAAGATTGGTTGTGCTTTTCTGATAAGGAGGCAGGTCAGTTATGTCAATAGCAATGTGGAACCTGGTATCTTGAGGTGCGGGAAAAGGCAGGAGCTACTTTGCTGGCAGAGTATCACATCAAATGTGAGCAAATGTGAGACATGGAGAAATAAATTGGCAGTGGCTGTCTTGGCACATGTTGGAACAACTATGTGTGTTGGTGTGTCCTGTGCTCGAAGTCAGTGGATATGTGGGCCCAGGTAATTAGTTGATGTTTGAGGTGGGGAAGTAAAAAACTTTCCCCCCGGGGTACCTCTGGCTGAGATCGTGTTTAAGAGCTTCTTGTCTAGGATAAAATTAAAACTTACGGTACATATGACCTACAAAGCCCTTTGACAGCTCAGTCTCTTGGTCATTTTTATGTATTCAAGGTTTTCATGGTCCATGAATATCACAAAATTGCTGACTGCACCTGAAAGCCAGTGTCACTAATCCTCCAAAGCCTGTTTGACTGCAAGTAAAATCCACACATCGTGGTTTCATTCTGCTGGGATCAGTTTTCATGAAGAGCATGGAATGAGCATGGATAGGATGGAATTTAGGTTTATTACCAAACCTTTGAGATAACATGATCACCACATTATTCTCTGCCGAATTTATGCCCACAACAACGGGTGGTGATTGGTGGTGATATTTAAGTATGGGAATACTTGCTTAGGTTTCTGGAAGGCTTGGGGGATGGCAGAATTCAAATGGCTGTACCTCATCCCCCTGAAATCATGCTGAAACATGCTGAGACTAGATGAATGACTGGTGAAAAAGAAAAAAAGAAAAAACACCATGATTTCCTTAATTGTGGTAGGAGCAGGACAGCTGGCTACTGCTGACACCTTTCCTCAATCCATAAGTACCCCCTCAGGTTAGAAAATATATCTGAGAACGCAATAAATAAATTAGCCACTGTTTAACCATGAAATTCATGTTTTCCTCCCTTGACATATAGCTGGTTTCTAAGTTACTACATTTCTTTACATGTGTAGTAAGATCGGGGGAGTAGATTAAGATGTCATCTATTTATGAAATTACAAACTTTCCCAGCATGTCCCTGAGTGCATCATTAAATAGACATTGAACTACTGCAGGCATTGACAATAGCCCATGTGGTATAACACAGTACTGGTAATGACCAGAGGTGATGGTGAATGCACTGTTCCACCTTTCACCCTCACAGACACGCACATGATTATAAGCACTTCTCAGATCCAGCTTTGTGAACATTTTGGCTTCTTGGAGCTTTTCTAAAGCAGCAGGATCAAGGGAGTATGGGTAATGCTACTTTAGACTGATTTGATTCCAGAGCTTATAGTCATTGTAGTGGCTGAGACCACCCCTTTTATATTCCCCAAAAAAAGCATTTGGCAGATGCTAGAGATGTCAAGGGGTGTAGGCATCCCTGCTGAAAAGCCTAGATGACATATTCATCCATGGCTTGTATTTCTTTCTCTGAAGGGAGGTAAGGAGGGATTCACCTGCTAGCAGCTCAGTCACACACTCACTTACATGTGGTGCGGTGATAGACCATTGGCATTGACTTTGCTTAACATCTTTTAAAATGGTTGACATTCTGTAGGCATATGGGAACATGTGCTAAAATTAGGTCAGAAATCACTGGTTCAGAGCAAGAGCTTTGGTTTTTACAGTGCAGTGGTTGACCTGGTGTTGTGGACTGCCTCACTAAATGCATAGATGAGGAGTTACCACACCAATGCTGATGCTCAGTGTCACCTATCTTGATTTGCAAAAAAGAGTATACTTGGGCAAAAAAGATTATGTTCCTGGACTGATTTTTTTTCTGATGTGTATGATTTGACAATTTTTAAGAAGATCGAGACAATATCAATGAATTCATCAATAGAACTGCATTCTAGTTCACTGAGCAATTCAGCATTGATCAACATTTGTGCAGTTAATTGTTCTGTTGGAGACTGTTGCTTTCCATTTGAGTGACCCTGGGTGGTTAGTTCCCAATGCCAGTCAGAGTAAGTCTCTGCATCCAGGAGGAGGTGAAACTACACAGAGCAAAGCTGAATGAACTGAAAGACCTTGTATGCTGTGCAATTGTGTGTATGTGAGATAGAGATTGAGTCCATGTGTTGATGATCAGTAATCAGATGAGTTGGAATGTGTGAGTCCTTAATAGCCATGTTTGTATGCCACATTGTGTTCTGGAAGTTTTTGTTAAGTGCCAGTTGCAGCATATTTATGACACTCTAGCCTTTATTCTTTAAAATAATTAGTCCCTAGGATAAATAGTGTATCTGATTAAGATCTTGTCTTATACATACAGTACTCTAGTCTTGTCTTTAAAACTCAGCTGCAATGTTTAAAAGATTTTCATACATATTATTTTATTTCAATAATTCCACATACCGTTTCTAAACACAAACTGTTAAAAGCAGTCATTTATATGGTATTACATTTTACACAGTGCATCTCCAAAAACTTTTCACAGATTAGAATAGTGTGAAAAGTAATTTACTTAGTAATTTAGGTAAATTTAGGTAAATTTAGGTAAACTCTCATATATGCTACATTCTTTACATGTGAAGGAAATATCCCAAGCTTTTTTCCCCCTTGCGGTTCATGAAAATCAAAAGTCCAGGATCTAAAACTATTAGAATATTTAATTTCTAGTTTAAGTAAAGTATTATTTTATGCAGAATAAATACCATCTCTTGGTCTATTTAATTACACACATGGGGAAGACGTCTGACTTGACAGTTGTTCAGACAGAAAATGCATTCTGAGTATCAAACCACTCCTGAGCCACAAAAAATGACAGAAGTGTCTTATTGGACATAAGGACAGACAGAAGGGGATCATTGCTCAGTTGTCCAAAGTTCTTTCAAATTAAAATAAATTTTGTATTTCATTTGGAAATTGATGTTCCAAAGGCTAGCGGAATAGCGGAAAGGCACAGAATCCAAGTTGAAGTTTCCACAGTCCATGATGATTTAGGGTGCCATGAGAT
This sequence comes from Clarias fuscus, assembly GCA_030347435.1. NCBI lineage: Eukaryota > Metazoa > Chordata > Actinopteri > Siluriformes > Clariidae > Clarias > Clarias fuscus. Next base: position 18,529,378 of record CM059211.1, on the reverse strand, counting down.
CTGCTGGTGTTGGTCTATTATGCTTTATTAAGTCCAGAGTCAATGCAGGTATCTAACAGGAGATTTTAGAGCACGTCATGTTTTTATCTGCTGTCTAATTGTTTTGCTGACCAGAATATTGCTGTGCTGAATTGGGTAGCCAGCTCATCTGCCTTAAAGTACATGAAAAACATATGGGCTATTGTCAAGGAGAAGATGAGAAATAACTGACCTACTGTACTGTAACATTACAGACAAGCTGAAGGCTGCTATCAAAGCAGTGCAACCTCAGTAGTGCCACAGGCTGATCACTTCCATGCCACGCTGCTTTGAAGTAATAATGTAATTTGTGCTAAAGGAGCCCAGACTATAATTTAATATTTTCTTTTTTCACAATTTCAGTGTTGTAAATCATTTTTTTCTGATGTTAGGATTTTATTTGAATGATCTTTTCTAATTGTTGAAATTAAAACAAAAAGGACTTGAAATATTTCACTTCACATGTAATGAATCTAAAATTAATGAGAGCATCACCTTTTGAATTAATTTGCAAAAAAATATTTTTTTACAAAGTTATTTTATATTGAGTCATTGACATTACAACTGATTATTTACTAATTATTTATTTTTTACACTATTTACACATTTACCAATACAGCATAATACAATTTCAAGCTGAGATGTGAAATTCTTCTGCATCACAGTAGAAGACAAATAAAGTAGAAAGGCGGAACATTGACAACATAAATGTCTGATGAACCAAACCATACAGTACTTCAGACTGAAATTTTTAAATACCATATTTAAAGTAATACTTAAAAGATCAGGTGCAACCTTCAAATGGATGTTCTCGGTTGCATCAAATACAATGAAATTCGCACACCTTAAACATTTCAGGCAGAATTTTCCACAGCCAAAGAGACAGAGTAGGGTGTAAGTCCCTCTGGACGTTGACATGATTAGGTGGTAATTAAAGCAGATGAGGAGATTTTCACATTGAGGTAATACAAAATTGTTGATGGGTCGCTGGGCTGCTACAGCTTAACAGAACAATCCTTTACTTTTTATCTCAATGCTGCATGCAGAGAATTAGCAAGCCAATGAATTCAACCAGTAAGTTATTATGTCCATCTGTGAAAGGTGGGGAAATTAAAGGTAGCCGAGTGGTGACGAGTGGAGTGGGGAGGTGTTTCAGATCCTTCCAGAAATAGAGGTACTGGTCACAATCTGTGGTTGTAAAGAATCCCTGGGGCAATGCTTATGCATACCTTAAAGGATTAGGATAAAGGGATGGTATAGGGTGTAATAATGTGCACCTGCTTGCTAGAGCCTCCTTTGGGAAAGTGGGCTCTCATGTCATTATGTCTGGTAGTAATAAGAAAAAACAAAGGGAAACCTGGAATTAAGTGGATGCTTACATCCTTCAGCATCTTTAATAAAGGAACATTACGGACAAAAACTCTCCTCAGTGGATTAGTGCATACTGAGCCCATGTATTGTATACCTAAGTAAATGTGATGTGTCATAGAAGTGCTCATATTTTGATTTTATTTTCAGTTAAAAGCCAACCGAAATGGAATTATCCCTTCATATCCCCTTAGGGTTGTACAGTAAAGAGCTTATCCTTTACTCATATGGAATATAACTAATCAGCTACATTCTCCCTAACTATATATAAAACATCATTGTATTTATTTATTTATTTATTTATTACAAAAAAAAGTAACTTACTTAGTAATTTTGGTAAATTTACAAAAAATTTACAAAATTAACAAAGAAGAGATTAAAGTGTTTTAACAATTTCTATATTAACAATGGCCTTGTCTTACTGCTTAAATTGTTAAACAATGTATTATTCTTTTATTCTAATATTTGTTGAGGTTTACTTGGCACTACCCCTTTCCCAAGTATGGGACTATCTCTACTAATGAACAATTATTAATGATGTTACCAACCTGATTACCAACCAATTACCAACATCATACTTTCCGAGTTATAGAGAAGTACTGTATGCAAATGTTCCCATAGACTCTTTCATTCATTTAATCATAAGGAACAGCTTTCATGTGGTATCCTGGAATACACCCTGGATGAGACAACTACTTACAGGGATAAATACGGCATTAAATCCGCCTGCCAACATATTTTCAGTAGGTGGGAGGAAATTCAGACAAACAAGTGACACATTAAATGAAGCTCAGGTTTGAACCATGGACCCTGGAGATGTGAAACAGCAATCACTGTTTCTACTTTATCTCATTCATCAAACTATCTTTACTGATCTTTCTTTCTATCACTCTTACCATGTTTTCGTCAAAGAGGTTTTACTTTTGATATTCAATTATAGTTATTTAATCATTTCCCCGTTGGGACAACAGGGTTAGCAGTACTATAGTATAAATGTACAGTTAATAATTGGAAACTTGTTTCAAGTTGCGTAGTGCAATATATTTACAGGTAATTACTGTACTTTTTTTTTACAACAGCTTTTCAATAATATAAGTAATATATACAGTATGATCCAATATATTTGAATATATTTGGTCATTTGGCTAATGCTAATTTGGCTTGATTTACAACTGAGACAGGAAACAACTGAACACAGTGGAAGGGCATGAGACTTGATTAAGTAAACATGGCAGCTTGGCATCGCAGAGATTTGAACACACAATATATGTGAGATAAAGATAAATATCTTAACAGGTTATCCAATTTGCCAGAATTGCATTCAAGTACTGGAGCTTGCTCTGATTCAACCACCACTACTGTTAAACTACAGTAACTCACTGAAAAAGACAAATTTCAATGTGTGAACCAATTTTCTTTTACTATTCTCTGGTACTCCATAGGGATGGCATAGAGTGCTATAGTGTACAACTGCTTAGTGGGACCTCCTTTGACAATAATTCATATGTCAACATTTACTTGTTACCTGAAATGTGAGATATTCTAATTTGCATTGTGATTTCTGATATCTTCCTGTAAACCAGTATATTGCATTAATTGGCCAATCATTAACATTACAAGCCTGTAATTTTGCTGTGAAGAATAAATGCTGTTAAAATTTTAGCTTTTTTTACAGTGTCATTTGATATCAGACCAATTAAAATGTTTAGTTATATCCTTGTAAAAATCAATGTATTGTGACTGACAGTTATATAGTATAATAGGTGATTATCTAATTCGCAGCTTATAAGAACTGGAACCATTGCTTTTTTCTGAGTGACAGCCTACTGCAGACTGCTGTGCTCATAGTACTCTGTCAATTAGAGACCAAATCAGTACCTAGCACTTATGAGGAACAGCAAACAATGAAGTCACTTATTCTGGCATGTATTCGACAGCACTGTTTCTGATTGCACTACATGTTGCAGTATTTTTATTTATTTTTTTTTTGGCTGAAATGTAATGCAGCCCATAATAAGGAATAGAAAAAACAGCTCAGTGACAAAAATGATGAAAAATTACTCTCCAACCCAAAAATATTGTTAATACCACAAAATATCCTAACCTTGTTAATGAAGTGACAGACTGTACGATCCAGTTACTATGTATGAAACTATGAAATATTTCCTGAGTTTGAGTTTCTTTGTACTTATTTTGTGAACTTCTTTGATCTCACCACAAATTTGTGACTAAACATAGAAACAGAAATGGTGTTTTAACTGTACAGTAATATCAACCTCTCAAGTCTGAGTGAGCATGACACAATCCAGACCACTCACAAAAGCAAAAAACATGAAACTGATATACACACACACACACACACACACACACACACACACACACACACACACACACACACACACACACACACACACACATTTTAATATTGCACTTCTGTTTCAAACTACCATCAGCACAATATCATATGGATAGGAATACTGTAAGGTCATTAATATGTCTCTGTCTTATTAATCTAATGCCATTCTTCTGCATACTGCTAATTATTCTCTCTCTCACTCTCATTTTTAGATACTGCTTTATCTTGATCAGGGTCACAGTGGATCTGGAGACTACACCATCTCTGGATGCAAGGCAGGAGAACTCACACTGTATCAGACATTCGTCAATCACAAGGAACTGCTCAAACACACTACATGGGTAGAAGTAACTACTACTTAATATATTCAATCCACCAACCTGCTCGTTTTTGGACACCGGGAAACCCATGCAGACAAAGAACATGTGGAACTTGTACTATGATCACATAGTAATATACAGTATAGTAATATATAGAATCCAACTGGCATTTCAGTGCTTTCACAGTTCTAAACAGTATCCACATTTAACAAACTTCTGGGAGCAGCAAGTAATACAACAGTGACTGACCAAAGGATATTTGTGATAAAGGTAGAGGATCACACTTTAAATTATTTAAAACTCAAGAAAAAAAAAAGGGCCAGGCTGAAAGAAACAGCAAGATAGAGTGCTTAATGTATATTATATTATTCTTTAATCATTGTTATTTATGTCGTCTGGAAGTCCTGATGAAGAACACCCTCTTCCATAGATTTATTAAGGCTATAAAAAGGATGGGGTAAAAATAACTGACACTGATATCCATATTGCTCACCCAGTCTGGCTGCAGATTTAAAGCTTGTGTTAAGTGGCACTGACACTGTAGATACAGTATGTGTTCATAAAAAGAAAATATGGAGCAACATATGTGCACACAAACATACACAGAACGTAAGATTTACATTAAAGGAGATTGCAAGGAGATTCTTTTCAGAGGCAAATTCCTGTCATTTTCCTAGGATAATATTCTTTCGCAAAGCTGTTCTGATTATCCTAATTCACCTAGCTGGATTTGGGGGCCCTTGGCATTTAAAAAAAATCTGCTGTAGAAGCTGGAATTGCAATTTAATCTTGCCCATTAATTGAGAAAAATAAATAAACAAATAAAGCATATTAATTAGCATCACAGGAGAAGGACCATATTGCCTTGGATTAACTATCAAATAAAGAGGTATTATCGTGTATATTAAAATCAACACCAAGGAGAGGCAAATTCCCTTATAAGATCACTATCAGTATTACCATAGCAACAACATAAAGTCCAGTCTCAAGCATCGTTTTTTTTTTCTCCTTACCTCGTAGTTGAACTCTACGTTATGTAATATTTTATCATTCTTATTTAATAAATTAATAATTATTAGACATATTCGATCCACTGATACTTCTCATTTTTACAATTTGTAATAATTTGTACCCAGTTCACAGAACAGTGTGTCTCTGATTAAGTGACAGTACCATCTGGAGAGATGAAGGCTTGCATATGTCTTCCTCTGAAGCGCATGAAGCTTGTCACTGTGTCACTTAGCTGAACACACCTCCTGTACAAGAGAAAACTCCCTGAACTCTTCTACAGTTGGGACTTAACAATGACAGGAATACACTGAAACACAAAGGAAATATTATTGCGCAGGTTAATACGGGCAGGTTACCTTTTCAATATAAATAAGAAATCATAGACAGGAGCACACAGATGAACAAACAAAGCTGTCTACGGCATACTGCTACCAAGCAGACACGTCTGTGGACTGTACACCAGTGTTTTCTGTCACAACAACAGGATGTCTACAGACAGAAGTCTCCATTAATTAACACTTTCAAGCAAAACGTAACTTTATTTATAAATCATCCTCTATATAACTGCTATTTTATTGTAAACACACACAGAGTTGTCTCTCCCACTCATGATGAACTCGTCTAACAACACATCTGGTGTTGTGCAAGCAACTGCACTTTGTATGCTTTTCCCAATCCACTCATGAGAATGACTGCAATATGTTTTTTTTTCCACATAACTATAAGTGTTGGTGCCCAAATCTATGTGAAAAGAATTATTGTACTATATGTGCAATAAAATCAGAGTATTCACTGTACATGTGCATTTAAGAATCACCATCCAGGTGGGAGATTGGTACCCTCTCTATATAGACTCAAAACACTTAATTTACTGGTATTTCCTGGGAATACCTGTACACCTGCACATTTATGCAGTTATCTAATAAGCCAATCACATTGTAGCAGGAGTGGACCCTGATGTGGCACCACCAAACAGCTGAAAGGACAGCTGAAGACTGAAAAAAAGCAGGTGATTTTTTTTCCTTCTTAACCTTAACTGTACAGCCGATTCAAATGTGGAGTATTGCGCAGTTGTTCTGACTCAGGATTCTGTATGAAGAACTGGAGTTGGAATCGAGGGTCATTGTTGCATCTTTAAGGCGAGAGGAAGACTTGAGAAAGAGGCAAATATTTACATTTCATGCATTGCAGGTCCTGAAACCAGTCTCAGAAAATCTAGACTGTCTGTTTGTCTGTATATCTGTATGTCTGTCCCACAGAGTTTGTCACAGCATCATGCAAAACTGGCTGGAGAGAATTTAGTGGAACTTTGACTTAGATATTTGCCTGAAGTTAAACCTGCACCATAAATTTTAATTAGTGGAAGAGAAATTATGAGAACTGTTTGCATGTCTTAAATCGACAGACAGAATTTATTGACATGTTTGCAGTACTTGGATAGATGCATGAAGTTTAACCTGCACCATAAGTGAAATCAAAATGTTAAATATAAAAGTGACATTATGAACAGTTACTGTATGTGTGGGATTTAATAATTTACTTTACAAAACGCTTCCAATAAGCTACTTGCTCAATGTAAAAAAAAAAAAAAAAAACACCTGTACCAATAGATATTAATTAGAAAAGCTAAACTGAATATTTTTGGATTATTTAATATTTCCATCAGTGAAATAACAGTGCTGAAGTGATATAAGTGAATTTTAACACTCTAAAGTTGTTTAAGATCTCCATCTCCAAGCAGACATGTATGTGGGCTTAACCCTGAAATATTTATAATATCACTGATTATGAAGCTGATCAGCTTATTTTTAGTTTTAACTTTTCACTTTTTTGCCAATCAAGGATGAGTATGTCTCCTAGTACAGTATTACCCTGTATATAGGGTTGATCAGACAAACCTGCTACACTTAAATAATGTCATATGGCATCAAGAACAATGAACTGAAGGATCAGCTGAGACTGACCAGCAGTACCAGGCTTTTAAAAATATTTATGCATTTCAACGTACACTTGACAGCACTGAGGTCATTCTAGCATTAGAAGATGTAGGCAGTACACCTGCAGAACAATGTAAAAATAACCCATTTCTCTGAAAAGTCCCGCTTTCTGCCTTATGATTGGTTGTTTATGTCTATAATTGCTTAGGTAATCACCGCTCTGACATAAGAGCCAGTTCTAAAGTGCGAAGGCAGTACTTAATGGGAGCAGGGTTTTTAGTGCAGTTAAGCATCTTATGGCTGGGAAATGGCAGTGATTTGGGGATACGGCAACCTCAGAGGAGAGTGCTGCATTTAGTGAGTGATATAAATGTGTACGGCTAAGCAGAACCACCTCAACACTCGGTTCACCTGCCCTTGTTATTCAAAAAGCAAAGTTTTCACTGAAGCCAAATTTGCATGCTCTGGGTGAATTACCAAATGTGATGGAAAGTTCTTCTAAACATCTTTATAGCTACATTACCAGCCTGAACTGACCCCATTCTTACCCTAATGTGACACAGTTTAGATTTGTATGGTAGTTTAAATGCACAAATCTGATGTTTTTCAGATTGGATCTAATTCACTTTGGTATCTTTTCATACAGTAGACTGGATACATATCTGTTACGTGGTCATATGACTTGAATGAGAATGGGCAGATTGGAATTGATGCAACTTTTTGCTTCTGTGCATGTGTAGTGTGTTGATGTTATTAATCAGCACTGGCAGCATGGGGATTTCATAGTACTGCTAGCAACAGCTACTAAACCAGCTAAAGCAAAATTCCAAATATGTTTTGCTAAAATGTTATTTGAAATGAATGAAGAGTTGCACAAATATGTGTGTACTGAGTTTTATCCCAGATGGCACAAGCAAAAACATTCTGATGTGGTCATGCATGCCATTTCAGAGGACAGACGTATCAACATTCGAGTCAGATAAAAGTCACTTGGAATTATGAATGTGATCCATTATGACTTGCAATTCCGATCAGACCAAAAAATCTGATTTGAACAATGTGGCTTGTAATGTGAATGTAGCCTATAGCACGATTTCTGAAAGATCATTCAAATTCCTATATTTGGCTGGAGTGGAACCAAATGTAATCTTTTGCTTTTGTAGTCCATACACCTCAAGGATCAATGTTTTGTGCATGCTGAAATGCTTTTTCGGTTCACCATAGCTCTAAAGAATGATTATATGAGTTATTGCATACTTTCTGGCAGCTCTCTGGCCACTTTCCCTTGACCTGTCTTCCACCCACATAACTGCTTCTCACTCATTGTTGTTGTTGTTGTTGTTTCACTATTATTCTAAACTCTTATCTCTGAAATCCAGGGAAATTAGCAGTTTAAGAAACTCATGTAAATATATCAACATCTATGCCACAAACAAATTCACAGAGATCACAGTTTTGTCTTCCTCCTGTTTTGATCTAAAAAATAATAATAATAATAATAAAAAATGACTGAATCTCTTGGACCTCTATGGTTACATTTTGGAAGGAATTATGCCACTATGTGTTTCTTTTAATAAAAACATTTATACATGCTGTTCCACGTCATTCAGTTTTAGTGTCCTTGCTCCCACATTGGCAAAGTAGCATTTTTTAAAACTCCGCCTAAGCTGGACAAGCATTGGCAAGGTTATGAATAAAGTGAAAGTTCATTGTTAATCAGAACTAAAAAGTAATTTATGCTCATTGTCATGATTACAAAATATCAGAAATGTGATTTAGGAAAATAAACACATTTTGGAAAACATATTTCGAGCAAAGATGCAGTAGGATTGTCTCAAAAAACATTTAAATGAATGGCAAAAATTTTAACTTAAGTTTTAAAAAGTAGCTTTTAGGTAACATTATTTGCGTATTTACTTTTGGTTAAGTTTGCATATTTGGTATAGACGGAAATTCTCAGTGCAAATCAGTTAATCAGTGAATGATTCTTTTAGTGAATCATTCTTTGTAAAGAAAAATGACATGACATGCCATTGCATTGGACTTATCCAGGGTCCATTTCCGTTCAAGTGATATAATTCTTATTTGTCTTTCGGCTGTTCCCTTTCTGGGGTCGCCACAGCGAATCATCTCCCTCCATCTAACTCTATCCTCTGCATCCTCTTCTCTCACACCAACTAACTTTATGTCCTCTCTCACTGCATCCATAAATCTCACCTTTGGTCTTTCTCTAGACCTCCTGCCTGGCAGTTCCAACCTCAGCATCCTTCTACCAATATGCTTACAATGAATCTCTCCTCTGAACATGTCCAAACCACCTCAATCTGGCTTCTCTGACTTTATCTCCAAAACATCTAACATGTTGAAGTTAAAGTCAAAGTTCAAGTGATAGAATTAAGAAGAATAAATCTGAACGATTGATTGAAAAATGAATGAATGAATGAATGAATGAATTGATTGATTGATTGATTGATTGATTGATTGATTGATTGATTGATTAAGAATCAAAGTCAGAGCAAAAATAACTAAAAGCAAAGACATAAACTAACTAAGGTGAATGTTACCCTGAAAGAGTTTGTGAGGCATGTTGGGTGATTTAGTTTTGGTGGCCATGGTTGTAGACAATGAATTCTGGAAGTTGTACTTGGCAGCCATACTTCAAGTAGCTGTCAGTGGCATGACAGAATGAATGAATTTTCATGAGGTGCAAATAGTATTTTTTATAAAACAACTTGTACTGATAGCTATCATGAAAAATTCCTTTAACTGTCATTCTATCTTTTTTTAAATCAGATGTCATTTTTCATTGCATGGTTTTGATAATAAAAGGTCTGACCTTTTTAAGCAGTGTTCAAGAGATTGAATTAAAGAATTTTACTATTCGTTATATTAGTGAAACATGAGTTTCAGTTCTTTTGTACATATATTTAAATCATTTGGTTTCTGTGTGAAATAGGCTAAGGCTCATCTCTGTTCAAGATAAATGAAGTAATAACAGCATACATTCACGCCTATATTTTTTCATCTCTTGAGACACTGATGGCCCAGCAGCAGTAGATATGTTCTGGGGAACACAAATACAAGTAATTTGTTCAGGACCATAGGGACTTCAGGCTTGCTTTGCCAGCTAATGATTTAAATAGGACTCAATTAGTGCACTTCTGACAGACCGACAGGTATCATTTGTCAAAATGTATAAGAGATGAAGAAAAAAGATCACAGGGGCTTTCTGAGGTCAAACTTCAAAAAGTTCTTTTTAAAGCGTCTGATGATTGCCTAGTCAAAAGTACACTAGTTTCATCGCTCATTCTATCTACTCTCTCAGTTTGACTGATCTTTCCAAGCCAAATGTACAAGGAATTAATATAAAATAAACAGCAATTATCAGCATAATGATTATTTAAATAGTCATGTGCATGTGCAGTGAATGTGCAGTCTTCAGATAAAATGCTGGAAAATAAAAGGCAACTTGTACAACTAAAGTAACACTGTCTAACACTGATATAGATTTAAAATTCAGTTTCTTTTATAATTGAAAATAAGATTCTTTCAGCTGTTTACTAGAATTTTCTACATGCTTTATACTGTATGATGGTCGTGTAACCTAAAGAAACGGAAAGTCAGCCTGGGAATTGGGCTTTGTGGAGTCTGACAATGTCAACTCAGAGTAACATCTTAAATTAAGTCAGAGCCTGCCATGGCTACTGCCTCCTGCTACCAAGCAAAGTGCAGGGGAAACTTGCTGCAGGGGGGAAACCTACACAACAAACTAGAGTCAACATTGAACCTATGGGCTGCCACTGCAAAAAAAAACTAAGAGCAACAAGAGATAGATAGATCAGGGTGTGTATTGACTTCATCGTGTTGAGACGTGAATCACTACCAATAGGCAAGAGAAACTGGTCTTCCACTAGAATCAAATTAATAATAAGAACATTCCGATGGCAAGCAGCAAAAATGAAACATTATGTACTGCAAGGAGTTGAGAGAATGCTTGGTTCTCCCCAAGGTCAGCCTCTCTACATACATCACATGGCCATACCCTGCAGCTGCTGCAGGCTGAAAAAACTACAGCCATGCTCTAGCATCAGGCGCACACTACACTCACCAGCCAAACAAATCACCCAAAAGGCCCCTGACCATATGATTTCTCTCAGCACTCTATTTCCAAAAGGAGCTATTTTGCTAGCTGAAAAAAAAAATTTGTGCAGTTGCAACTATCAAATGCTATGATGAAACCGGTGCTCATAAGGACCGTCCCAGGAAAGGACTTACCTCTATTGCAGATTATTACATTAGAGTTGCCGGCCGCAGAAATCATAAATTAACAGCACCTCAGATTAGAGTTCATACATAAATGCTACTATACACAGAGCTAAAAGTAGTAGACACATCTCAACAGCAGCTGGTCGGAGGAGGTCATTTAACATTTTGGGTGCCTTCAGCATTGTTCTGCAATGTTAAAATATATTTTAAAATCATGTAAAGATAAATGATGGAAAAAAAAATGCTCAATTTAACTTGTTCTGTATAAATGCAAAGAGGTCACAAGAATCACAAGAGATGTTATATAGTAGACAGGAAGACTAGAATTGTACAGTATGTTAAAAAATCACTAGCTTTTCTAAATATAGTAGACTCTAAACACAATGTGCTTTCTGGCAAAGATAGACAGAGATTTGCCTCATTATCCACTATATACAGAGCTCTTCCATAGTTCCAGCTGACACATTTCACTCAGTTGCCTCCACATCAGTAGGTTGTATTTTTATGAAAATAAATAAATAACAGCATCTTAAATTAAACTTTGCTCCTCCACATCATTTCCTCCAAGTCTGTTATCATTAATAGTCATGGACTTTAGCATTAAAACATCAAATCATTGTTGTTAACAACTATAAAAATGGTATTTTGTGAGAATATTACTGTAACTAAACAATGAAAATTAAGTGTAACCATAGTTTTTTTTTTTTAAAGAAAGAAATGTTTTAAATGAATAAAACCACAGAATGCTGTGTTAATAATCATCTGCATTTCCCTTTTTGAGTGTAAATTTTGGAATCACCATCCTAGTCGATTTTGTCATTTGTTTTGTTCATGCAGTAAGATAATGTCAGAAAAAAACAGAATCACTGATTTGGAAAAGGATGACCCCTCCTCCTAAGAATGACTTGTGAACTCAATCAATGGAACACAAAGCTTTGCACATCTAGACTTTGCATTACTTGCCCACTCTCCTTTGCAGAACTGCTGAAGTTGAGAAGTTGAGTGACCGTTTATGGACTGCAATCTTCAAGTAATTGAAGGCCTCTGACTAGGCAATGTTAGGATATTTACCTTTTTCACCACTGTGTGGTCAATTTTGCAGTGTGCTTTGGGAAATTGTCATCTTGGAAGGTAACCCTTCTTCCCATTGACAACTTTCTGGCAGAGGGAAGTAGATTGTTCTTAAGCATTGACAGTATTTTGCCCCATCCATTTTGCTTCTATCATGACAAGAGTTGGAGAGAAACACCCCCATAAGACATTACCACCTCCATGCTGTATTCGATTTCTGCCAGACATATCGTTTGGTGTTTTGGCCAAATAGTTCAATTTTGGTCTCATCTGAACACCTGCGTTTTTGCAAAGTTCAGTCATGACTGCATGTGGCCTTTCTTGAGGAGTGTTTTTTTTTTTACCTCCCATACATTCACATTTGTGGACAATTTGTAATAATGTTGTCACATACACACAATGACCCCTCTTTAACATAAATACCTGCAACTGCTTCAGTGTGACGGTAGGCCTCTTGGTAGCCTCTCTGATAGGTTTCCTTGTGGAAGTGACATACTGATCCAGGGACGACTGTTTTGTACCAAATGCCTTCCACTGCCAAGCTTAGGAACATTTTATCTGTATCTGATGCAGAAAAGCTAGTTCATGCATTCATGACCTCAAGACTAGACTACTGTAATGCGTTACTGGGTGGCTGTCCTGCATCCTCCATAAACAAGCTATACTGTAGTTAGTCCAAAATGCAGCCACCAGAGTTTACATCAGATCAAGAAAATATGATCATATAACCCTAATATTATCATCCCTGCACTGTCTACCTATTCAGTTTAGAATCAATCACAAACTAGCATACTTACATACAATGCACTAAATGGTTTACAGTAGCTCCCACATATCTAGCCAGAATTCTGATACATTACAATCCGCCATGCTCCTTAACTCCGGACTTCTGGTAGTTCCCAGAATATCAAAATCTACAAAAGGGGGTAGAGCGTTTTCATATTTAGCCTCTAGGCTATGGAATAGCCTTCCAGACCAAGTTTCCCAGTTTAAAAGTCGGCTCAAGATGCATCTCTTTAATCTGGCATACATGTAATTCATCCCGTAACCTCGTACACCAGTACATCTAACCTGAATAAATAAAAATGATTTCCACCTGCTCTTTATTTTTCTACACATCCCGAGGCATCTGGAGATTGTGCCAACTCCAGTAGATAGAGGCCAATCCTGCGAGGACCCTGAGGCATCCAGAGAAGGACCAGCTCCAGCTGGATTCTGCTTCATCATGTTTTGGAGCTACAGATGCTGCTCCTGAGCACCTAGTGATCCAGACCCCCTCCTCCCTCTGCACCTGCTGACTCATCCTGGTGCTGAACTGGACTCCGTGTTCACTTAAATAACTTCTGTCATATTGAACTTCCAGCTGCATAACATACATGATGTCATTATATGATTCCTGTTATCACCCAAATGAGGATGGGCTCCCTGTTGAGTCTAGTTCCTCGCAAGGTTTCTTCCTTCTGCCATCTCAGGGAGTTTTTCCTTGCCAGTGTCGCCGTCACCCTTGGCTTTCTCATCTGGGACAATCTCATTATTATATATATATATATATATATATATATATATATATATATATATATATATATATATATATACACCCTGGACAGGGTGCCAATCCATCGCAGGGCACAGACACACACACACACATACACTCACTCATTCGCACACTACAGACAATTTGGGAACGCCAGTTAGCCTAACCTACATGTCTTTGGACTGTGTGAGGAAACCAGAGTACCCAGAGGAAACCCACCAAGCACGGGGAGAACATGCAAACTCCATGCACACAGAGACGGGAATCGAGCCTGGCCAGGGATCGAACCCGGACCCTGGCAGTGCAAGGCGACAGTGCTAACCACTACACCACCGTGCGCCTAAAACAAAAACTGTGTCTAAATAATAATAACAACAACAATAATAATGATAATAATAATACAGCAATAATAATAATAATAATAATTATTATTATTATTATTGCACACATGTAAATAGTGTAGTAGTTCTTCACTTTCATTTTTCAAGTTATGCCAGACTAGGGCGTTATTGATTATAATCATAATGAAGCTTGTATCATTATAACAGTGTATCGCTAGCCATTCTGGGGCGTCTTCCAAGTGACATTATGGTTTTCTGTAGGTCATGCAGTATAGCAGTGTTAGCTATAACACCTATTTACTGGAAAATTTCGTGTCAGCTTGTCCAGCTTCCCGGCATTCACCTGAGCTGCTCATAAGTCGCAGCTCTTCAGGTTTCCTGCTGTAATCCACTGTGGAGGCTACAGTTTCCTCGGGGTCTGCTTATGGCATTTCTCACTACAGCAGAGCAGCAACCACCTTCACCACAAATGGACACTGACACCATCAGATACAGATACAGTCCCTTATACATGCAGATGTTTACTTCCCCACACACACACACACACACACACACACACACACACACACACCCAGCAAGTGCACAACATTTATTATTAATGCAAGGAATCATAGGAGGCCTCTTAATTGGAGACGCTCTCTCATTGTCTCAGGGGTAAGCGTGGTACTGTCAGTGCCCATCTCCCATCTCCTGGTTCCGTGATAAAATGGAGGGATGTCACACTTTTATGTGTGCCTTCAGTAGACTGAGAGGGATGTAATTTAAACCTCCCTTTCCTTCCCCTCCCTGTCCCAGGCTGATTAGCCCAGCGCGCTCCCAGACTGGCAGATGCTAATTCAGGAGCTGTAGTCTGGGGATCGGCACCATTAGCAGCAGGTAGCGTGCCGATGTGATATATGCAAACCTCCAGACAACTCAGCCCAACTGTCAATCACATAAATGAAGTCAGTAGTTCAGCATGGCTAATGATATCTCACTAAACAGAGAACTCAAAGAAAATGAGAGTCAAGTGGAACAGAAGAAGAAAGTCAGAGAAGAAAAGAGGAATAAGAAAGAGGCATAATTAGAGTACAGTGTGTGAGTGCGTGTATGAAGATACAGTCATGTGAGCAGACACTGATGTGAGCTAATAAAAGGATGACCAGTAGCTGTCATTTTCCTGTGTCTTCCTTAGTCGTTCGCATGTCACTGGAACTCTCTGACTCTCTGACAGACGCAGTGTGCCTGGGGCAGGAGAACATGACACTACACCAGCACACACTTTTCTTTACATTATCATCATTACAGTCACTCCATAGCAATGTTGTTATGCATGCCATATTCATTGTATTGACAAAAACCCAAACAATTAATATATTACAAATATAAAGTAAAAGGTTGATGAAAACGTCATAATGCAAGTGTTTTGGTTGTGCAGTACAGTATGATTAGGTTTGGCCCCCCCCCCCCCACCAAAAAAAATACTGCACGTGTGTGTGTATACAGTATATATATTTTCTCAAAGTCCTTATGAAATTCATATCATATTCATTGTATTGACAAAAACCCATACAGTTAATATATTACAAAGAAAGGTGGTGCATTATCCTGCTGGTATTAGCCATCAGGGGATGGGTACATGGTGGTCATAAAGAGATGGACATGGTCAGAATCAATGCTCTGGTAGTCCGTGGCATTTAAACAATGCCCAATTGGCACTAAAGGGCCTAAAGTGTGCCAAGAAAAGATCCCCCACACCATTACACCACCACCACCAGCCTGCACAGTGGTAACAAGGCATGATGGATCCATGTTCTCATTCTGTTTACGCCAAATTCTGACTCTACCATTTGAATGTCTCAACAGAAATCGAGACTCATCAGACCAGACAACATTTTTCCAGTCTTCAACTGTCCAATTTTGGTGAGCTCGTGCAAATTGTAGCCTCTTTTTCCTGTTTGTAGTGGAGATGAGTGGTACCCGGTGGGGTCTTCTGCTGTTGTAGCCCACCCGCCTCAAGGTTGTGCGTGTTGTGGCTTCACAAATGCTTTGCTGCATACCTCGGTTGTAACGAGTGGTTATTTCAGTCAAAGTTGCTCTTCTATCAGCTTGAATCAGTCGGCCCATACTCCTCTGACCTCTAGCATCAACAAGGCATTTTCGCCCACAGGACTGCCGCATACTGGATGTTTTCCCCTTTTCACACCATTCTTTGTAAACCCTAGAAATGGTTGTGCATGAAAATCCCAGTAACTGAGAAGATTGTGACATACTCAGACCGGCCCGTCTGGCACCAACAACCATGCCACGTTCAAAATTGCTTAAATCACCTTTCTTTCCCATTCTGACATTCAGTTTGGAGTTCAGAAGAGTGTGTTGACCAGGACCACACCCCTAAATGCATTGAAGCAACTGCCATGTGATTGGTTGATTAGATAATTGCATTAATGAGAAATTGAACGGGTGTTCCTAATAATCCTTTAGGTGAGTGTATATACTGTATATTCACAGTGGCTTAGTGGTTAGAATTGTCAAAGGTCACCTTGAACCTCCAGAGTTCAATTTATTATATGAATACAGACAGCTTTCAGCATCCTCAATTTGTGTTCACCACAACCACTGGCACTATGGCACTGATTATTCTAGGAATTAATAGATAACACCACCTCTCAAGCCAGTGGTCTGCTCTTATGAAGTAAACAAGTGCTTCTGGTCATTTACACCACTATTAAAATTACATTACACTCAACTGTGCTATTAGTCAAATCCAACTGCAGCTTGACCTCCTTAAAAATGCACAAATCCATGTTCTACTGTTGCTCATCCACTTCACTAAGCACCAATACCTCCCACCAATTTAAATACCTCCCATTGGTCACATGTTGAAAAATGAGATTTCAGAAGCCCACTTGCATAAGACTGTCAGTAAGACGCCTAAAGCATGCCTAGGGTAGCTCAGTGTTAGAACTGCAGTTTGTTATAAAACTCAGTGGCAAGTTTGTGTCTGCATGTGCCCCTGCATCTGTCTGTCTGAATTTGAGTCTGATTATGGTATGTATGTTCTATTAGCATGTGTCTGTGCAGGATGGGGGTGAGACACCGACACCGAAGCTGTGGGGTAATGCGCCACTTGGCATCACACATGTCTCAGGGTGCGAATTACGCCGCAAGACTGCCACCGTTTGCTTTGATGTGATATGATTGCGCTGTTGGTGACAGGGGAGTCTGCACACCACCAACATGTTCCTCCTGTGCTCCCTGTCAGGACTGCTATTGTTAACCTCCCCACTGTATCCCCCACTGCCCTCAAATACACACACACTCACACACATACACATGCACGCACACACCCACAAACACACACACTTTAGTGACAGTCCACCTGCTGGCCTGATTATCAGGAAGGGTCCCAGCTGAAAAGTCCAGGCTTACATCTTGAGAGGTGCAAATGAAACAAGGGGAGTGAGAGGGCACAGGTCACAGCCACTGAGGATGGTGGCTATTTCTTGCTCAGATGCAGCATGGCAACAGTCAACAATCTAAGTGTGTTTGTGTGAGACGCAAGGTTACTGTTCAGAAGCAACCTTGCATCTTACACAAACACACTTATCACTCTGAAATATATCCAAAGAAAACTATACATGATGGCATGACAAATTACTCACTAGAACACATACCTCAAGCCAAGTGTCAGATGAAGAATGATTTGTGTTCAAGAGCATATGTATTGTCGTGCTTTTATTCAAAGACCATGCGGACGTTTTATGATATTTAAAATCCGTCACATCTGTTCATGTCATCAAATGTTATCAAAAACTTAAAGATGTGTTTATTTTTAGGCAAGGAGCTAAAGTACATATAAATGCATAGACAAAAATACACTTTGCCAACTTGTTAAATTAGTGTGCATTATGGTACTTTTAAACTAGTGGGTGTAAATTATGATTATCTCAATTGTAATGCAGCAACTCTTCTTATTCCCAGTGCTTTCACAGTTTAAAAACTAAAAGATAGAATTACAAAACATAAACTACTCCATTAAAATGGTGTATAGAAAATGATTTAAAAGAATCAAATATTATAAATAATAAAATAATAAGCTAAGTTGGTACTATTTTGGTTGTTGATTATCAAATGTCCTTTCCAAAATTAGCTTTCGGACAACCTTGAAATTGCATAATACACATAATACACATAATAGCCTGTCGTTCTATAACCAATCAACTACTCTCCCATTCAATTCAATTCAAAAACTATTTATTCTCAGGGGGATAAAATCACAATGTACAGTACTGTACTTAGAAACCTATAGTAGTTGTTCTTCACTGGAGGTCTAGACACACTGTGTCAAGGGCTTCAAACAGACTTTTCACACCGGCTGCACTATACACTGCAAAACATTTATCTATTCAAGGAACATGCAAACTCTATACACACAGTCCAGAAGCAAGATACCAACTCCCAGCCCTGGAGGTGGGAGGTGACAGTGCTAACCACTGAGCCACAACGCCCTGCACACGGGAAACAGTTTGCTTATTCTAAACAAATAGCACAATATTGCAGTGATATTTTGATAAGGTGATAAATAATACAGACTCATTTCTACATAATAATTTCTATATAAAAACAACACAAAAAAAATGGTTTAAAAAATGACAACTGAGTCGAAACATAAATACATATGAAAAGTTTAAAAGTGTAGAGCTAGGATTGGTTGCATTTGAAGCATTTTCCTTCATTTGAGCCCCCTGGATGCCACAGCATATAAAACTAACTTACTGATTAGATAAACAGCCTGGCAGAAAGTTAAATACACACTCCATCTTCTTTTTCATTGGTTGGGTGTTGATTGTTAATTTCTTTTTTTCTTTTTTCTTTTTTATCTCTGTTTACAGACCATGGAGAACCTCGTAGTTTAAAGTATTATTGATAGGCAGATATTTTATTGACAGCTGACAGAATGTGTTCAGCAAAATTCAGCAAAAGAAATAAATGAAGTGTTTTGAAAAAAATTGCCAAGTCTGTCTTTAAATATTAGACGTAGAAAAAAATCTGTTGGAAAAAAATCCACCTTTTATATTGTGTGTGTGTGTGTGTGTGTGTGTGTGTGTGTGTGTGTGTGTGTGTGCGTGCGCGCATGTTCTATGCTACTAGAACACCTTGCCTGCAGCGTTGCCACGCATAGGACTGCCAGCATCTGCTGCGGTTCAGCTCCACTCTGCCTGACCAGGATGAGTGGAGGTGCAAGTGGAGCCATCAATTAGAATTTAACAAATGACTTTCTAAATGCATTACCCAGCAGCTGTTAACTCGGTCGAGCCTGGCCTACCTGCACTTTGGAAGTGTATCACAAAAAAGGAGGGGGAAATCTCTTTTTTCTCCACATCCTTAGTGCTTTGTTCTCTATCACGGGCAGGTGCATGTAAAGTCAGCTATGGCTGCAGGCAGTTGAGTGTTCGATGGCAGAAGTGGGACCTCAGCACATCTCTAGAGTCTAAAATGGAGGCAGGGACATTCAGACAAGAACAGCAGACCATGTCCACCCCAGGCAAAGGTCAGAAAGGCCATTCGCTTTCACCGCTCCTCTCTCCATTTCTCTGCTTTACTCTTCCGGCACCTAGTGCTCGCTAATACTCTTTCTTCCTCCTTCTGTCTTTTCTCTACATTTTTTTCTGTATCCTCCACAGATAGGGTCAAGTCTGTTTCTTTCCCCTATCCTCTTATCCATTTATCTGTAGAACACAAAGACAGAAATGGTCTTTAACAAGTTCTTTTATTTATTTTATTTTTTATTTTTTACACACGTCCTTCTCTTCGCTCACTCAACCCCATACTGTATGAGTCCTGTCTGCCTCACCATTTCTCAAACACTGGTTAATATGTAACAGTCTTCTGGCACATACTTTACAACCTGTCTCTGACTCCTACTCTTTTTCATTCAGCCCATATGACACATTAGCACACAAGTACACGGTTGAAATGCACCCGCATCTCATGCAGGATTTGGTGGTCATTGCTGCAATAGTTAAGACCACATTTCTGTGTTTTTAGTGCCTTTCAATGGCTGCGCTAAAATGCTTCAGTGCCACTAATAGCCTGTTAGAAGCACTTAAGAGTCAGTGCTGACACAGACAGTGACGTTCAGAAACAAGCCCTCCATCAGGAAAGCAGGAAAGCATGTAGGTGTGGGTGTCGAGGGCATTTCTTTCTACATGAAGTTGGAGCAGAGAAAATGTGTGCAGGCCACTGAAAAATTAGGGGTTTAAAGAGTCACCAATTTAAATCGGTGTATTGATCTCAGTACCTACATTACAGCTGCCCACGCAACAGCAAAAACTGGAAGGAAATAGTGACTAAATTCTAACATATGTATGATACCACGCGCGTATCTATTCACTGGTGCACTATTATTTAAGAACATTATTCAACTTATTTCCTTACATAAATGGTGTAAGCTCACGCCCCCACACGGAACACAAGGGCTGAGTGTTCAGGAAAAAAGTTATTTTAGTTTATGTTGTTCAGGTAATGGGTACAGTGGTGTAGTGGTTAGCAGTATCATCTCACATTTCTAGGGTGGGGGAAATTTGTTCTCCAGTATGCTTGCATGTTCTGTGACACCATATTATTTTTAGTACAAATTTTACTGTACATGTTTATCATGTCTATATTATTATGTACAAAATTATTTTTAAAAAATGTAAAAAAATTACTTCAAAATTATCAATAAGTAACATTACAGAAGAAAATTTGCATGCATGTACAGTACAGTAATAACTTACATTACATAATACAGTAATACAATATAGCTTACGAATTAAATTTACTCGCGTTACTGTAATTTAGTAGTTTTTTGTGTACTTCTACTTTTTAAAGTAGTTTTTAAAATCTGTAATTTTACTTTTACTTAAGTACGTTTTGTTTGAAGTATTGTAATTCGCTACATTTTAAATCATATGCGCTACTGAGTAAAACACATGAATGAACATGCAAAAAATATTATTCTTTGCTTCGTTGCGCTCGCGTGTGTGTATCGTGTCCTGGTCGCGCGCCGCTCCAGACTACATTCCAGGTTTTCTGACTGTCTCTACATCGGCATCTACCTGACCTTCTACACGGTCGCTTCCGCCCTGAGAGTGACGTCATCAACCAGCGCGACCATATATAAACCGGAGAGAGACGCGGGAAAGAGGAGAGAGATTGTGATTAGGGCGTTTTGATATTTGGTTGTGAGTTTTCCCTCCCATTGATTTTGATTATTGCTTTGGTTGGTCTTTGTATATATTTGTAGATAATTTAACTTTATG
The DNA here is from genome assembly GCA_030347435.1 of Clarias fuscus. Taxonomy (NCBI): domain Eukaryota; kingdom Metazoa; phylum Chordata; class Actinopteri; order Siluriformes; family Clariidae; genus Clarias; species Clarias fuscus. The sequence continues at coordinate 18,507,870 of CM059211.1, read as the reverse complement.
TTTGTGCACTCACCAGTAGTAGAATTTTTAAACTGTTTTTGGTTTAGGGAGTCAGGGAAGGTACCTGTATTTTTGTTTGTGTTGTTTGTATTTTTTTGCAGGTAATCTAGCTACTAAATATAAATACCATTTACTTGATTATTTTGGCCTGGGTCCACCCTGAATCTGATTCTTCTGTTCTGTGTGTGTGTGTGTGTGTGTGTGTGTGTGTGTGTGTGTGTATTTTTTTGTAAAGCAATACAAACCTCATTATTTCATCAGTTAATGACTGAATCTTGTTCTTTCTGCCATATACCACCATTTCCATACAGTTTAAAATAGATCTCTGAACCATTCTTTTGCTGTACGGCCCGACACTAGACTGGGACGTAACACCTTATTTAAGTGACCACTTTGATTTTCAAGCACAAGAAAGACAACAGCATTATTATGTAAAGGTGTTCCTTCAGTTAAAAACAACTAGTTTGAGATTTATATCTGCTCATCTTTTTTGAACTACACTAGAATGCCTCATCCCAACCCGCTGATAAAATTTTTTACAAATTTAGTAACATTTACTCTGCGTAATGTTTTTTTATGAGCTACTTTTACTTGAGTAGATTTTTATAACGGTAACTTTACTTGTACTTCAGTAAAATTTCACTGAAGTAACAGTACTTGAGTACAAAAGTTTAGCACTCTTTCCACCTCTGTTTATAACAACCTCTCCTAAAGTCTCCTGATTTGAAATCTGCTCCGAAATCATCGCAGTCTGTTCCATTTCGGTTAATGTTTCAAGCCCATCGACCCCGTCGAAGCGTATTCAACATGAAAATGACTCTACAGAGAATTTTGACAGGCAACAATAACAAAGTGTTAACTTCATGATAACGTTTCAATAGCGAGCCGTTAAGGAATTTAACAATGTTATATCGAGCACTATGGTTTTTGATAAAACCATACCATCACTGCAATCATGAAGCAAAAAGAAACGACACTACCAACTATTACAAACTATTACAAAGGTGTTAACGATATGATAACCTCATACAGTCCTGTTAACGGATAGACACCAACCTATAGACATTGAAGGAATGGGGCCTGTGTCCCACCTGCACTCTCTCACATAAACAGATATACTGCGGCCGGAGCACAGCACCACATGACTCTAACATTTACAGATGCGCGAAGACATCAGTCACACACAAAAGCTGCACGCAAATGCACCAGCTGCAGCATTAAAGAGTGAGAGCAGTGACAGTATTATCCAAAGAGGGAAATACATGTCGATATTTACAGTGACATGAAAAATATTTGCATTAAGTTTAATGATGTAGCACACTTGAAGGCAAACAAGCATGATTAAGAGAAAATCGCACATGTGAGAGAGAGAGAGAAAGGGAGAGACATATATGCAGCACAATCAAACTTTATATTAGAGATCTTTATTCTTTTCCCCTTCTTTGTATCAATAATGATTCTTCTTTGAATGTACTTTCTCCATTTAATATAATTATTATTATTATTAGTAGTAGTAATGCTGTGGTGATTATTATTATTATTATTATTATTATTATTATTATTAAAATCTTTGCTTTCCTTCTTTATTAGTTTTCATCCTTAAATGTGTGTACATATTTTTTATTTGTTTATTTCTGTTGTTATTTTTTTGACTTGATTCTGAGCTTTGGCAATACAAGTGTATGCAGGAGCCCTCATACATTACACATAATATTGCATGCTTTCTTAATTAAGTGTATTATTCCCCTTAATGTTCTAAAGAATATAAAGAGTGATGAAGTATACTGTGTATTAAACTCAGTGCAGATATTGTAATTTTCTCTGTCCTCCTAGAATATACAGAACCTAAGGTGGAAGGTTATGTGAGGTGTATGATTAGTGGGGGCGTCGTGTGCATGTACACATAAAACCATGCCTTTTTTTTTTAGGGATCTTACTTCAAGCTTTTCTGAAAAGTTGGCAGCTATTCCACAAATCTTTTTAAAAATAAAAATTATATAGTAAATTTGTCATCAGACCTTTTTATGAAATAAACAGAAATGGTCAAACCACATACATTTTAGAATAAACCAAATTCTAGTTTAACATATAATATATCTTTCGAGAGCCAACATTTTTTTGAACATGCTCCACTTTTCCTCTCGACACTATCAACATTAACAAACATGACGGAATTCACACCGAGCCCACAAAAGACGGTACGGAGCCATTACTGACTTCTACAGAGCTCTCCAGAGGTCGTAACAAATTTACATCAATGTAGATTTGGTAGCAAATTCAGCTCAGTGGAATGGGGGTATATAGAATGCAACATATTACATGACAGACTGACTGTTTTTAGATGGAAACAAAAAGGTCTAATGTAGGCACCTGGGTTTTGCATGAAAATAGAAAAGAGCAAGTGTGACAAAGTTACCAGAAAAACTCAAATTCTCCCACATGCTCAGTAAAATTTAACAGCTTTTTATTTACTGTACAGTACTTTGCAAGTGTCTTGGGCACATAAAAAATAAAGTGCATAAAATAAATTTCTATAAAGAGTACTAAAGAGAAATAAAGTAAATAAAGAAATAAATCCTTATAAAATAAAGACAATATTTGTGTGAAAATGCTTGAAAATAATCAGTAGTTTTAAGTAGAGATTTGTTAGGATGTTTTACTGAGTGTGCTGGAGATGCCAGAGTTCTTTTGGTAACTTTGTCACATTTTCATGCAAAACCCTGGAGCATTATATAGGTTTTATCTTTTCATCTGAAAACTTGTTGCTTTCTTTGCAGGCATGCAAATATTCTCCACTAATGTTATTTATTTATTTATTTTTAAAGCTATGTTTGGGAATATTAAATGGTTTTGTAATGCTTTCTATGTTTGCACTATATATATATATATATATATATATATATATATATATATATATATATATATATATATATACACAGTGCAAATATATTCTAGGTTCTATTATATTTCGCCTTTGTCCACTTGCTTTATTCCCTCAAAGTTTTGGTTAATATGCAACAACATCAAAAGTCTGTTAGACCACACATAGACCAGTTTCTATATAAAAAAATTGGGTTACCAAAGCATAGTAGGGCATCTGTAATTTTTTAATAGTGATATAAATCACAATTCACTTATATCAAAGTTATATTTATTGTCTTCTTATAGTTAATGACCTACTTGTGTGGTCCCTTAAAAAGGTTCAACTGGTTTAATCCCAATCTCAGTAAACCTTATAAATGAGGACAATTTGGATATCATATGCACTGGCAGAGGATTTAGCTATTTTAAAAAAATCCAATGAACCACTAAAATATTACTGCGAACATTTAAATAGTATCTCTGATATTTTTAAAGTTGGATTATGGTTATAGATTCTATAGAATTCACATTACAGTTCAAAGGGTCTCTGGTTGCAAAAGCTTTGAGAGCACCTGACATAGATGATATATCTCACATAGAAGAGGTGTTGCTTTTTCCATGACTAATTACTTCCTCTGTTTTCAACTCAAATTAACCGTTTTTTGTTTGTTTGTTTGTTTGTTTGTTTGTTTGTTTTTTGTGTGTATGTTATCACAGTATATTACATTGCATCATGCCACATCATATTGTGTCAAAACTTGGAAATTTTATTATATATTTCCTTAATTTTTGCTTGCTTTTTAGGAAAGCTAAAATAAACAATACCTCTAGTTGCCCAGTATAAGAACATAAAATATAGTCAGGCTCTGAGCTGCACTTTTTTAATGGCTACACTTCTAACACTCTCTTAGTCCAAACAGTAATACAGAACACCCAAGCAGCAATGTCTGTAAATTAGATTGTTTCATTTAGTATGTCAACACTGGAAACACACAGACCACAAAAGATAAAATATTTTAATTACCATGTCATTAAAATCATAAAAATGAGAACAGTGGGGGGATGCGCGACTACCAAGCATTTGGGTCGGAAATCTTTACAGACTGAAGTGTTATTATTTTGGTGAAAACTATATTCATTCAAATCCTAAAGATGCAAGCTATCAAATTCTTCAGAGTGAAGTAAGAATGTTAATACACAAGAGCTCTAGCTTAAAATACAACATGATGGCAGAACTCTGCTTTCTGTGAATGCAGTGCAATACAAACAAATATGGCTTTCAGGCAAATAGTTCCAGTAGATTTTTGACAATTAAATGTCAGGGAGACGCATACTGACTAAAGAATGATGAAGCATGTCATTGCTTTCTTTAGATATTTTGTAATAACTCATGATTATTGCTTTCGAAAATGTATTGAAAAGCCACAAAACGACAAACACACTGGTGAGAACCCATAGAAGGTCTGTTCACAAAGTGGGGTCTCCTGGGAGAGCGGGCGACAGAGTGAATTGTAAATGAGTGTGTTGGATCTGAACACTGCTGATGATTTTGTTTACTGAGAGAATTCGTCTGGAAATAAATTTTTGCTGCACTGACAGTGAGGTCTCAACTCTGAGGCACCTCTATTGTCTGGAAGGTGATAAAGAAGAGTGTAATTAAATTGTTAATAAGTTTTTTTTTGTTTGTTTGTTTCATATGTTGATTGTGTTTGTTTGTTATTAATTTAACTTTGTATTTGCCTCAGGCATTTTAACATATTTGCGGAATAAGTGTTTCCTGTAAAATTTTTAATATGTTTTTTTTTCTTTTTAATTAGGATTAGGTCTTTATGGATATTTGCTATTTATACTGTATTCTTAATGATTGTCATGAAACCATTGTAACTTAACTGCAGTCAGACCAATAATCATAATATTATGTTTTTCATTATATCATTATATTTCATTTTTTCTAAAGTGCTCCCAGACATCCTTGTTCAATGTAAATTTGATGAATGTGTATGTGGTTTAGATATAAATCTACCGACCATGAAATAGGAATGGAAAACACTGCCAGCATTTGAATGAAATTGGACCTTGAATCTGATGCCACAATACTTGTTTAATGTCACATGCAGCTGACTGAATCAGTATCTCTCACTGGTATATTATATCTCTGAACATATGGGCAATACCTTACATCCTGACCTTTTCTGACCTCATAGTTTTCCTAAATGAAAAAGGGTTGCCTTAGTCAAATGGCAATTTTTAAATAAAAATAGATTATGTGTGTGGTTAGAAGTAGTTTTTAAGTGCGCTCCCCTTATCGTTCCACCAATATAATTTCTTTTCTACTTATACTGTACCAACTGTGTTTAGCTTGTGGCTTGGGGTATTTAGATGGCGCTTGGATGATCCAAATGGTGATATGTACTGTATGATAGGTTTAAATGTATATCATGTATATTATGCTTTATATTGTATTTTTTTCTTTTTACATGTACAGTGATAATTCATTTGAGGATAAAAGATAATTTATATCATTTATAATAGCCATCATTAGGGCCGGTATCTTTATCGTTAGGATTGTGGTAGTCCTGAAGTGTTCTTCTGAAATGCTTTTCTCCTCACCCTGCTTGTAAAAGTTGGTTATTTGAGCTGCTGTAGACTTTCTGTCCGTTTGGATCAGTCTCTGACCTCTCTCACCAACAAGGTTTGCACGTTTGTAAAATTCTCCACGAACCCCAACTGGCACCAATAATAATAGCAGTCAAAGTCACTAATATGTCATTGTTTCCTTAATATGATATTTCCATGATTTTATGCTGCTGTCAAATGTGAAGCAGAATGGAGATCACAACATTAGCACTATTCGGACGGGACTAGTTTTACTGGGGGACGTTTGAGTTTGCATTTTTTTCACCCGACGTCTGTCATTTCATGTATGGATTCGGACGGGACTAATAGCTCCGTGTTTATTACGGAGGTGGGCGTGTCTGTGTTTTTCATGTGGGCGTTGCGCAAGATCACGTGTTGAGGATGAGGATTTCTATTGGAGCGTAGAAAGCAGAAACTCGAATACCGGCGCGCTAGAGATTGTACGGTAGTTCACGTTGACCAAAACACACAAGAAAACGCGTTTCGGAAAGAAAAAAAAAAACATTTTCGGCAAACACAGACATTCGCATTCGGACGGGATTAGATTTCTCAGAGGACCGCCGAGTTTGCTGAAAAACAGTAGGTAATTTGCTCTGGAATTTTTACAGAGGTCGTGTGAGAAAAAGACAGATATGGCAGATTCGGACGGGATTAAAATCACAAAGTACCTCTGTGAAACAGAAATTTCTCTAACGTCCCCCAATAAAACTAGTCCCGTCCGAATAGTGCTATTGGCCAAACTGTTGAGACAAAAAAAAAAAAAAATGTTGTATGGTGAACTGCTACAAACTGCTTATAAAGTGCATTAAAGTCACATATTGCTTGGAAAGTATGTTGAACTTGTTCGCAGTGATTTTGAGTGATGTATAACCTTGTTATACTGTATTAGTAATTTCATTAGATATCTTATTTTCCCTTATGTATTAAATATGAGTCTGCATGCAGAGCGTGTAGGTGTAAAAGTGATCTGAAGGTGTAACAGACTTCAGATAGCACTAATCAAAGATTGTTTATCAATATTCTATGTGCTGTGTGACCTTTCAAAAAGTAAAGAGACAGAAAGGCCTTTGCAGAATTGCTTTGCTGAAGGAAAATGTGATTAAGATTAACTTGAACAGAAATACATGCATCGTCACATCAGGCATAATGGGTCTCTCAAAACGCTGACAGATTTTTAAGTAAGGGACATCAGATAAATCAGTCAAAGACTTATGAGTTTATAAACTGCATATTTTGTTGATTTATGAGATGTCTGGGCTTTATTTGTATATTTATTTATTTGCAAAGGCTTGTCTAATGCAGTAATCTTGATAATAATTTATAATGAATTTGATATATTTGTAGTAATAACATAACATTACAGTCACAAGCCATGAGGCAACATTTACTCTTCAGATACTGGGACAGAGATGATGAGTGTACTATACTCAAAGGATAGTGTCTGTCATTTGTATTCATGTTTTTATGTTGTACTGTACTTATAGTATAGTAGTACTCTTAATTGTCAAACCATATACTATATAGTTTACATGCTACGTGTGCCAATAACTTGCAGATCGAATGATTTGATGTGGCAACCCTGAAAAAGAAAAAAGAATTATACTGAAGTAAACACTTTCTGTGTTTTTCAAATACAGAAAGTACAGTACATTGTATATTCAATATATAATACATATAACTATATATGAGCTAATGAATGTAGAATACAAAAATGAATATTAGCAGCGAGATTAGAAAATCAAAATCATTTTTATGCCAAAAGATAACTGTATGTAAAATACAAGTGAAAGTTGCATGATATCATAGTGATATGACTCATATCAGTAAGATTGTAAAAAAATATATATACCAAGTTATCATCAATATCCTCAAATAACTGCTTTGTACAGTTACTGCTTTGTACTGCTTTGTTCATACTGTCCTGATATTGATTGAATGTGGGTACCATGGCTGGATAGATTGATCAGTTGTAGGTGCGGCAGACCTCTGTGGGCAGTGGGTATATGGTTACAGCCGCAGGTATAAAGGACCTGTAGTATTATTGTTTTTTTGCACTGTGGGCAGAGCAGATGATTGCTGAAATAGCTACCAAATGCCCTCATCATCTCATGGAGATGCTGGATCATGTTGTCAATGATAGCTCAATGGTGTCAATGATACTTTGATTATCATTCTTTTATGCCTACCTCCTTGAGAGAGACGTTTTCCTGATCAGCAAGTCTAGTCGCCTTTTTGTCAGCAGCAGTGATGCTATATATATATATATATATATATATATATATATATATATATAGCATCAGTGTTGATGCGGCATCAATTCTTACTTATTATTAAGAAAACAGGCAGTATTTGCTTGTATTTGCTGAGTGTCCTCCAAATGCTCTGGAGTCTAATTGGTGCTTCCAAATTGCCTGCAGTGAGTTAGTGTGTATGTGTGTGCTTCCCATGATCCTGTAGACATAAGCGGTACAGAGAATGGGTGAGTGAATAAGAAAGAGTTGTGCATTTTGTTTCGTCTGAATATTAGTTGCTGTAGTTTAGCAGGTGATATACTGTAGGAATTGGTGGTTTAATATCCATGTGCTGCCCACTCTAACCTGCTTCATCGAGCCTTCATGCCCTCATCTACTCTCTCTCTCTCTCTCCCAGTGTCTAGACTGTCCATTACATCCTACACATTTAGTCGATTTAGAAAGTAGTTGTAGGTTGAGCCCTTAAGATCCATGTAAAACTCTACAACAGTGTTTCCCCATCAGAAAATGCTGAGGAATCGGGCACTTTATAAAAGCTAAGGGTCCTTGTGTATCCATCTACTCTCTAATGACTCTTGAATCCTCTTTTCTACAATGAAAAGCTTGGGTCATTTCAGTGTACTGGCAAAATTTGTGTGACTAAAACAACAAATAGGAAGAGGTTAAAACTAGGGGAGAAAATAAGAGTATAATGTGAACAAAAAATGTGATAAACATGTTTGATTTTTACTCATTTTGGCAAATTTTCTTTCACATTGGCAAACTGAAATGGAGCAAATTAAACTAAAACTGATAGAGAAGAAGGCTGATGATGATGATGTAAACTGAAGTTTTTGTTCTACTCATGATGTTTCTCATGATTCTTGTAATTAAAAGGGTTTTGTGTGCAACAAAACAACTCTTTTTACTTGATTTAATTTGATGCTTCTTATTTAATTCCCTAAAAAATCACAATAAAAAATGACTTTGCTATATTTTTTACTGAAATGCAACCAACCAATTGATGCTACATTGAACAAACACAACTGCAGGATAATTTATCTATTGTATCCAAAAGTGCACCAGGTGGATTTGCAGCTTTTTGCAAACTCACATACAATTCACACTTATATGAACCAAACAATTTCGTCATAATGTTTAATCATTTGTGCTTTTCAACACCCTTGTGACTGAAAGAAAACATGAACAAAATATTTAGTTTGCAACACTTCTTGCATCATAAAAAAAACTGCAAAATTAAGTTCTCGTTTTCAAAACTCCTCATATTTTTTCTTTAGACACATCTCTAACAATGGATCGTGTAAAAGAGTTATAAAATTACTTACATAATTTTGCATAAAGCTGCCTGTTACCCTGTGCCACATTTAAGTGAGAAACATTCACAGATATAGACATAATCATAGTGAGAACACTACAATAAATTCTCACCTGAAATGCAAGGTGACAAATATGAACGTAAGCTGAAAAGAATGTTTAATTTTTTTTACATAGATCTGCATGTAAAAAAAAAAACAATAGTTTCCTAAGTTTGCCTTAAGTTATACATTTTTAACAAACATTATAGATGTTCCTAAATCCTTCTCATGGCCTATTGCTCAACCTGCTTACCATAAACCATGTGCATGTGCCAAAGTGCATTGTTGCCAATCAATTAATGGCATGTCAAGTAGTTTATCATAGTATAGTCACAATACTCAGCGAATGCAAAGCAACTCCAAAGCAAAAAGAAATATTTGTCTGCAAAAGAAAATTTATGGGTGAAAATTTGAACTGATCTTTGAAAAGCTGATATAATATATACTGATATACTGGTGCTTATAATGCTTCATAAATATAGTCTCTGAGGCTAGATATCAGGAAGCTCATTTATAAAACCGTCATCTGATCAGATTTGATCTTAAATTTTCTGTGTGTGTGTGTGTGTGTGTGTGTGTGTGTGTGTGTGTGTGTGTGTGTGTGTGTGTGTGTGAAAAATCAAATCTGATCAGACTTTTTTTAAATATATAAATGAGGTACCCCCTATCCTATACTGTATATGTAAAAGGCATTCTTGATGCAATTAAAATTTATGAAAAAAGGAGAGAGAAAAAAAAGCAATATTACATAATTTAAACAGCAACGTGTTTTGAAGCATCATTTAAAGGCATTAGATAATGCATCGTCTCACTCTGTGAGCACATAGTTGCCCTTGCTTTCTGTCAGTGTAATTTTGTGGATACCACTGGCTTTGCTAGACAGCTCTTAAACATCAAGTGCATAATAAAACCTTAAAACTGTAAAACTGTTTTATAATAAATAATAAGACAGTCCAGGGTCTTATACAAAGAATCCTCATGGAAATAGTAGGTTCTTTTTAATTGCAATGTCCGCCTACGTACTGTAGCAGAGGCATGCAGGCGAAGCAGTCTGCCAGTGCAATGGCAGACGTTCCTGGATGGCAAATAATCAGTAAAAGGCAGAGTGCCTGCTAGACACATACAGACTAATGACACTCAGGCTCGGCTTGAGTCTATCCTTGTATGCAATTGCTGTCTGCCACTGTCTGAATCTCGGTATGTTCTTCCAGCCCACTGCCATCCTGGGTTCAGCTGAGTGGGAAGGAGATATACAGTAGTAGAGAAATACAGAAATAAAGCCTGTAATGTGACTACATTTGCCATAAGACAAAAAAAAAAAACTATAGCTCTAGTGTTTATTAAGAAGTCAGCAACTGCTGATGAATTTTGATTGGCATGCATTGAAGGGATTCAGGGCTTGAAAGGCGTAAATATGCAAGTCATATTCAGTCTATGTGGCAGTTTGATAAAGATGACTCTGCTCCTCTGATCTTAACTCCTGCTGTGGACCCGTTCCAGGTGCTCAAGGAAATGTTTCACTTCAGATCATCAAAGCCGTCTGCTCCTTGGACCTTCTCCCACCTCACTATTCAGTGCTGAGCAGTGAATAAAAGGAGCAATTTCTCAAATGAGGAACTCTTGCCTAATGGCTTGACTTTAATTCATGTACTCCATATTAAGCAAGGCCCTAGCACATCCTATGGCAAGAAGCTGCGTCAGGGCTCCATTACCCTCGGCCATTATTTGAGAATTAGTGCTCAGTAACAGAGGACCATGCTGCCACGTATTTCACACAAAACACGGTCTGCGATAACGCTTTTCCCTCAGTACAGCCCAGTCCACCATACAGTGCAGTTCTCACCCCAGCAGGGTTGGCTCAGGCGCAGAGCAAGCCTCACTCTGTGTGGTAAATATCAACAGCCTAATGCTGCTTTAGCTCCTGCAGCTTTCCCTGCACTCCACTAATCCCCTGTTTCTCTTCAAACACAGAAAAACCCATTTGCTTGCATCACTGACACAGCGAATCATGCAGTAAATAATCACTACTGTCTTATTAAAACGAGGGAGATGACAGCTGGGTGTAGCTCCTCATAAAGAGCAGAGCGATGTGCTGCAGGTTTGAGCCTGATCTGCAAAAATGAACCACTGGACAAGACTCATTTTGCAATATTTCTGCAAGTCCAAACCCCGTAAACCTCATTTAGATGTGAAATAGTCATCAAGCAGATTTTCTCTGCTGAGTAGTCACTGGTAGGACCATAATTATGCCCTACAGCTGAGCCTCTTCCATTGTCTGGCTCTTTGCCATGACAATATGCACAGGTGAGGATGTGATAAGGGTACTCTAACCATGAGTTACATTTGCACCAGGTCTGTGCCCCAGGCCTCTGGGACTATAATCCCACTCTTACCCCTCCCTATCACTCCCCTCTATTATCTCATGGTATTCCTGCATTTGCTCCTTTTTCATTTTTAAAAGAAGTGCATTACTTCCACCTCCCCAAACTTGTCAAAACCAATTTGCTCCCCTATTATCCCTCCAAACTAATTTCACAGTGACCTCCTCCTGCCTTCCCCCCCTTTCTCCAAATCTTCAACCCATCGCATTTCTCAGTTGAAACCCAGAACACACCCCACACTCCCGCTTTACTACACAAGGCAGCAACCTTAACCCAGGAATTCCCTTCTGTATTCATTCTTTATTTCTGTCTCTATTTTCAATTCCCTTCTGGATTTTGGTCTTTCCTTCTACTGTATCTCTCTTTATAATGCCCTCCTGGTCCTCTGTTGTCTTTCTATGGACTTCTCTTTCATCCAGAAACTGACAGACTGCAAAGTACAAACTAAATATAAATCACGAACCAAAAACACCAACACAGGAAACAGGGAATAACAAAGGCAATAGAAAGCAGCACTCGGGAAAATGTACTCTTGACAGATTTCAGCAGAAGATTTGATCATCAAAACACTCTGCACTTACATGTGAGACAAACCCTTCTCTCAGCCTCTGCTGTCAAATCGGTCTTCTGCCATCAGTTAGCGCCTTGTCATTGACAACATGGAGGATCTTCATTAGGGGAGAATGCTCAATTTTATCGGCTGATATTCCTTTCCAAAACTAATTATCCCAGTTGCACAACATGGCTGAGTGAGTCTACCTCGGCCTCAGAACACAGTAGTTACTGATGTGATTTGCTCTGATGCTTCACATGTCCACAAAAGTGCTTCCTTTTATAAATCTTACAGCCTACAATTACCCCAAACAAAAACTCTGCAAACAACTTAACAGGCTTTTATTAACAATCATTTGCATGCAGGTCACTTTTGTTCCTTCCTTTTGAATTCATGAATATCAAATTAAAATTTTGACTAAAATGCAGCAGAAACCAACAGAAAGGTTTAAGGTTAATCTGAACAACACCGATGCTGATCATGAGGTTGTATCTATGTATAAACATATTTTAATGGCAAAAGAGCAGTATAGTTTAGTCTAAGGTTCTACCTGCCCTCATACCAAAGAACAAAAATGCAGTGTCCCACTATGGGAAGGGTGTCTCCGGTGTGGCTACAGGGTTTAATTTTAAGCTGGAAATGCACCGGATACAATTTGCTTAAACACTTGATCTTGATTTTTCAAATCTTATTAGTTGTGGCTCCTATTTGGTTGAAATGAAAACCTGCAGCCACAACTGCCCTTTGCAGATAGGATTGATTACCCTTGCTGTAGGGCCTCCCAGTTCTCATTTTGGGATTCAAAAGCATGCTCACAAGCATCACCCTGAGTCCGTAATGCTCCCTTTGGTGAAACCTGTACTGATACAAACTACAGTGGTAGTATAATTGTCAGTCTGCACAGCCTTATTTTTTTATGCGGCGAATGCAGTGTCATTGAAGAGGCTGGATCAATTTACTGTTTACTGTTCAATTTACTGCATGTTTTTCCAAATAGCATGCATATATAGTCGTGGCCAAAAGTTTTGAGAATGACACAAATATTAGTTTTCACAAAGTTTGCTGCTAAACTGCTTTTAAATCTTTGTTCCAGTTGTTTCTGTGATGTACTGAAATATAATTACAAGCACTTCATACGTTTCAAAGGCTTTTATCGACAATTACATGACATTTATGCAAAGAGTCAATATTTGCAGTGTTGGCCCTTCTTTTTCAGGACCTCTGCAATTCGACTGAGCTGCTCTCAATCAACTTCTGGGTCAAATCCTGACTGATAGCAACCAATTCTTTCATAATCACTTCTTGGAGTTTGTCAGAATTAGTGGGTTTTTGTTTGTCCACCCGCCTCTTGAGGATTGACCACAAGTTCTCAATGGGATTAAGATCTGGGGAGTTTCCAGGCCATGGACCCAAAATTTCAACGTTTTGGTCCCCGAGCCACTTAGTTATCACTTTTGCCTTATTGCACGGTGCTCCATCGTGCTGGAAAATGCATTGTTCTTCACCAAACTGTTGTTGGATTGTTGGAAGAAGTTGCTGTTGGAGGGTGTTTTGGTACAATTCTTTATTCATGGCTGTGTTTTTGGGCAAAATTGTGAGTGAGCCCACTCCCTTGGATGAGAAGCAACCCCACATATGAATGGTCTCAGGATGCTTTACTGTTGGCATGACACAGGACTGATGGTAGCGCTCACCTTTTCTTCTCTGGACAAGCCTTTTTCCAGATGCCCCAAACAATCGGAAAGAGGCTTCATCCGAGAATATGACTTTGCCCCATATATAATATCAATGGTTTTAGTGTACCTCATGAGAATCAAAACAGGAGTGCCAATATTTGTGATTAGCCTTAGCATTTACACTTTATACCACTTAATTTGTCCACAAGAAAAAAACAAAAAACCATTAAAATGTAAAATTACAGCATATCAAAAAAGAAAAAAGTGTGCGTTTGCTACTGTTAGTGATTGCATGCTTTGTGTCGAACTTGTGACTTCATGAACCTCAGATTCATTAGAAATGGCCAGTACAAAAAAGGAGGTTGTGGCTGAGGTCTCTGAATGGTTAAAGCACAGCTTAGATCAGGTTAGAATGGGATGATTATCATTAAGGTTGATAGCACTGGTGCCATTTTGTCGACAAATACAGTATACACGAGTTTTTAGGGGGGGTATATATCAATGGTTTTGCTAGTGTACCACCTGAGAATCAAAGCAGGGGTGCCAATATTTGTGATTATTTGCAGAAAGACACTAAAAATAATTGGTATTTTTAGTGTCTTTCTGCTAGAACTTTCATACTCAAAACTATTTCCTTTCAGCTGCTCCTGTCAAGGGGTCGCCACAGCAGACCATCCGATCCACATACAATTTGGTACAGGTTTTTTACCCCGGATGCCCTTCCTGACACAAGCCTTCCATTTTATCTGGTCTGGGGACTAGCACTGCATGTACTGGCTGGGTAGTATGGGGGTGTGCCAACCACCAACAGTAGGGCTCAAACCCAGATCCTCAGACTCCCCAAAACCGACAATCTAGAACCTTAGCCACCTGAGCCACCACTCCCCTAGAAATGCTATACTGTACTACCACCTTTAATAAAGCTCATTAGTCAGTCAAACTGTTTGTGATTGTTGACAGCAGATATCAAAACAACTTTGAAGTTATAACATCAAAGTTCATTAAATGCGTGTTAATGTGTTTTGTCATTAATTTAGTTTGCCATTGAGCAGCTCCGGGGTAAGCTCCATATGAGCTCCAGTAGCTTATAATGAACAACAACAACAAAGAAAAAAAATTGTCGTCGGTTATAGTCTTGTTGAATGAGGTGATAACTTCCAACGGGCAACGACGGCCTCAAGTGAGCCGTATACTGTACACAGAGAGCATAAGCAGACAAGTCCTACTGTAGCATGCACGCTCCAACTAACCTGGGTTCCGACTAGTCACGCCTGATAGCAATCAACACTGGGTATAAATAGAACTCAGAATGTCTATATGAAGAAAACTTTCTTGTGAGTTCTCGCCGGATGTTCCCATGCAATTTATATATTTTGTACCTTTTGTGTGTAACTGCATCTACATAATATCTGTACATGGCCAAAATTTTTGTGAATAATAAAAATAATACACTGAATTGGTTACAAGTGTTGCAAGTGCTTAGGGGTTTTTTTATTTTTTTTTTATGTTTTTTGCATGTTTTTAAGGCTGTCTCCAATGCAGGGTGTATGGTGCCTTCTTCAGCATCAGATTATTAGCATAAAATTTTTCACCCAACACCCAACAATCAGGACAGATTATAGGATTCGAGCAAAAGTTTCCTAAAATTGTGATGCTTACCTTCTTACTCTTTATTGTCATTGCTAACGAGCTTTCTAATGGATTTTACTACAATTGAACTGTTACTGCATAACACTATGAAATACATATTTCAAGAAAATTATTAGATAATCAATAACACAACTAGACTTTAATGTCGAGGGGTCTAAGTAATTGACTTAACAAGGGATAATTTTGTTAGCTAGCTAACTAGCTTGTGAATAGTTAGTGATGAAACTCTGCATCACTCTTCATGCTGTCACAGAGAGTGAATAAACTGTATTTAATTTTAAGCAAGTCATGAGTCATGACTCATGACACAATCAGAAGAAAATTTGGGCACTCTGAATCGAACCCGGACCTGGACAAAATACAACTGTACATAAATATTCTAGGGTAGGGTGTCACTTCCCTGTTTCAATGCCTACTTTCTCTAACAATGAAAATGTATAGTTATACTCCAGACATAGGTATCCTCCACTCAATTTTTTGACTTTGTGCAAAGGTGCAATAAAATAAAATAAAAAATTTTAAAAAGTGAAACAGAAATTTTAGCAGGACATAAAAATTTTATTTTGCATGAGAACGAAAACAATTCAAAAAGAAGCCAGAAGGTATTCTGGCCATGGATTAAACTGCCATGCTTTCAATGTTTTCTAGAGAAACAGCACCACAGAACCATTTAGACACTTTACAATATAACTGAGGTGGAGGACTGCTTTTATTATGTACAGCTCACCTTGTATCCTTGCCAAACCCCCACCACTCCTCATTCTTTTCACTAATCCTTTCTTTCTTTCCACCAGTTTCTTGCCACTCTCTGCTTAACCCTCTCCACATGTTGCAAAGCTCTGCATCCTCAAAGGTAGTTCACTTTAATTCTGCTTCATGAAGCTTTTTCAAAAAGACCTCAATAACAGAAACCTCAGAACCGGTGACCACAGCTTGAACCCTGGCCAGCCACCCAGGCCCTCACACTCATATACACAGCCATAATCTTATTTGCTCTACTTCCCTCTAACACATTTGTTGTCTCATGGAGACAGAGGACATTTGATGTGGCTCACTACAGTACATGGATCTAATCTAGATATTTGGCTTGTTCGATTGCATGCCATTATGATGCATTGTCCTAACTAGTGCTTCCTCCTCAGTGCACAGCTTCGAGTGCAATGCTTGCAGCAAATAAAGGCACTGATTAAATGCATATCAAGATTCTTGCATTTTTCATATCTTTATTTTTGCCAGATTGACTCCATAATATATATAGTGGTAATATATATATGTAGCTAAGTGTTGGTAGGATGAGAACTGGAAGAATGCATTGTTTTTGAAGTACGTTACAGTATACAACATGCATTAGGACTTTATAATGATATATTTCACATTCCCTATACTGTGTTTTTGATAGGTAGCTGGTGCATTGTTCATCAGCCAGTATTTGTAACTATATGGCAATACCGATTAAAATTGAAAGAAAAAAATAATTCTGTCTTCATAGAAGCAAACTACTAGTTGCAATATATTTTGTACATTTACAAAATGCTTTTCAGCTTAGAAAACACACACACAGACATATATATTGTACATATAGTATATAGTATATGCAGCAAAAAGTTATAAGAAGAATATAAATAAAATCATATTTTGCATATAAACATACACCCCGTAGATTTACTTGTTGGTCTTTGTCTGGCTACTGGATTGCCTAAACTGTTCAATAAAATCTTAGTGCTATGAATTGTTCATTCATTTGTTTTCATTTTAATACTCTTTGTGACTACTGGATTTTGATTTGGTGAATCCAGAGCTTGTCTTGGGGACACAGAGTATGAAGTGGTAGGTGGAATATCAGTCCATTACAAGATGCCATGTACACACATTTATTAAAATAGACACATTTATACACTCAATAACTGCTAGACTGCTAATCACCTAATGGACTTGAAGTTAAATCTGTAAGAGCCTGCGTCAATTTTTCCCTTTTTCAATATTCACCTCTAAAAGAAAAAGCACAAAAATTCCACTCATTTATGAATGGCCCATCATTATGATGCCGAAAGTTAATGAGTAACCAAATTAAGTTTACTGAAACCCAAACCATAGACATTTACATATAAATTATTTTTTTAAATGCAGTAGACAGTAATGCTCATTTAATGTTTCTTTGCCATTAGGCCACTAGGACACTGGCAGTGGATCTTTTGGGTGCTGTGGGTTGTGTCGGTTGGATTTGTTTGTCTGGCAAACCTAATGGGTTCTCAATCGAACTGGGATCTGGGGAGCATGAAGGCTTTGGGCTCTTTGTTTTCTGGCCCTGCAGCAGAGGGGTGCCCATGATTCTGTGCACCCATCTTTCATCTGTACAGCACATCTTTCTTATGTATCTTATTCCTTATATTTATGGAAAATAAATCATTGATCTAAGAAAAAAAAAATCAAGTGATTAATACCTCTTATATAAAACCTACAAGATGCCTAAACCCAATATACTGTGGAACAAAACATAGGCAATGTGTACAAGATCAGTATACCCCCAGCCATTTCTCCACCCTACAGTATAATGGATATATAGCTCAAGGGCATGCTGAAGGAAGATATAATTTACTGTAATAATGCTCTTAAGAAGTAATGGGTTAGGTCTGAGGAGATACCTGCAGATAATCAAATGAGACACTGGTGGTCACCATGGTGATGATGACCTTTATACTTGACAGTCATCTTAAATGGTAATACTATTTTTTTTTTTATAAGTGTGATAAAAATAATACTTCCCCTGCAAAGTTTGAACCACTGCAGTAGTTTCTTTGAACATCATAGCTCAGATATAATTGCCAGGAACATTTCCAATTCATTAGACAGGCCTCCACCTCCACTGTGTTTTTTTCCACTTACAACAAAAAGAATTCTCTTCACAAGTCATTATGTACCTTGTAGTGTTTAATAAAAAACGAAAATCATTCTACCCCTTAGACATTCAAATATGCTTAAACATTACATCACTGATCAGGTCGATAGCGAAGCTAAAGCCAATTTGATCTCAAACAGACCTGGAAAAAGTTGTCCATGCTTTTATCACCTCTCCGATTGGCTACTATAACTCGCTATACATGGGGTACTCTGATGAGACTGCAGGTGGTCCAGAATGCAGCAGCCAGATTCAAATCTGGAACAAAAAAAAAAGGTGGCAGATCACCCTTGTTACAGCTCATCTGTTCTGGCTGCCCATTCAATATTGAGTCAATACATACATTTTTCTTTTGTTTTTAATGGTCTAGCCCCTCAATACATCAGTCATTTGCCAACCCTATATTTTACCCCAAGGTCACTAAGATCGGCAGCTAAAGAGCTCCTTTTAGTCTCGCACAGTCACTTAAAGACCAGTGGTGATAAGGTGTTTGCCGTTGCTGTGTCTACACTTTGTTATTCGTAGGCACACACTAGGTCTGGATCACATAAAATGTGCTCCCACTTTTGATAGTTTTAAATCAAAACATGAATCTTTTCATGGTTAATTTTAGTTCAGTCTAAGGTTGCACAAGATTTCATGTCAAGTCCACTTGAAAATTCAAACCTCTGCGAGACATAACCAAAAAATATAAAACAACAACCAGGACTGAAGCACACACTAAACACCACATTTCAAATCTGTACCCAATTATTACAGCAAAACATTACATGCAGATTATCAACTAACTGAAGGATGATTGGAACACAATGTTCCTAATAACAATGCATTTTTATTGGCAACTATCACCAGATAAAAAAAAAATGAAACTGAATCTATTATATATCAGCCAAATCTTTCTAGATCCATCAAATATTTAAGATTCAGATTTACCTATTAATCCATGTATCTCAAGAAAATCCTACTGATTTACCCTCTACTCGCTCTATAATCTAATGTGATTTCTACTGCCAACAATGTGAGTGAACTGTTTTACAAACTTGGGGACTTTCTTGTTGGTGAACCTGGTGGCCAATCTTATAAACAACATGGAAAACTTTTATATGATGCTGTGCTGCACTGTTTACTAATGTGAATGTTTGAGGGGCTTCATGCATTATGTGTCATATTGTTTGTGCCAAGTATAAAATAACAGAGATAAACTGAAAACAGTTTATATCCAGTGGGCACCAGATCTCTGGGCAAAAATCCCTTGTTGATACCAGAGGTCAGAGCAGAATAGCCAGATGGGTCAAGCTGATAGAAAGGCAACAGTAACTCAAATAACATCTCATTGCCGTAGAGGTATGCCGAAGATCATCTCAGAAGGCACAACACGTCGAAGCTTGAAGCAGATGGGCAGCTTCAAGTCAACTAAGAACAGGAAACTGAGGCTGCAATTCACATGGTCCCACCCAAACTGGACAATAGAAGTATTGGCCAAATCTCGATTTCTGCTGCAACGTTCAGATGGTTAGATTCTTGGAATTTGGAATAAACATAAAAGGCTGCTGCTTGAGATTTAACAGTGTGGATGATATTTTCTTGGCACACTTTGGGCCCCTTAGTACTACAGTAATTGAGCAAGTACTGTTGTTGATCATTTCCATTCCTTTATGAACACAGGATAATATAACATGTTACAAAGCTAAAAGATCATCTGCAGCAACTGAGTGATGTCAATATGGACCAAAATCTCTAGGAAATGCTTCCTGCACTTTGTTGAATCCATGCCGGGAAGAATTAAGGCAGTTATGAAGGCAAGGCGTACCTAATGAAGTGGCCAGCAAGTGTATAATACAACATTTCCAAATATTAAGTGCTGAAATTATCCATACTTTGATACTTTTCTTATAGGTTTCCCTGAACATTTACTTTAAAAGTTATTTTCTGGACAGGTGTAAATATATTTACTGAAGTATACAACAGTCTTGTGATCTAATATCTTCCAATAAGGATGTGCACATTGTTTTTTAAATTAATCATCCTGTTTAGCAGTCATACACCGAGTCCTCACATCTTAATGCACACGAGATGCAAATAAATCTAATGCGTTCTGACATTGGTAAGCAGAGCACTCAGACTCTTGGGCCTGGAGCGTCACAGTTTGGGGTCAGTCTCTACCCCCCCTCCAGGGCAGCGCTCTCACACTATCACACCTGCCTGTCAAAGGAGAAAGCCGCATGGTAATAAAAAAGAAAGAAAGAATGTCAGAAAGAAAGAAAGAATAATGTCAGAACCCAAGGGAATTGTTGTTTTTCTTTCAAGGCATCGGAAGCATAAAGAAAATGTTAGAGAGAAAGATTACAATTGTGCTTCCATTTCATTTTATGGTTTATACTATATATTGTAGATGGGTAGATGCTAATAACAGTTACACTAAATATCTGGGGAGAAAATAATTATTGCATTTTGTTAAAACGAGATATTTAATAACACCTGGATGATGGGAGTGTTGCCTGGAGCTACAAAAACATTCTGAGTAATCTAGGCATGAGTATTCATCTAAAATTTCCTTAAAACTGACGACTATCCAGATGAAATGGTGACATGACTTAATGTATTTAAATTTACATAATAAGAATAATTTTTGTTGCGCTTTGTTACCACCTTTAACTAGTGTCATGGACTCTGAGCAGATGACATGTCTGTTTTAAACTTTTGCATTTTTTTGAATAATGGCATACCTCTACCATTTTGAAAAGAATATATAAATCAGAAGGGTAAACAACATGGAATAAGAATGTTCAGGTCGAAGAATACTCTTTTCTAGTGAGCTGCATTGAGGTAAATTATTTAAATAGATGCACACATTTCACCAGAACTAACCTTAGATTTTGCTGTACAGTAGTTAGATAGGCTGTTATATATATATATATATATATATATATATATATATATATTTTTTTTTTTTTTTTTTTTTTAAGGGATTTGCTGAACTACGACCTGTTTATTAATGAATTAATTTATTTATTTATACAGTCACATCGATTGCATCTGCTTAGGTATGCTTTGAGTTGTCAGGTTGAGCCACCGTCTTTGTTGGGTCTGCAGTGAATGCATATTTCTGACTCTATATTTTGTAGAACCTCGTTTTTACGATTACTTTTAATGGCTTACAACATTCGTTAATGTATTATATTGCAGGTTATTGTATCAAATTGTAATGTGTATATTATTATGCTAACTGAGCCATGCTCTGTTTAATATCACTAGCTACTATAAGATATGTAGTTTACTGTAAGGCATGTAAGGAGTTTATCTTAGTGTTGGAGACCTTAAGCAGGAAGCAGACTTTGAAATCTCACCGTAGGATGTGTCCAGTAGGAGTGTTTCATTGGGAAAATGGCATGCTGTAGCGAAAACCAAAAATACCTGTTTTACACATGTTTTTTTTTTTTCAATGTCCTATATTCCAACTCCACAGCCTACACAGAATAAAAGAAAAGTCTACTGTACTGTACACCCTGCGCTATGCTAATAATGCTGTTGAAAGCAGTGATATTTATACTGCTGTTATTAGACCATGTGTCATATTGCCCAGCTAAGACCTGCCATATGAAAGTTCAGAATAATGGCTGTTCCTGTACAGAGGAGCAGATCATGTAAAAGGTCATGCTTTCACTTGCCAAAACACAGTACATCAACCGTAACATTTGTGAATTTATACTGGCCCCTAGTGTTAATGCTATAAAAGTCACTCAGAAGCAAAATGAGACAAAAAGTCCATCATATTAATGTGTAAAAAAATGGCCTAATTTTACAACAAGAGTGTATCATGAGTCTTTTATAGAATGTTAGATCTCATTTAATGCTTCAGTGTTTACTTAAATATATTCAGCAACTTACACTTCGAACTGTTTGAACCAGGTCTGCGTCATCAGACTGGTATTGAGAGCATATATGCAAACTGAAAAATACACATATCAAAACAAACAAACCAAAAAAAAACATAAAGTAGATTTTTAGGATTACCTAATTATTTATATGAATTAATAAAAAAAATCAACGTTTTAAAATATTCAACGTTTTAAATACTTCTTAATGTTGAATGTACTGAAGAGTTCCACTGGGAAAAAAAGAAAAATAATGACTGCCTTTATTGACATTACACAATCAAATGCATAGAACAAATACGTTTCTCTTTCTTATGCATGTGGATGATGCTGGAGATGGAGAATCTGTTGGTTGCTCTTACAGTAGACAGCTTTGATGAGTGTGCATGTGCATGTGTATATATATATATATATATATATATATATATATATATATATATATATATATAAAGTTAATATTCGCAGTTGCATTTATTACCACAACATAAATTACTTAACACTCATTTGATCTTTGTGAAGAATTAATTTAAGTATCAAAGGCTATGAGCTATTTACTGTAGATGATGCAGTAGATGCACAGCACTAAGAGCTTGTAAGTGAATAGAGCATTTTTGCTTTTGAAAGAAATGACTGGGTTGTTTTAGGATTTTGTATATGAAGTCCATTTGTGTTGTATAGTTAAATAGGCATGATCAGAAATACTTACACCCAAAGGCTATTGAGTATGAAGCACATGTAACTCGTGCTAGCAATTCTACCCTGACATTAGATGGCAAAACAGTAGCAGAAGGATTAAGACATAGCTAAAGCCTCCACAGAGCTGGTTGCCGCGTCCCATCACGTTACAGTTGTCTGAGTAGCAGCAGTGAACCTTCACCCCTGCAACTCTGTCACCTTGGCTGTTAGTTTGACTGCAGAAGGATTTGTAGGAACATGTTTTCAGCACACCGTCTGTTACAAAAGAATAGGACAGGTATATTAATTGTAAAATATAAGCAATGCAATGTGTGCATGATTACTTATGTTTTAATGTGGGTAATTGGATAATGTGGGTGATTGAGCCCATCTCTCTCTCTCTCTCTCTCTCTCTCTCTCTCTCTCTCTCTCTCTCTCTCTCATGCACACACACACACATACACAATTAGAGCAAAAAACCCACTCAAATGCTGAACAAGACAACTTAAATATCTGCCCCAATAATATCACTTGCATTCTTAGCAAGAAATCACTCCTGTGTAAAATCAATTGTAAAACATACTGCCATCTCCTCTGATAATAGCACATGCATCTGAGTAACGTGGGCATGCTTTGGATCCCTGGCGATTGCAGTCCTCATCTGTTGATCCCATGCAGGTGTAACACTGCAGTGCCTCACCTAGTCAGACAGACAAAACAGACAATGCAGGCTTTATTCATCTACTATACCTATCTATACTTAAGAATTAAGACTAGCCTTCATCTATGTTTTTACATAAATTATATTAAGAACTAGAATAGTTTTTTTTAAAATTATAATTAATATGAATGTTTGCATAGCTGCAACAACTTTAATTTATTGAGATAACCATTAGAAAACATCATGGAAATGTACTGAGTGAGAATCTCCACTTCAATCCCAGATTTGTTTTTCCACACAAGTAATATTGAAAATCCAAGGCAAAATCGGCCGAAACACATGAACCACACTTACTTTAATCTAAGACACTAACACTCACTGGCTTTTCCAAACTATGAACAGGTGCCATCAACATTACAGGAGAAAGTTCTCCTCCTGAATTATAATACAGAAAGCAAGTTTACACACAAATACAAATCTTTTTTAAATGAAATGAGATTTTTTTGGGATGCCACTAGTTCTACTGATAATCGAGTCTCCAGTAATCAACCATCACTTATCAGTGGTTCAGCCTGAAGTTATCATTAGTCAGGAAATTTCCCCAAGATGATTTCAATTTGCTTTATTCATGAACCAACTTAACACCTATTAATACCTATTGCACACAACTCAATCATCATAAGTACAGAACACACAGAAACTGAAAAACCATTGCATGGCATTATGATCTGTTTCAAATCTGACAATCAATATGTTCATGGCAGCCGGTAAACCTGACATTTATTGCACCACGCAATGCAAATTGATTTAACATCTCTGAACTAGATAAATATGTCGCCCATTGGTTCAATCAATAAAATGATTTCTTTCTTTTTTTTGTGCACTTTTCAGACAACGCGGAGCTTCTCTGAGTTACTGTGGTTTTTTAATGGCATGGTTTGTCTCCTGCCATTAGTCCATTAACACGTTGTCCAATTAAAAAAATATGAGCAAAAGACAATGTTATCTAATAGAGCGTCATTGTGTGAGAGGCACTTAAAGGACTTTATGAAGGAAGTTGGCGAGACAGGAAACTTAAAGCCTGCACGAGGAAAAACAACAGATGGAGAGCTCGACCGAAAAAGATTATGGGATAAAAGTGTCCACTTTGGTATTCCTTTAAGAATAAGTAGACATACAATGAGTACAGAACAGGAAGAAAAATACTTACTGTGACCACAGCAAAGGAAAAGGAAAAGGCCAAACAACAGACAGCAGCTTCGGACAAAGCTCATGTTGCTGTTGGTGTTGAGTCGACCAGACCGATCAGTGAAAAGCAAGTTGTTCATGTCTAAACCTTGGAGTCTAAGACAGACAGCTAATACCACACTACTACTGATGAGAATCAGATTACCAGCTCGACAGGGTGAGTCCCACTGAAATAGTGAACCATAATTTGAAATATTATATTTATATTTTTTCATCATCCTAAGAAGCTGAACATAGTGTCCTAGTTAAAAATGATATAATACCAAGAAGTTGTTTTATTCCCCCCCCCCAATATTTAATGTTCAAATGAACTCAGGTAAAAGGTAATGAGCTCTTCCTATATTTTAACAATATTTCTCTTTATAATAAACTAACCCAAGCCATTTCAATGCTTAATTATTGCTGAAACAAATAAATTAAACCATGTTCTGATTGTCATTTTATATATATATATATATATATATATATATATATATATATATATATATACTTTTATACTATATTGTATACTATATATATATATAAAACCACAATAATAATCATAAAACCACAACCTCAATCATAAAACAAACTGTTGCAAATTTCACAAAAGAAATATGCCTTTAATTATAAGGTAACTACTCTGTACAGCACAGTCTGCATTTGTAGAGTCTAAAGGAGTATTGAGCAAACTTTTCTGATCGTTCTTGAATGTAAAAATCTCAAACACTTAAATTAAACAGATAACATGTTACAAAGTTGCTACTGGTTTGGGAAAGACATCATTGTTTTGAATGGGAAATGATCTATTTTTCCATTTCCCCAGTATTATCTGGTGTTTCAATGGCAAGATTCCACAGTTCCCCAACAGCAAACTATGGTTCTTCACAGTTTAATCAAAATGCTGTTTTAATTCTCAGGAAGAAATATTATGGTAGCATTTCATTTCTTTATCTGTAGTGTAGATTGGCTTATGCAGAATCAAACAAAGAAGCACCAAGGTTTATTGCCATCTTTTATTGCACTTTTTAAGCAGGTGTTGTGTAGCTTGAGTAGAACTCCTCTTTAGAGAAACATCTACTGTGTCACATCAACCAGAGCAGGACTGAGACGATCCTATTCAAATTAATTTAGCTATTTTAGTACCAGAGGCAGATGACTTTAAGCTTACTGACATACAAAAATAAAATTATAAAGGAAAATAAAGAAAAAAACAATTGCACATGATTTTTGCTAAAAGGCAACAAAACTAGAGAGTATCTACAAAGATACACATGAAAGCAGATTAAACCGTATCAAAACCTGCATTTGTGTACCACCACTATTTTCAGTTCATATTCACAAAAAACAAAACTAAAAAAATCAACACATGCATATTTATAATCATTTCATAATCATATATAGACATGTCTTTCTTCTCACTTGTGATTTCAAGTTCAAAGAGGTTTAACCACAGAAATTAACTTAACAGTCAGCTCCATCAGTGGCTGTCATGGCATCATAGCAATTAAACTCATCTTCTCTCGCGCTCTCTCTTTTTCTCAGACATAAACAAACTCTCATAAAATTTCTGTACTGATGGGGAATACATCTCAAAAATATCCACAAGACCTCTATTACAGGGAAATTGGTGCACGTTAAAACATCAAAATGCTCGGTTAGTAATTACAGTGGTGTGATAGTGTATCCTCCTTGTCAACAGGAGCCCCGTTTCTTGAAGAATGTCAGTAGTGTTTAAGATTTAGGGAACAGTTTGTAGTCCTATCCAGCAGTCAATAGGACAAAATCAGCACACCTCTCTTTCAGTTCATATATTGTCCTGGTCATGGATCATATGCAAGGGCAGCTAGCTCTTCCCCATTTTAGCAATCAGCTCATCACAGATCTTGGTTAATTCTTCAATCTCTTTGTTCTGTGAAAAATAGCACATATTGTGACAAATAATTACCTGATATATAAATTGTACATGTAAATTTATATACTGAAATTACATTTCAATTGTCATTGCAGTGCAAATGATTCCTTTATAGTAAATTTTACATTGCAGTGATTTAATTAAGGACATGCTAACAGAAGATTGTTGCCTTTAAAAACTGAGTAGAGAAGTATGGCCAATGAAGACAAACCTTCTGATCCAGGGTGCGCTCTAGTGAATCCACCTTCATCTGTTCTTTCCTTAAACTGGCCTGGTATGCTGCCTGCTCCTGTTTTGCTTTGGCACGCACTTGAGCGATTTCTGCATTCGCCCTATAGGATGCCAAAAAGCGCTCCACAGTCAGGCAGTGCCGCTCCACATTACTTTAAGATTTTATTTCCACAGAAATCATTTAGTCACTAACAGCCATTAGGGGCATGCATTAGGCAGCAGTAGACAAGACAAATCAAAATAATGCTGCAGTAAAACATTTAGATCTTCTCACTGCAGTGCACTTACTTATCCAGTTTCTCCTCTGCGTGGATTTTCAGGGCCTGGTAGCGCTGCTCCTCCTTACGCACTCGAGACAGATACTCCTGTGCACATTTCTTTAGCACGTCCTCATTCTAAAATGAAAATAAATTTCTGTGAGTTTCATGGACTTCACATGTTAGGTGTTAGAAGACATATTTTAGTTATGTCTACGCACTGTAAATACCTGCATTGATAGTGCATAACTAAAATATGTCTATGCACTATCAGTGAAGGTCTTTATCTGGTGCAGAGGATTATAACTGGAAAAAAAAAATGGTGTGGTTATGTGATATTCAATCACTTACTCAGAGTTCCACTTACTGCCCAGTGTGGTGCCTTTTATGTACTTTAATGATATATGCTCAAATTTCACTTGTCCCTATATGTCAATATTTCAGTGGAATAAATATAATGCTGATGCACAGTACTTAGAAGTCTCTAATGGCAGTCTCTTTAGTCTTCAATGCATAATTAGATTTTTTTAGACATATACATATAGTGTGTGTATATATATACTGTATATATATATATATATATATATATATATATATATATATATATATATATATATATATATACATATATATATATATACTGGATATACTTTTATTTTATTATTACTGTTAAAGGTAAAATAATTTATTCCACTGTATTAGTTACTGGATGAGGTCGCCTGTTTACTATATTGTGAATGGGAAAAATAATTTGCATGTATTAAACCTTATAAAAAACAGTTTGAAGAAAGATGACAGAAATAAAAAACAGAAAGAATGCTTTTGCCCTTGCATGAAGATGAAGGAGTCATAGAGTTTCTTTTTACAAGGTGTGTTTTAAGTGTGCAGAATAACAGAATAGTCATGAGGGTAAAAACTCCCTTTATTTCACTGTACTGTGGACTGATTGTAGACACAGTGTTGGAGCGAATCTCTATATCTCTAAGTGAGTGTTTATCAGCAGACCTTCGACTTTACCTTACGAAACCCTTCCAGAACGTCTTTCATTTTCTCATAGCGGCGGAACAGATCGGCCAAAGACTTCTCCACTGAGTTGAGATCAGCCAGTGCCTGGTCCTTTTCCAGAATGAGCTGCTGGATGGTGTGATGGGATAGAGATTTGTCCCTCTGCTCGTCCTCTAATACACATACACACAGACACACAGTAATGAGACCTCTGCTTAATAACCCTGCTTTATTGTCATAATACTGACATTTATGTGAAAAAAAATACTGCTAAATGTCATAAATAATTAAGCATCACACAGTCACACTCAATTCCACACAGTCAAATCCCCACTGAGTAGACAAACGGAAGGCCAGCAACAGAGACACTATAAATGGACTCAGAATTGGAAAACATGATACGCATTGCATCATTAATGATGATCGCTAATATTTGATGACATTCTGTTGAACAGCATTTCCCCTGTGAAGCATGCAGACGAGACACAAAGTAAATGATGGGCAACCAAAGAGACAAAGGGTGACAGATGAGACCACCACAGAGGATCATATGACTCCCCTTTACACAGGAGACTCTTACAGAAACAAAGTTTACTGACAGGCAGAATATATGACAACATTCCAAAATCGCACATGTTGGGCAAATATGTTTTATGTTTCGTTAACATCATATGAACTGTAAATGTATGTAGTAATGCCCTGGATTTTAATTCACAAACACATCTAAACACCCAGAAATGCGGAAAATATATAAATGAAACATGTAGGGAGACAAAAATGGAAAGACTTCACCTTGCTTCATCTACCAGATGTATTTGAATGCTTAACATACAGAAAAAAAGAAGAGTCCTTTTATTACTTACCAGGCAAGCCTGATTGGTTTATCAGGTATTTATGGGCAAAGGAGGGAGGCAAACAGAAAGAAGGGATTGTGTTAAAACAAGCCAGCTGGGAGTGATATGTGGGAGGAAGTGTGCTACAGATATAAAACAAAATCCTCTTCCTTCCACTGATGCAGGTAAATCTTCCATAGATGAAGATAAAATAACCCAAAAGAACAGACTTACACACGTTGACAAAATTGTTGGTACCCTTCGGTCAATGAAAGAAAAACTCACAATGGTCACAGAAATAACTTTAATCTGACAAAAATAATAATTTAAAAAAATTCTATGAATGTTAACCAATGAAAGTCAGACATTGCTTTTCAACCATGCTTCAACAGAATTATTTAAAAAAATTAACTCATGGAACAGGCCTGGACAAAAATGATGGTACCCCTAGAAAATACTGAAAATAATGTGACCAAAGGGACATGTTAGTTCAAGGTGTGTCCACTAATTAGCATCACAGGTGTCTACAATCTTGTAATCAGTCAGTGGGCCTATATATAGGGCTCCAGGTAGTCACTGTGTTGTTTGGTGACATGGTATGTACCACACTCAACATGGACCAGAGGAAGCGAAGGAAAGAATTATCTCAGGAGATTCGAAAGAAAATTATAGACAAGCATGTTAAAGGTTCTTTCATTGACCGAAGGGTACCAACAATTTTGTCCACGTGTGTACATCAATAAAAGAAATCTGCTAGGGTAAAGTAATAAAATAAAATAAGCAAAAAGAATATGCAAGAAATACACTAAATGTGGAATAAGGGAAGAAAAGCAAAGCTGAACTGAGTGAGAAATGGAATTTTAAGGCTGGATTGGACACAACTCTGAAACATTATGTGCAAGAAAGAGCAGCTGAAGAAGCTATTATATTTCAAAGCAAAAAGCTATAATAGACTAAAGAAGAAACGTAAAGGAAGGATTAAAAGTATGGTGAAAATAGCATCGCATGTTAAGGGGTTTAAGAAATAGTGAGTGCAAAACAACAAGACAAAAGTTGAGGAGTTAAGGTAAGAGAGTCTGTGCCATGGAATTGTCCCCCCCCCCCCTCCCCCCAGTCTCACAACCCCCAGTTCAATTAAATAATAATGTATATCAAACTGCAGATATGTTTCATGATTCAGAGTTTAATGTGTACTATTTGGGCTTGTTATGAATAATATCTGAAAATAAAAAAAGAAGAAAAGAAAATAACAGTAGAGCTGCTATATAGCAAAAGGAACCAAAAGTGTTCAGGTGTATACTACGTACTCACCAATCATTTGTGCAATCGTTTTCTCATATTCTGAAACTATTCTCCTGCAGACAAGGGAAAAAATTGATTTGGTGAGAAACCTTAATAAGTGCATCATGCACAGCACACAGTTATCGATCAAGAACAGATTCGATGCTTTAATGTAGCTGTTTCTCACAGTGTCATCTACAGTATGCTTATGCTTCGCCATTTTTCTCCCCAAGCAAAGGTGGTGCTTGGAAAGCTGCTGTGTGTAGTCAAAAGCCCATGGGGCGGCTTATTTTGGGAAAAGCAGGTTGCCAACACGGTAAGCAGATGGATTAGCAATGCTTCCCCTTAGCTTTCTAGGTCTTCCTTATGCTAAGCTTAATCAGTCTAATAAAGTAAGCTCCTGTCTTTATTCCCCCTCCCACATGCTAGGGTCAGAAATAGTTAAATAAGCGACCACGTTCCTGAATTTTTTTCTGTGCAATGTTTTATTATTTTTTAATGCTACTATGTTTTTTAATGATAGTAATATGCCATTACTATCTCATTTGAGACTATCTGGTCTGCTAGATCCAGTGCTATATATTAATCAGTGTATTGTACTCATATAGACTGTGAGTTTGACAAAATAGTTCAACTTCATGTTTAATGTGAACATTAAGTGAAGCTCTGGTCCTGTATCTGTATGATTTTATGCATTGGGCAGCACCCACATGATTGGCTGACTGAACAACAGAGTGAACAAACTGGAGTACATATTGTCCTATTACAGTGCCAGGTATGTCACGCTCCAATATGCCATAATCAGTAATGAAAACCTCCCTCCACCTTATTGGTTTTGCCCCTTCCCTGTCTCAGCCACACATTAGGCCTTTTTAATTGGCTTCCTGCATTGGCCTGAGCTTTTAGAAAAGGCTGGAGAGAGATAAACAGATTGACAGATGCACTCAGGCTGACGTGTTGGTCATAAAAAGATTACTGGAGCCGTTGGCTACACCATGTAGTCTGCTGTGCAGTCAAAGGGAAAAAGTAAGCCTTTATGGCAGAGGTTATTTGTACCCGAATAAAAATAGAAATGTGTCCTATTAGCACCCAGATTAGTTACTGCCAGTTCCCACACTTTAAGGTTGTCATCCTCCCTCACTCCCTCCCTCTTGCAATCAGCCACCATTCTTGAAGTGTGAGGGGTGTTACATCCTACTGAAAATGGACATATTTGGACTAATAGTCAAGTGTCAGCTCGCTTACTAGCAAACCTAATTGTTTGCTTAATATAATTAGCCTACCGTTTGCTGCTCTGTTTGCACTTAATTTTAAAAGAAGGCCTTGTCTAACATGATTTTAACATTTGCAAAACTAAACATGTAGCTATTGGACACTGTTATCTCAGCTAGCAAGCTTATTGCTACTAAATAATAACAAGTTCATTTTGCTGTATAGGGCACTGTGTCATTTTTACCAACATGCATACAGTGGAACAAGACGAGCAAAGATTTTTAATAAATTTTTACTTGAAAAACTCAGCAAGTCTTGGTTTACGAGTGCCGAGTATCATGTATCACGCATGCGCTCTTGTTTTGACACCGAGTATCACATGATCACAACTGAGCCAATGATTTTTCTCTCTCTTGCGCTGCGGAATTGTGAGTAATCGTCTCCCCTGCTGGGTCTTAGTGCTCGTCTCTCATACTGGTATGGGAGACGTTTCCCATACTGAAAACGTCTCCCTCTCTGTTTCAGCGTGTCTCCTATGTGTGTGCGTGCGCGAAATTTGACATCGACACACGCACACACAATCTCTCGCCTTTACACCCCCCTCCCCGGCTTAACACGCACATACAGACACACACTCTCTGCTTTACACAGAAAAGTCTGCTCTGTCGCGATTCTTTTCAAAGGTAAAGTGCTTGTTCATTTGTTTGTTTGTTTTTCCTTTACATCAGTGATTCCGTTAGTATGCGCTCATGCGAGTGTCATTAGAGAGATTTCTTTTTTTCCGTTAAAACAGTGTTTCCATTGTGTGTGTGTTTGTTGTGAAACTTAAAAAGCGAGGTGGGGGAGGGAGGAGGAGTTTTACTGTGTAAGACGAGGCAAGGGAAGGGGCTAATTCCACACACACACACACACACACACACACACACACACACACACACACACACACACACACAAATACAGGCCGTCTGCGCGCACAAACGGAAACACTTATCTGTCACGATTTATTTTTAATTTTTTTGAAGGTAAAGTGCAGGTTAATTTGTTTTATTTTTACTTTATATATTGTATTAATTATTTTTATGTATTTATTGTGGAATGAATTATTTTAGTTTCCATTATTTCTTAT
This sequence comes from Clarias fuscus, assembly GCA_030347435.1. NCBI lineage: Eukaryota > Metazoa > Chordata > Actinopteri > Siluriformes > Clariidae > Clarias > Clarias fuscus. Next base: position 18,475,310 of record CM059211.1, on the reverse strand, counting down.
GGGGAAATTCAATTTGGTTTACAAGTGTTTTGGAATACAAACAACGAATTATGCTCGTAATCCAAGGTTCCACTTTATTACAAAACTTTTGAATTCAAATATTTGGTACAAGGCCAAAAGAAAAGGTTGTGTGACAAGTGATGCTCTCTTACTTCATCTCTTCCAACTCCTGCCGACTGTCCTCATACTTTCTCTGCCATTCCAGCACTTCTTTCTCCTTGGCAACAATCTGATGATGCAAGCAACAGCATATTTTCCATAGCGAAATGGAATAGATGTGCAGAATCAGACCATACAATAATGAATTAGATATAAGGCTGAGTAAGGTTAAGACTAAGAGTAGTATAATGCAGCCTTAATCCTGTTTTTATTGGAAAACTGCATTATTAACAGACTGGATAGACAGTAGAACTGATGCATGAAAGCCTGCATTGCTTTACTTATGATTCCAAAGTACATAAAGACATCAGTACACTCAATTATTTATTATAGAGACATATTTTTTGTAGTAATACATGTTTTACAGCAGACACATAGTTATATACCTCTTCTCTTGCTATGCCCAGTGAATGGTCCAGGTCTTGGGGGAGGTAAGGGCTTTCGGCTTCACTGAATCCGGTCCGGGAGTATAGGGAGCTTTTGGACACACCACTGTCTCCAGGGGAGGCCAGCTCTCTCTCCTGATTCAGAAAGGTGGTAAATGTTAGGAGGGAGGATAGACACAGAAAGTGAGGTAAACTGTCGGTGGCCTCAGTTAGAGGTGTGCATCGGGACTGGGATCACATGGCACCCCCAGAAGCACTATGTTTATGCAACATAGGTGTGTTCTAAGTTCTTGCACTGCACAACATGTATTGCATTCCTTCACCATTAGTAATTGCTTTATTCAACTCAGGGTTGCTGTGAGTTTTTAAATTAGTTATTATAGTTTCAGAAACTCAACCAACAAAGGTCATTAGAAAATAATGTGAACAGGAAAAAAAAAAGCTGCAGCAGAGGATCATGCTTGGTCGAGAGTGTCTGTTGAAGTTGGCAGTATTGGTCAGAATTTGTCCAGGAGCAGACAGGAGTGAGATTTTCAAAAACGGTCCCTCGCACACCTCTATCCTCAGTGATTTACACTCTTCAGTCATACATTCATACTAAAGGGATTCTGAACCAAGCCATGAGGCAGCACATTGTCTACAGGTTCTACACAGCAAAGCCACAATGCCAATGAGAGCGGGATTTCAGCTCGGATTTAAAGCTTTGCGCAGTGAGGATGAGGCTTCAATCTGCTGTTGAGCTTCAGCTAAGAGGCCATGATTGGCTCAAAGCAAGATGGGAGGAAGCAGCTGCTCGTTGTGGAAGAGCATAGCTGTGATTGGGTCCAGGCCAGGAAGGAAGGGAATTCAGAAAGGCTCAAAGAATTACCCATGTGTTAGTGACATGCTGGAGCAGTTAAAAAGAGCAACGGGTATACAAAGGAGTTAATTATAATGATTTGCACAAGTATGAATTAAGTTATGAGATGCACATTTCTGGTCTATATCAAAATAGACCAACTAGTCCTACATAGATTTGATCATTATCTCCAAAATAATTTTTTAATAACCCCATAATCACAGAGATCCTACAAGTTCAGTTTTCTATAAGTACAACTTTCAGTTTTGATCACATTACACGTAAATCAGCAAAAAAATACAACGTTGAAGAAAGAATCTGGGACACCCACAGGTGCGGGACAAAATGTGTTTCATAAATCCTGAAGTCTTACAGCACCTTTTTACAAATATTGAAACTAAACAGGCTTTATCCTCTGAGCAAACTGAAAAGTAAAGCCTGCCACAACCGTACCCTGATTAAAACGTTCTATAAAAGCCTAACTTCCAAAATCAAATAATCACCATAACTAGGAAGGCACAATGAAAGCAATGTTTTTTTTTTTTTTTCCCACTTAAAACCCACCGGCTGTTTGGACCAGTTTTCAAGAGGATACAAGGGTATAGGACAGGACACAAACACAGACATTTAGGTCTGACTTTTGTATTTATCATAATTTCATTGTATCAAAAGACCAATCTTATGCAACCCCTGGGTTTGGAATGCATTTCCTTGTCTCTAGATATCAACAGAAACTGCATCTGTGATGCACAGTACAAGCTGTTTATGTAAAATTAGAAATGTCACAGCTACTTGGCTGATATCATTAACACAACTCTGTGACTGGATTTAGATGTTGTTAGGCATTGAGGATGGTATTTTCAATAAAATAGTGATTACATACAGTGGCAATAAAAAATATGTGAACTTTTTGGAAATTCATAGTTTAATTCATAAAATGTGATCTGATCTTCATCTAAGTCAAGGGTAACGACAAATATAGTGTGTACCACTTTTTGGTAGTCACAGTCCCAAAGTGTTTCCATTTGCCTAACTGTACACTGGTGAATTTCTAAAGTCTTTCCAAAGAAATTGCTTTGTAACCCTTTCATAGATCATAGATCCTGTGAAAGCTTTCTTTGGCGAGACATGGCTAACATATGCATATTCTTCTCGTGAGGAGCAAACTTTAAAGGTTTGAGTGGTTTTTATCAGTCAAAGTAGCTCTAGTCCACACCTCCAAACTCATTTTCTTAACAAGACTCGAGGTATGCTAACACCTGACTCCAATTAGCTTTCTTTTGAGGTCATTAACTCAAGGATTCACATACTTTTTCCACTAGCACTATGAATTATTTCACGTGTTATTATTTTAGGCACATTATATTTGTCAATATTCTTGACTTAGATGAAGATCTGATCACATTTAATGCAGAAAACCATGAATTTCCAAAAGGTTCACATACTTTTTCTTGCCACTGTAATTTTACAATGGTATTGTGAATCTTATCTATACATATACTGTAGGCGTTAGAAATAATGGTGTGTTTAAGGGCGAACACACAAATCCTCAGGACGTAGACTATATATGTATAACCATACATTTTGTGGGGAACTAAATGCTGTATGTCACGGTGTTATGTTCAGTGTTAGATGCACATGCTTGAGATCTGTTGTAACTGTTGTATCCTTTAAACTAACCTAAAAGAGTGGGCAGCATCCTCAAGGGAGTGAGATTGTGGTGCTTGTACATGTACTAAATAAAATGACAGAAGGTATGTGGGATACAAGGATTATTTCACATGTAGGAGTTAGCTCGGGAAGAAAGGTTTTAACCCAGTGTGAAAAAGAGAGGGAGTTAATTGATTCTATTCTGAATCCTCTTACTTTAGCTGTGGATGAACTGTTGCGATTCCAGCGGCGTGGGCTGGGTTTCTTGAGCCGAGACTGTGAAGCGTGCAAGAAAGAGACTTGAATACGGAATGGGGAGAGCATCGAGTCGTCTCAATGAAGGTGTGAAAACAGTGGCACGAGGCTCTACATTGACTTTGTATCAGCTAAAATTATTGCAAGTGATGACGTGTAAAATAAAAAAATGATCAAATAAATGTTACAGTATAAAGCTAAGGAAGATTTTAAACAAGGTACAGAGAAGTCTAGTGATTTTTTTAAACAGATCAATTGTTAATATTCTTTATTAAATATTAAGAGCTAATGCTACTCAATGTGTTTTGTGAAATGACCAAAAAAGAATAATTTGGTCTATGCTTCTTGTGCTTTGAATGCGGAGAGAAAATCACATATAATTCAAATGGGGAAATGTTTTTTTCCCGACGACTCTAAACAAAGACAGGGGGGATCTGTCAACCTTGTGCATGAGAAAGGATTGCGTTACTTATTGTAAAGAATGAGATAAAAATGGATTGTAATTACAACTTGCAGTTCAGCCAACAAACAACATGGTTTCCTTTTACCTTTATACATATCAATCATAAATACCCAACATCATTTAAACCTGCATTGTAAACGGATATCCGTACTGTACTTGTTCACTCTGTGTGTATTTTATTTAGAGATGTGCTCACTGTTTATGTTGCTGTTGCTGCTACAGTAAATCTAATGGGTTGAGCTGGCTCAGCAGTCCAGCTGAGATGACATCTGGATGGCGTGCAGGTACAGTACAGTACAGTACATACAGTATTATGGCAGTAATAAAGCACACTTAATGTTTCACTCTGTGGCACTCTGTATGACAATCACACAGAAATTTATGATCATTGAAGCATTAAAGGTGTGAACATTGTTCAAGAAATAATTCCTGGTAAATAGCGATAGCGATTCAAGTCTTTAAGTGAGCAATGCTTGATTTGATAGGCCTCCATTCATGTGCTGATTATGTTTGTGTCAATTGTATTCATGCAACAAACTCAGATCACGTTCCCGCATCCCAATCCCTGCAAAATAACTAACTAACTAAAAAAAACACGCTTGGCTCTGGCCACCACTTGAGACGACCCAGGGAGAACATAAATCTGTCTGTAAATGACTGCATTGTTTTTTTGTTTTTTTTCCTAAAGTGCACATCAGCAAATGATTATAGATTCCAAAAAAACAATATTAGTCAGTAAGAGTGCTGTCTCAACCAAACCAGCGGTGAGACACCCAGGGTTATCTAATATTACACTAACAACATCCAGGTCAAATGCACCACTATTTTCCAGTGTGTTAGTGTCAATTAGTGACAGAACTGTAAGTCAAAACACAAAAATGTGACAAGCAATTAAGCACCAAAATCTGTTTAGATATTTTCAAGTTGAGTGTTTTTTCACTCTACACAGTCAACTGGATGTATTTGGACAAGACTACTACATACACTAAATCCCAGCATCCCAATTAACATTAATCACTGTCTCTATGCATCTCCTATCCAGGCAAACATGCAGGATTGTCACAAAGCCCTAATAGAAGACACACATGTCACTCTCTCTCTTGAGTGAGAGAGAGGCGGGGTGGGCGGGGTTGTAGGTTTGGGAGAGAGCAGCACCAGTCAGGGAGCAGGAATCAGGTTAGAGAAGTCACATGACAGGTACCAGGGATGAAAGTGAGTGTTGGGCCACTCCCACAATATACTGAGGTAGTATGTGGGTATGCACTCACACCGGGATGCAGTCAGGTAAAGGTATCACACGTGCTCCCACACACAGCACTACAAACACACTGGTACCGCAGATGGAAAACACACACGCAAACACACCCCAGCACACCCACACACAATGGCACAGTGCAATACCTGAGGGGAAACAGTGGATAGAGAAGGGCTCTGAGAGATGTTTTGGGCTACCTGCAGAGCCTCAATCCTCAGAGCTGCGAGGACTAGCTCTTCCTGGGCCGCAGGGGGATCACAAGGAGGAGGAGGAAGAGGAAGAGGGAAAAGGAAAAGCAGCAACGCAAGGGGAAGGGTTTTGGACGAGGAGGGAGAGAGGGGTTAGAGTTCAAACTCTCACCTCTTATTTGAACTGATTGAGCTCAGCAGAATACATTACAACTCTCACACACGCACACACATACACACACAGACATATGAACGCAGTATAGACATACATCATGTAATACACATGCAAGTATAATGGTACATTGTGATGTTCAGAGCTGAGGCCAAGTCCATCTCTAATATTGAAATTTTGCAGGCAATGAAATTGAATTTGCACATGTTAAAAACAAATGTCACATTAAAGTGAGAATCAAAAAATGGTAATGGTGGTAATCATAAATTTGTCTCATCATAGACAATTTGTGGCACATATATAGCCTATGTGCCATTAGTAGATTAACAATTTATTTTTCTGATCACAAATTGTAAAAAAAATAAAAAAAATAAAAAAAGTGTTGAGTTGATCTCAGCCCAAGAACAACTAATACAGACAGATATGAAAGACAGAGAGGACAGAGACATACCAGCACATGGACAACTAAAATAAAATGTCAAATTATAATAAAAATAAATAAATACAAGGCTGAATGGAAATAATCAGATGCCACCATTCAGGCACACAGTCCAGCAGAAGAGGTCTAAGGGGAAGAATGAGAGTAAAGGGGCTCAGTCACTTTCTACACACCTGCAGTCTGTGGGCGAAGGCAGGGGGGTTGGTCTCTGCCAGGTCAGGCTCCAGATAGCTGAGAGGAGTGGCTGTCTCATTCAGCCTGTCTATGAGAGACATGTGTGCGGTGTCCCCAGGGCCCTGAGAGGGGGACTGTTATGGAGTTTACAGTCGGAGGAGGACAAGAGGAGGAAGGTGTGTGGGTGTCAAAAATTTCTCACCAATGTAGCCAGGTAATTTAAATTGGATTTTAGTTATGTTTGTTTGTTTAGTCTGTTACGGCAAGCAGATGCGATACCAAAATAATAGCAGGCTGTTTACACGCTTAGCTCAGGGCTAAACCTACTGAAGATCATCAAAAAGACTATAGGCAGAGAGAAAGCTGTCCTTTGTCTCCCTCTAGAGGTGAGAATAAAATTAAATAAATTGCACTTTAATAGCTGTTTTAACATTTAAAATTGAGTCAGCAAAACTATAAAGATGTCATGGTGCAAAATCGTGTTATTTCCAAACATACAGACATACAGGACAGATGAATAAATGACATTTCCTAACAATGTCTGAAAGTATTGCTAAAGTTTGATTAATCATACTGACCATTTTATCTCTTTCACTGCTTTGTGCCCGGCTCTGAGAATGGACTTCCCTCTTTTTGCTGTTCTCCAACGTTGGTGGCTCGGCGGCTCCACAAGACGACAGCACGGGCGATTTTCCCTCCATTGAAATCTTAGCCTCCATTTCCTCAAAACTCCTACAGAGAAAGTGTGGGTTAAACTTTGTTTTAGATTGAGATCATACGCATGGTAGCTGCATGTATCCTTCCCACAAGGATGTAAATATCTGAGACTTTTACCGGGTTCCTAGAAGTAAACATTTTTGTTTGTTTGTTTGTTTTTTTTGCTCAATTTAGGGTTGGATTTACAGTTGGCATTACCTGCATTAATAGTTACCTCAAATAAAGGTCCTCATAAAGACTGTGACATAAACATCATACATAAATGAGTGTGTGCGTGTGTTTGTATTTTACCCAGTACAGGGGGAATTGGGTCCTGAGTGGTGCATACTGGATCCCTGGTTTGTGGTGTCTGTCCCTAAATCCAGATTTAGGTAGAGGGATGGCTTTTTCACTGACAAAGGCTGGTGGACAAAAAGTGACGTGTATAAACAAACACCTTGATATGCTGACTTTAGTATTTCTGGTACTGTATTCTCTTTAGTTAACTATTAAAATACAGTTACTTACTGAAGTTCCAATCTTCTCCATGTATTCAATCTCATAGTCTGTAAATAGACACACACAGAAAGAGAGACACAGGAAGTGAGTTTAAACAACTCCTGGGCAATAACTGGATTAAAAGGATGATAACACTGCAGTCAACACACACGCAATCTGCAACCAACCCATTTTGCCCTCTGGCCTTACAATAATGGAGGAGGTGCATAAGTAGGACAATATCGTTATAGTGCAACTGATAAATACGTACACACACACACACACACACACACTGACCCAGATAAGGGTACACTGAGAATTAATAACGCTGTTTCACCCTGAGGTTGTCTGTGCTATCATTCACTCTGTTATCACTGAGACAGCTAATGTAACTTTACCATTAGCAGAAATCGAAACTATCTAAACAAGTGCGTTTCATTTCTGTGTATTTGGAGCTTGAATCTTCCCCCGTGCTTGGTGGGTTTACTCCGGTTTTCTCCCACACTCCAAGGACATTAGGATTAGGTTAATTGGCATTTCCAAATTGTCCAGCATGTGTGTGCGTGTGTGTGCCCTTCGAAGGATGGACACCCTGTCCTACGTCTCTTATAATAGCCTGCAGGCCCCCACATCTCTGTATACAGGATAAGCAGTATAGAATAAATGGTGCAGATAAATATTGGATCAATTGCAAAATTCTGTTTACCTGAGGTAACAGATTTCTAAGAAGCACATACAGTATAATCTATATGTCATTTTATGGATTTATATGTCATATAGATTCAATTTAAGGACTCTCATATTTAACACTTAATTTGCCAACCTGAAGTATAAGCCCCTTACATTCCTGCATGGCTCTTAATTTATTCCCCTTTAAACAAATGATTCAGTAGCTACTTTGTTCAGTAATGACAACAAATCTCAAACTACACAAGTTTACCTATGAGAATGAGAATAAATCTGTTGACAGGTCATGGTCACTCAAGGGGTTACATTTCCATTCACTATTAAGTGGCTTGTTTATAAGCAAATAATCAGATCTATATCTGTAGTCCAACGCTATCGCTTGTGTTAAGCTATGCCTGAATCCCTACATTAGCTAGAAATGGTGCAATTAAACTCATAATTTAGTGCTGAATTTTATGATCTTATGAGCTTTCATCATGTTTCACTTCACAGATGAATCAGGCCTTCCGCATGTATGTTTTGCTAATTGTTCAAATTACTGCAAATGTATTGGTATGCTTAATTCTCACAAATTCCCCACAGATTCTCAGCATCTAATAAAACACTTCTTGAATTAATCTTTTTTTTTTTCACACTAAAATCAAAACGTTGATTCGAAAAATATGATATTTTGTTGTAAAAGTGCATTATTTCTATGCTCATGGGAAATAACATACATACACACATCTATTCTCTATTCTGTTTGTCTCACCATGGCTCTGTGCTGGTAAGCTGGTCTCATTGACAAAAGCAGTGAGGTCAGAGGGCTGAGGAAAGTCCTGGACATCAGAGTTCAACTCCACCTGCATGTCATGTCGAGCTGCCCATTTCTGATTGGTAGAGGAGGCTAATTTCTCTTCATCTGTGGCATGGTCCTGAAGGTGATCAGGCATGGCATCACCAGAGGAAACCTGTCAGGGAGTGGAATGGTAGGCAAAAACACAACACTGTCTTGAACTAGTAGTGAATAAAATTGACTGAAATGCCAATTTAAAAAAACAATTGATAGCTAAGTTTATAAGGTTCAGTCTAACAATTCTTTTTTTTTAGTATATTCTTTTTTTTTTTTAATGAATTATTATACTTATTCTTTATTACCTGTGCAACCTGTTCAGACAGAGGTGACCTCTTTGGTGACTTCTTGACTCTAAATGTGTTACTGTGAAATAAACAAAAAACAAAAAAGGCATCAGAACTAAAGCTGAGCACTGTTAATTTTCAATATATATATATTTTTTTTTTTAAGACAAATGCTTATTGATTTTTTTAGTAAATGTTTAAGGATATAAATGATTCAGTATTGATTGCTATGAAATAAGTTAAACTTTAAAGACATACCTGCTATATGGACTTTTTCTGAATGCTTTTCAACATTTAATAATTCTATAAAGTATGTGTAAGTACAGTTGTGGTCAGAAGTTTACATATACTTAGCGTGAACATGATTGTCATGGCAATATTGGGATTTCAATATTCTTTTTCTAGGGAATAATTATTGTAGTATATAAATCTTTAATGGAATAAAACCCCTACAACTTTGAAGCACATTTATTTAGGGTTTACAGAATGATACATACATGCTCAAAAATATAAACATACGCTCACTTTCAATTTTAATACGGTGGTGCTGAATGTCCCAAAATCTCTTTTTATTTTTTTTTCACCAAGCCCTAGCATTCAGCGATCCTGATTAAATATACTGTTCGTTTCTATGTGCTTACATAAAACGAGTTTGTTTGAAAAAATTAAACTGATTGGAATGATCAACACAGTACAATGGTAATGTCCAAGGAGCTCGGTGCAGATCAACTCTCATTTCTTCACATTTTGCTTCCAAAGAGCTAGACTTTTTCGTATTTTTAAATTTAGTTTTGAGGAATATTTCTTCAGGCTTAATGAAGGACTTTGTTGACTAGCCCTGGTTTGGTGCATTTGGGAGCCATGATATGCTTACAAAAAGATTTCAACTACCAAAGTAAAATTGAAACTGGTAGAGGAAAAAGCTGACAATGCTATAAACCTAAGTTTTGTACTGTTTATAATGTGTCTCATGATCTTCAACAATCTTTGTCATTAAAAAGATTTTGTAAGAAACAAACCTCAACATTCCTTTTCCGTAATCTAATTTGCTGCCACTGCCTTCTGCTTGATTCACTATAAAATCATACTGAAAGTGTGAAATTGAAGTGGATTTTTTTATTAGAACTCAACGAACATATTATTGATAATAAACAAAAACAACTGCAGGCAGATATATCCAACATGAAAAAATTGTTGGATATATCGTTGGGAGATCAAGTTCTAGCTTTTTGAAAACGCATACATAATTCATGCTTGTAGAACTAAAACAATTTTGGCCTAATGTTATTGAATTGGTATTTTTTAACACCCTTGTGACAAAAACATCCAAAAAATATTTTCTCTCAGTATGCTACTTCTTGTTTCATTTGGGGGGGAGAAAAATAAACTGAAAAAATAGATCTATCTATGGCCAAATATCCAACCAGAATTCTGCTAGAGGTTTCCTGGTCAATACCAAAATCAACTGCTAAAGGTGAGGCTTTAAGCGACAGTCAACCAAATATTAGGAGTGCCGTCTGTGTATTTTTGATCCTATGTTCATTTCAGAAAACCCAAAATAAATCGAAACTTGTACACCAAATGTTTGTGGTTTGTGGATTTGTTGGACAATCAGTCTAACCCAGAAAAAGCCCAATACTGCCATTACATTCATGCGCATGGCGTTTGTGTACTTCTGAACACGACAGTACATACTGTTAAAGGTGTAGTCAGTGATTTTAAAGAAGATATATTCCACTATTTTTGCTGTACTCACCAAAGCTGCACCTAAAATCCAAATGCATGTTAGGCGTATACACAACTTATAGTCAAGCCTTTGTCCTGACTGACAGAGTATCACAACTTTTTTCTTCTCCTATTCACTAAGACTAAGACATACTGAGAGTAGCTAGTTTATTTACAGCATATACATAACATGTCATAACATGAGAAGAACCAAATATTACATAACATGTTCTGAATTTAAAATCACTGACTACCTTTAACAAGAGTAAAATACTGGTGCATCTTCGGAAATTTAAGTTTTAGTAACTACATTTTCATACGCAATGCTATTGTTAGTTTATGATGTGTATATTATGTTCAGTTCTTCCCTGTCATTCTTTTTTTTACTTGGAAATTGGCTCCTCTGCTAATTTCATACTATTATATTTATTCAGTTGTATTTCTTTTTTAGTTGGTGGCATCTCACAAATTACATTTCCAGTGGAAAATTAACACCAGATTCACAGAGCAGAACAGAAGTAAACCCATTAAATAAAGAGTACTTTACTTAGTCTTATACAGGTGCTGCCTCAGACACAGTTAAGGGTTAACGATAATACTTCTCTGTGGCTTATTTAAAATTGATCACCAGCCAGAACAAGCAAACAGTATCCAATATGTCTGACCATAAAATCAGATTTTCATGATCTTTTTCATTTCTCTCTTTACTCGTGGTGTGTGTGTGTGTGTGTGTGTGTGTGTGTGTGGTTGTGTGTATGTGGTTGTGTGTGGTTGTGTGTGTGTGTGTGTGTGTGTGTGTGTGTGTGTGTGTGTGTGTGTGTGTGTGTGTGTGTCATGGCCTATAGTGTGAACATGGCTTAAAAGTTAGACCAATGTCTGAGTTAAAGATAAACAGTTATCTATGAGAGCAAATGAAATCCTATTTAAATAAACAAAAAAGATGCTGTGGTCAGAAAGCAGATGGCGATGTATGTTATCATTATAATGATCGCTTATTCTTCCATCATTTTACTTACAAAGGACAACAGAGAGAAGAAAAACCACTTGATTTCCTGTGACACAGGAAAGTGACACAGAAAGATGTAACAGACTGATCTCTCTCTCTCTCTCTCTCGTTCTCTCTCACACACACATGCATACATACATACATACATACACACACATGGTCCCAATAAGATTAATATAATAAATCCTAATATTAAACAAGACGATTAATCTGATGCTGTGCTTAGACTTACGATTTAAGGGGCTTTTTCTTGTTTTTGGCTGGTTTATTCTGGTTTTGATCCTCCAGTTCATCAACATTGTCATTGTCATTTTCAGTGTCATTGCTGGATATTTCTAAAGATGTTGCCTTCGGAGGTGAACTTCCCATCTTGTTGAACGCCTTGAAGGGATCAACAGAGTCATCAAATGAATCTGGATCAAAGGTATAGCTTGCCCTGGACTGGGGAGGTGAGTTAGAGATGCCTTTCCCTGATGAGAAAGGGTTGAAATTATGATCATCCCATTTGCTAGGATCAAAGTTATAGGCTGCTTTGGGAATGGGAATGTCATCGCTGTCATTTAGATGGACTGTAGCAGGTGTGTTGTCTAACTGCTCAGTTGGTGGGGGGGCTTTCTTAATCCCCAGCTTTGGTTTTCTAAGCGGCATCTTGGCACCTTGCTTCTTGCCCAGTTTTTTGGGCGGCAAAGGACTGTCCTTTGGTGTATCTGCACTCTCCTCTGAATAATCAAACTCTAGTCTGACAGACTGTCGCCTAGTGATTGGCTGCTCCTCGATGTTTATTTCTTTCGTTGAAGGAGGTGCAGAAGCAACAGGGGGCTCCTCTGTAGGAACAGGGGTGGTGTCTGGGACAGGGATGAAGTCGCCTTTTCGACCCAAGACAGGAGAGTTGGCAAGTTTACTGCCACCTGTGCAAAAAGGGTCAATGTTTTCAAAGTTATCCGGGTCCCACTTGTAAGTGGCACTGGGGGGAATTGGGGAATCCTCCTCAGGAACTGGCAAAATTTCTTCCTGTGCTATTGCAGCCACTGGGGCTTGTGCAAGGCTGCTCTCCTCTACTACAGGTGGCGGACTTTCCACACGAGATTTGATTCTGGTCCTCCTGAGAGTGCCAGCAGGGCTTGGGCTGGGGCTGGGAGAGGTCGGTGGACAATCTTTTTCCTCTTTTGTATTTAGAGGACTTTCTGCAGAAGGCCTTCCTTTCTTCTTGACCTCTGGGGAACTGCTGGATGAAACAGTTCTGGAAGTGGAACTTTCAGGGTTTGAGTTCTGCCTAGAAAGAGGCTTTTTCTTCAAAGAGCCTGGTCGAGGTTTTTTGACCCGTCTTAACGTTCCAGGGGCGCTCTCTGTACCTACGCTGAAAGACTCTGAACGAGGATGAGTTGGTCTGTTAGTGGCTCCCCCTGTAAGCCTATCTCCAAGGCTAGTGTTGTCTAATTCCCCAGACTGGAAGCTTAGCGAGCGTGTTAAGGGTACACAACTCTCAAGCTCTGTATCAAATGCTGGTGCCGATAAGGGCTCAGAAGTAAGGATGTGGTCGATGTTGTAGGTGCCACTGCTTGCAATGGGTTTGTCTTCATCAAACACAATGGAGAGAGAGCGAACGGGAGCATGGAATGTAGAAGGCTCTAGCACCTCACTGGCACAATCCTGTAGTGTTGAGGCAGGCAAAGGACAGGGGTCTGGAAAACAGAATCATAAAAGAGAGGATTGTTTTAGACTTGTGTTCTGGTTGAGAAAAAAAAACAAATAAATGTCTTAATTCTTTTTCATGGTGCTTGTATATGCTTCACACATGCTGTAGAATCTGTGTCTATGTAAAGTCATGTTATTGCCCCCTCTTTTAATTCTGTACTTTTGTGTATGTGGGCACTACTAAGTACCCCATGATTCAATAGCGTACAGATCCTCCTTTAGCTGCAATAACTTGAAGGAATTGCTTCTTTACTACTTTATTTGTCTCTCACACACAAAGATTTGGGCCCATTCTTCTTTACAACATGTCTTTAGTTCATTAAGGTTTTTGGGCATTCACCTATGCGCAGCTCTCTTTAGTTCCCACCACAGCATTTATACTGGGTTGAGGTCTCAACATTGACAAGGCCATTCCAAAACCTAGATTCTTTTATTTTTTAGCCATTCTGATGTAGATTTACTGTTGTGCTTCGGATCACTGTCTTGTTGCATGACCCAATTTCGACCAAGTTTTAGCTGTCGGACAGATTTGTTGCTAAAATACCCTGGTATACAGGGGAGTTCATGGTCAACTTATTGACTGCAAGGTGCCCAGTAACCGTGACTGCAAATTTGGCCCCCAAATCATCATCCCTCCACCACTATGGCGCTGGACATTAAGGCCAAACCACTCCGCTTTGGTCTCATCTGTCCATAGGACAGTGTTCCAGAAGCCTTGTGCTTTGTTCAGATGCAGTTTTGTGAACCAAATCATGCTTCCATGTTTTGTTTAAACAGGAGAGTTTGCTCTTGGCAGCCCTTCCAAACAAATCATAGTTGTTCAGTCTTCTTCTAATTTTGCTGTCATGGACTTTAACATTTAACATGCTCAGTGAGGCCTGTAAGGTCTGAGATGTAGCTCTTGGATTTGTTGTAATACTCAGAGCATTGCACGGTCTGAACTTTGAGCTGAATGTGCTGGGACATCAACTCCTGGGAAAACTGGCAACTGTCTTGGATGTTTTCCATTTGTGACAAATTTGTGACGTTGTTAGTTTCTCACAGTAGAACAGTGAACCCCCAAATGTTAGGAAATGCTTTTTATAACCTTTCCAACCACATTTTCCTCTCTAAGACCATTGCTTATTTATTTTTCTCTTGTCATCAGGTAAACACACACCTGAATGTTCCAAACCAGCAAAGTGCCAAAACTTCAGCTTTTATAGAGGTCTGCATACCTGCTGATGATCAATTAATCAAGGGTTGATGGTTAGCAGCACCTGGCTGCAACTTATCTCTCTTAAATTCTGTGGAAGCAGGAAGGAGTACTTAGTATCGCCCGCATGGTTTTGCTTTTTCTTTTTGGCTTCATTTTTTTAATATAAATAATTGCACTGTTGAAAAAAGTTATATATGTTATTGCTGTCGGAGGTTCTATTTGACTAATACCAAGTTCCACTATGATGGATTATTACAAAAACAAACACATAGAGGGGGGACTCATTTTTCAACATAACTGTACACTATTTAATTTGTTTGTAGAAATCCTGATGATGGGCCTCATAATTTAATACATTCATACATACATACATACATACATACAGTACATACAATACTCACTCACTCATCATCTGTACTGCTTAATCCTGTATTCAGGGTCACGGGGGACTGGAGCCTATCCCAGGAGACTTAGGGCACGAGGCGGGGTACACCCTGGACAGGGTGCCAATCCATCGCAGGACACACACACATACTCATTCACACACTAGGTCCAATTTGGGAATGGCAATTACCCTAACCTACATGTCTTTGGACTGTGAGAGGAAACCGGAGTACTAGGAGGAAACCCATCAATCACGGAGAGAACATGCAAACTCCATGCACACAGAGACGGGAATCGAACCTGGCCGCAAATCGAACCCGGACCCCGGCGGTGCAAGGCGACAGTGCTAACCACTACACCACCGTGCCAATGGTGAAATATACTGACATAGACTGACATTCTCATGTGTGTCCACTTTGCTCATCTATCTGTAATTTCCCTGCACTGTTCCTAATCTCCTCTAGAGGTCCTGCGTGGTCCATCTTTCTGTCTAAAAATAAAAATACAGAATTCCTACAAAAATAAACCTTTTCCTAAGGAGTGCACTGTGCTGTTCTTAATGGCCTAAATTATGTTAAATAATACTTTCCTTGCTTGTACACATTGATTGTATGTCAAACTATGCACACTTTATAAACAGTCGTCAAATAGACAGTATGTAAACACAGATAAAAACAGATGATCGGATTGCTAGATATGTCACCAGGTTTGGCCAGACTGTGTTGATTAGTGATTACCTGTGTCAGTGGAGGTCAGTGGCTGTGTAATGGGCTCTGCTTGCTCAACCGAGGGAATTGGAGGGGCTGCAGTCTTCACTGGGGTAGTGGATTCAGGGGTCTCAAAGGTGCCATCAGAATCTGAGCTCCTAACATAAGCCAAGAAAAAAATAAAGAGATATCGATTATACAGTATAATGTAATGCTGCACTGAGATGCCAGTGTATACAATTCCTGCCACATGAATTATTATGAATCCTATCATCAAAATAGTGTATGTACACTGTGCAAGGCAAACATCACTACTGCGCCTTGATAATCATTAGACTTCGAGAAAATATTTCAGGTTCTGAAATACAAAGAAACCAAATACAATACATACATATTTTTTAGCCGGATTTACAAGCTTTTGCATTTCCTGTCATGAACCAGTAGCTCTGCAGGATGTTAGCACTGCTCTCATCACCATACATCACATACTGAGGCCTGGAGAGACATTCGAATACATCTACTGGCATATTCATTTATGACACACACTTTGCGGCATGTATTCTCTATCACTGAAGGATTGTTGGGCTACAGGCTGCAAATCAATTCGCCACATTTGCTGCAAGATGATGGATACCATGTCTACAACATACAACCCTGCCTCTGCCTCCATACATGCAATTATCCATCTTCATGTTCACAATCTGCATTAACCACTTAAAAAGCTTTTTGCGAACACCATTTATTGCTAGTAAATGATAATCATCTTTATGTCTGTGTAATCAGAGATTTACATACAATCACATTTTCTGACAAAAGCAAATGTATGCGTACACGGACTGACCAGTAAGCAGTTACAAAATCTCAGTGGTTTATTCTTTTAGCTGCAATCCCCACGATTCGCGTACGCAACATTTTTATAGATTTGCAGACCCCACCCAATCTCCCTGCATCAGTGTAGGACTACTTCGTTTCAATGCTTGACAGTGTCTCTCACCTCTGCCTCGCTGGCCTGCTAGCAGCCTTGATCATATAGTCACTCCTGGAGCTCCAGGTGAGGCGCTGGAGAAGTCCAAGAGCAGGGTCTCCATCTTCCCCTTTCCCAGACCCCCCCAGGAATGTATCCCAGCCCCATCGTGCCCACTGCAAAGGGGACAGCGCCTGCCATGCGTTCATGGCCATCACAACCACCCGGTATGCACTTGCTAATGCAGAAACACCCCAGCTCTTCTGTCAGTGAGCTCCGGTCCTCACTCCTCACTGCAGCCTTTTTCCCATTCTCCTCTCCTCTCCGGCTCAGCTCAGGTCCTGGCTCTTCTTATAGGATCTCCTCCCTATCATCCTATAGCATTTCCTTTTGTAGGGTTTTACAAGAGAGACTTGTGGCAGATAATCACCACCTTCAGCCTCCCTGCCTCCTTCCATCTGCCTGTTTCTCTCGTTCTCTGCACTCCTCACTGTCTGCCTCGTTGCTTCCCACCCCCACCCCATCCTCTCTCTCTCTCTCTCTCTCTCTCTCTCAACATCCCTCCATGCTGAGCAGTGAATCATGCTCACAGTTCTCTCTGCAGCAAATATACTGTAACAATTCACATATTAACAAAAGGTAGTGAAATAATCTTCTGTCCAAAATAGTTCACTAGTAATTCTCCTGCACTACACATACACCTTCCCGTCACCTCCGCCCTCCTTTTTTGCTTTACATAAATCTAAAAATGTATTTAAATTACAGTCAAAAGCCTAAGTGCTGATCTAACATACAGATTAGGCATGCAGATGTATGTCCTTGTATGGTATGAGTGTGTGTTTTTTCATAAGTTTACCTATAGGTGCACAATTAATCATGATTTAAAGTTTTCAAGTTTTCATGAAAAACTTTGCACAGACAGTAACCCAAGTTCAGGACCCGCGGATAGATCTGTGAGAGTGTGCTCTGTACTGTGTGGTACCATGCCACAATATAAAAGAATGCAGTCTTAAAGTGTGTGAAAGAAATCATGTACAATAAAATGTAAGTTCCTAATTTGGCCGAATAATTGTGTTTATAAAAGTATTTCAATTTATCCATTATTATGGTACAGATACCATAGAAGTCCTCAGCTTTTATCCTCCATCTATATTCCTGAACAGTCCTGCAGTCTGGCCAAAGGCTGATTGAGGAAATATTGACTTTCCGGTCCGCCAAAAAAAGTTAAGGAAAAACCATCACTGTGATAAACCAGCTTGACTCTCGCCGTGGAATCAAATTGGGAACGAAACCATACTTAATGCACACAAAGGAGCAGAAAACATGGTTACTATCAGACAGCTCTTCTATCAGACAAATCTGTGGCTACACTTACCACAATACAGTGCCAAACCCATAGGCGGCTAACCTGGATAACTGTGGTGGAAAGCAAATATATATTGATCCAACTCACGCCAAGAGCTTTCACTCATGTTCAATGGCACAAGTCCACCTGCTGTATGTGCACTCTGTGTGAGCAAAGCCATGGGGGATTGAGCAACATCTGTGTCCACTTACAATACACATGGGTTAAGTGTGGTTCTCATGTGAGACGCTGGATCATTGACGATAGAAATCAATGAATAGTGGGGAGAGAGATAAGCATCACTCATCGTCATCAATGCCAAAGCCAAAGTGGGAGCTTAAACCTTTTAATCTCTATGGAGGAGGAGCACCTACTGTATAATGATCAGATGAGTTAGAGGGAAAAAAATACTCATCCAGAATAAAACGAAATCAATGTATATTAATCTTATTCATTCTTATTCATGCATCCATTTATTTATTTATTTGTTGTCTCATGTTAATCAGGACAATAGCTCCAACCCAGACATTGATACATTCTTCAGTTTGCTAAATTCGCTAGAGTAACTGTGCTAGCGATGTTATATTAGTGATGGTGTGTGACAGAACTAATAGGGTGATCAGTTATTTCCAAGCATCTCTGTTCTTTCTACAATAATTTCACTAAAGCCTTGTGAAAACAGACTGTTGCCATGGCGACGATGTCTCGGGCCATATGCTCCCCTGGGCATGCGTTGATAGCTTGCACAAAATCTTGGCTGAGCCTGGGCTTTTCTCTGTTTCAAACATGCACATATATAATCACGCGTATTTAACTGGTCACATTTTTCACAGCAAACACAAATACGCGAAAGGTGGTCCCGTCACCGTGTGGCAATAAAGTGATAATTTACTTCTCAAATATCCATGGAATATATGTGTCGCAGTGCTGTAATACCAAGCTTATGCTTCTCTTGGGTATTTATAGTTTCCACTTACATGAAGCAATACATCCAGGAGAAACCGAGGAACAAAAACTCTTGTTTGTCTGGACAAAAATATATAGAATAAAAGGAAGAGGACTGAGATATCAGCAGCAGGCAGAGGGAGACAAAACGGAAGGAATGGGAGAGAGACACATACAGCCGGCGCTGTCTGCATAGAAACAGCCAGAATCCTTGGCACGCATATACTTTAGCACAAAGTGCTTGCCAGACAGCTCGAGCTGTGCCCCAGCCATACAGCAGCCATTTCTGCATATAAGAGAGAGCTGCTTAAACAAAGAAAACGAAAAGAGAATGAAGACCGATAATGATCAGGCAGGGGCTTGAGTATTCCAAGCGTCCAGACTGGAAAAATTTAACAAATATTATAAAATAATGATTGTTCCTAATAAATCTTATAAAGTATTTTATATGTCACTACATAGGGATGTGGATAAAAACATATACAGTAATTCTATTTAATCTTATGTACTTGTTGGGCTATGCACTGATTACTCAAATACACAATGCAGAAAGTAATGATTCCTTTCTTTTAAACGCTGGATCTGGTTTATAGAAGAAAATAAAGAAAGAGACTACAGTGGATGACATTTAGTGGCCGAGAGAGGGAGACAAAGCAGGCACAGGGCGAAAAACATCTGCTGATCATGTAATACAGCTACACTATTTATAGCAGTCTTTTGTTTGTAGATCAGTATTACATTTAGTTCTCATCTCCAGATCTCGATGACTGTTTCTCTTTTTCATGCCTTTTAGAACATTATAAAACAGTCCTGAAAAACATCCTTTTCCCAAGTATTAACCAATAACATGTTACTCTGTTTACTGCTCCTCAGCCTCCTCAGCGTTAACCTTGACTTCCCTTTATTGTCTGCCCAACGTGTTCCCATTCCCAATGCTGTCTGTGCCAGGAAATAACGGGTGGATGTTCATTCAGTTGAGTTATGAGAACAAACAACGATAATTTAAATTAATGTCAAACAAGCCTCCATTATTACATTCACTATTGTGTTGGGTTTATATGTCTGCTAGCTTCAATGCATGCTTATATAAGATGCAGAAACTCAAGGGAATAATCGAGTGCCAAACCACAGGGAAATTGTAATAGGTAGAAAAAAGTAATGCATAAGTAGCACATAAACAAAATTCTTTAGACAGTTATTTTCCATTTCCATTCTGCAGCATGCAGTAGTGCACCAGCTCTCTTCAAGCTGAAGTAATTGCGCTCTTTCAATATTTAATTCCTTCTACAAGACATGCCCCAGAATCTCCAGCCGTTCATCACATGGTAGAATAAATGAAACTTTAAATGCAAAAAACAGCAGTCGGTAGCCTTGATTTCCAGCCCTGTGCATCAAATCCCATTTCATGAGTCATCCCACAGACCAGTAATCCCAAATGGATCATAAAAATGTAGTGGTTAATAAGAATTAGAGCCACAGCTCACCAAATCCCACATGATCCATCTATGTCTCACTGTAATGCCATGCGATATTGTCTGTTGTATATTTAGGGCATGAAAGCACTGAATACAGTTACATGCCCTAGGTGTTTGGTTTGAAATCAATAGTAAGAAGTTAAGTGTACCGAGTTAAGTGTTTTCATTTAGCAGAAACATTAAACTTTTCGGTACTTTTGATTGTAGTCAATTTCTTTTTATACCTGTACAGTATTATACTTATATGTCTTCCTAATACCTCTAAATCTACCGAGCCTTTTTTATTGGAACAACCCCCGAGATAATACTGTACATTTTACAAGGTATTTTAAATGTAAGCAATCTCTACATAAACAAAGAAGACTGTTTAAAATATATGCACATTTCGAATAACAGAGTGCTGCATAACCACGTGTCAGTAGCCCTGATTTACAGATCATAATAGAGTCTAGAGAAACAGAGGCATAACCACAGACTCAGCCTCTCCATTTAAGTAAAAGTAGAAGTTCCAAATAAAAGTCTTTTTTTTTAGAACATAAACCACAGAGTCATGATGAAATGACGCGTCTTGCACCGAATCCAAGAATCATTGTGAGCTCATGACATCTACAAGTAAGCAACATTTACAACAGAATAAACATTTACATGTTCGCTTCACAGCAGTCGTATTACATTTCATATTTAAATAATAACACAATTATAATAATGTGGGGGCTGCGCTACTGACCGAGTGCTTAGTGTTAAAATGACAGCCAAGTATTTTAAACATATTCACACACCGAAGGTCCTAGTGAACTTCAGGGCTATTGTAAGTCTTTTGAAGTATCTTACTGAAAAGGTGTGCCAATACTACATGAGAACATTTGAAATTGTTGCATAAGCAGACAAAAAGCTTAGTCATGACTCAGTGAACAATGCTTTCCGATGCTAAGCACTGTGTTTGACTCTTATTTGAAGTGGCATGTGAGTGCCAGTAAAGGACTTCACCAGTTACCAACCATCCACCTATTAGATGCTCCAGCGCTATAAGCCGATCAAATCATATAAAAGATTGTATAATACTGATCTTTGTATAGTGGTTCCACAAAAGTGTCATTAGAGAAAGGACATCTAATAATAGCACCGACATTTTGTCCCCATCAAGAAATTCATATTCTCTAAATATAAGGGCTGTAATGCAATAGTGGGCATAACTGACGGAGATCTTCACTCACTCATCGTCTATACCGCTTTATCCTGTATTCAGGGTCGCGGGGACCTGGAGCCTATCCCAGGAGACTTAGGGGACAAGGCAAGGTACACCCTGGACAGGGTGCCAATCCATCACAGGGCATACACATACACATATTGTACACTCAGTCATACACTCATTCACACACTAACACCAATTAGCCTAATCTGCATGTCTTTGGACTGTGGGAGGAAACCGGAGTACCCGGATGAAACCCACCAAGCACGGGGAGAACATGCAAACTCCATGCACACAGAGACGGGAATCGAACCCTGGAGGTGCAAGGCGACAGTTCTAACCACTATACCACTCAATATACCGGCTCTACTCAACATTTTTGCACTATCGTTGAACCCAACTCTTGAAACAACTCCGCAATCATCAACTGCAACACGGGGATTTTCAATGAGGTGTTGAGAGTTGGGTTCAACAATGATGCAGCTTGTGGTGGAAACTATGTTGAGTAGTTCCTTTTGTACAGAGAAAGAGTTACTCTACCAACATGTGCAATTCCAATGCCCTACTGTATGTTGCACCACTTTGGCAATACTTTTGGTAGAGCCATTTGTATGTGTATTATAAAGACCAACAGTGAGTCATACACCTTCTTAAAGGTAACCCAGTTATAGATCAAGCATCAATTATAACATGTGCAATACTAACCTCTCTGAAATGTGAATTTAATCCTCACAATAAAGCTGCTGACAGAATTGATCATCATCATCATCATCATGTGGCAAATTTCTCTACATACATTTTTGAATCATATAAGAAGATGACAGCTACCCAACTGTTATACTTTCAAATACTCTATGCTGTATGAGACAGAAATAACTCACTCTTTTGCTATGTCACCATCCCCCCATTCTTCTCATGTACTTTAGCTTTCCATTGAAGCACCAGCTCACTCAATCCTCTTTCTCCCTGCAGCACTGCCCTCCATCCCCCCACAAAAACACCCTCTAGATGCAAGGTAGACAGACGGAGTTCCCCATCCATCAGACCTGACCATCACGTTCACTGTAGTCAGTTCATCTTCTACCTGGATGTAAACATAGCCATACATGCGTGGTACCAACATGACGTCATCCACCAGACAACGTCAACAATAATAAATCATTGTTCTCATTTCCGATAGCATGCTTGGGTTGCTATGCTTTGCTGATAATCATTCATTACACATCTGCACTGAAGCTACATCACATACGAACGAGCACGTGCACAAGACAAACCGAACAGGTGAGCTGTACATTACGCAGCATATTCTCGAGACAACAATAACAAGAGCGAACAATGAGATCATCGAGAAACTCTCCTTCCTCTCCTTTCCTCTCTCCTTTTCTGTCCTCACTCACATGCTCTCGGGGCGCTCCTGAAACAGACAGGGAACCTGTCCTTGCTCGGCGGACTCCACTGCTCCCATTCTCGGCTAATTTCACCTCCACCTGCTCCCTTCCACCGTCCTCCTCCTCCTGCACCTCCTGTTTCTCCACCTCCCCTCCAGACGCAGGTAGGGGTCTGGGAAGGGGAGCACAGAGTCGGCTTGTCGCTGATGTCAAGTGAACCGGGATAAGATGGCATCAGGGGCAGGCTGCATGGCCACAATCAGGCATCTACCCTTCAGAGAGTCTCCCGATTCCTCTATCCAATAATCCGCTCCTCACATGCTGTCTCTACATGTTAGGGGAGGAGGCTGAGGCTTGCTTGTATCCGTGACAACAACAGCAGGGCTTCAAGGGAAGAAGAGCGAAACAGCGTGCAAAGGTATTAAATAAAAGATGGAGAGAATGAGACTGAGAAGGAGGAGGAAGGAGGATGATGCTACTTTGCACTAGGACCTCCCCTCTCTGAAGCACTGGACCATTCGGCAAGACTAATGCTGGTTATCTTCCTCCCCCCCTCTCTGTCTCTCTCTCTCTCTCTCTCTCTCCTTCTCTCAGGGCTAGTAAGGTATAAACAATCAAGCAGCTTTTCCCCGTCTATCAGCCCTCTAGTGCCCTATCTGCGAATGGAACGTAAACAATAGAGCACCCCACACAAAGCTATGTAACACATCCCCCACCGCATCCTCATTCTCTCACTCGCTCAGTCCAAAGCACTACTGCACCTGACATTTAAAATTAACCACAACACAATCTTCTTTTCACGGTTTCTTTCTTTTTTTTTTCATGCGGTATAAAGAAACTGCTGGTGAGTTTTCATGGGGGAAAAAATAGGGGGAAAACTTCCATTAGGGCTGCACTGGGAGACGAAAAACAAAAAGGAGTTCAACAATAGACTCTGAGAGAGAGATCTTTTTCAATGTGTGTGAGTGTTTTAGTTTATTCATGAAGACTGACCCGATTTCTGTTTTTCTGATTTCTGATTTCTATTTTTTTTTATAATTACAAAAGCACTAACTGCAACTTAATTACTTATATAGTCTGGTCATCTAATGCAAATTCCTAGGATAATTTACAGATGACTTTTTCAGAGATTACGATGACTTTATTCTTTTAAAGGCGCTGAATACTCTTGCTTGTCCAAGACAACGCAGTGAAATATGGGCTTACATGAGTGCTTGTGCTAACAGCCTCCACCAAATTTATTCTGTTGGTCCTAAAGGAAACTGACTGTAGATCCAAATACATTAAGATCAAAATTACTTACACTAG
Organism: Clarias fuscus; assembly: GCA_030347435.1. NCBI lineage: Eukaryota > Metazoa > Chordata > Actinopteri > Siluriformes > Clariidae > Clarias > Clarias fuscus. The sequence continues at coordinate 18,451,002 of CM059211.1, read as the reverse complement.
CATGAAATATACAGTAGGAGCTAGAATATCATACTGCATATGAGTGGAAACAGAAAGCAGAGGAATGAAGAGTGATAAAGTATATTAAGCCTACGGGCCAGACAGTGGAGCTTTCACCAGTCTGCCCAATCCACACAATTCATATTGATTTACAGCGTGTAGGAGCAGTGGATATGGGAAACTGGGAGGCTGAAGGGATTTGAAACATGAGGATTATAAATCTATTGTCCGCTCATGGGAAAGCAGAACAAAGAACTTTTCACACAAGCCTAGCCCTACCTATTGTGTTTTATGACTGGGAGTCTTTACTAACTCCAAGGAGAGACTAAGTTTTGGCACTCTGTCTATTTACCTACAATAAGGAAAGCCCTAATTCATAAGATTTGAACCCAATCTAACAAAGTAAATACAAGTTACAAATCTCTCATGCCTCAAGTAGTAAATGGCAATCACACTCGGTCATGGCTCTGGAATATTGAATGAAGCATCAGTGCAACTGAACGTGCATTTTAACCACAACTTCCGACTTTATTCTCTGATGTTTTTCCCATAGATTTAATTTAGATCAATTTTATCACTGGTCTTGTGGTAGCACACATTGTTTGTCACTATTTCTAACAGAAGCACCTGCATCCATGCCTCAGTAATGAAACCTCAGTCAGCTACATCTTTTCCTTTTTGACATCTTGACCCAAAATGAATGCCATAGCACAAAGTTCAAAGTTCAGAGCATTTACTGTCACAGAAAAGGGACAAGTTTCCCTATACTATGAAATTCAACAGGACCTGTTTAGCATGAAATATTTTTCCCTAGATTTGTCGAATCTAATAATCTAATAATGCTTATCTGTTTTGTATATAAACTATAGGGAAGTGATATAGATAATAAACTAAAGGGACATTGGAAGCTCAGTGGTAGGTTTCTCGTCTGCCATACGGAAGGCCTGGGTTCGATGCCCAGCCAATGCCTAAACCCCAGCCTAAACCACTGGATTCAGTGCTAGTCCCAAACTCAGATAAAATGGGAGGGTTCCGTCAGGAAGGGCATCCGGTGTAAAATCTGTGCCGAGTTGTTGAGCGGATCGAATGGTCCTTGACGGGAGCAGTTCTAATACTAACAACAGTTCTATAGACACACTATATGGACAAAAGTATTTGGCCACATCCACAGTAACATTGTATCCAAGTACATATAATTCAATATGGGGTTGGTCCCTCTTTTGTAGCAGCTCCTAGGCTTCCTGAAAAGCTATCCACAAGACTTTGTAGTGTTTATGTAGGAATTTGTTCCAATTCATTCTGTAGAGCACTTATGAGGGCAGGCACTTATGTTGGACGAGAAAGCCTGGCCCGTAATCTCTGTTCCAGTTCAGCCCAAAGGTGCTTGATGGTGTAGAGGTCAGGACTCTGTACGGGCCAGTCAAGTTCTTCCACACCAAACTCATCAAGCCATGTCTTTACAGTCCTTGCTTTGTGCACTTGGGCACAGTCATGTTGGAACAGAAAAAGGCATTCCCAAAAGTGTTGCCTCAAAGTTGGAAGCATGGCATTCTCCAAGAGGTCTTGGTAAGCTGAAGCATTAAGATTGTCCTTCACTATGGATAATGAGCCTGATTGATTGGCTGGTCTCATTAAATGAATCTCATTTTTGTTTGCATCATGTGGACGGCTAGGGTGCATTTGCGTCATTTACCTGAGGCTGGGATTGCACCAAGATGCACTATTGGAAAAATTCAAGCCAGCAGAGGGAGTAAGAGTCTGTGGATAACATTCCAGTGGAAAATCTTGGTCCTGGCATTCATGTGGATGTAACTTTAACATGTAGCACTTACAATGGCAGTGGCCACCCTGGCACACTGCAAACATTGTTCAGGAATTTTAAATGAAAATGACAATGAATTTAATGTGTTGACATGGCCAGCAAATTCCCCAGAACTTAATGCGGTCGAGCATCTATGATATGTGCTGGACAAACAAGTTCTGTCCATGAATGCTCCACCTAACAACTTACAGGACTTACGGTATCTGCTGCTACAGTAGCATCTCATTGGAGGGGTCAATTCAGCTTTCAGGTTTGCTTCATCATCTTAATGCTCACGGCATTGTTCACCCGCCCATTTGTCGAGAAGGTTGTGAAGGATAACTCATCTGACCAGATGTTTTACATCTTTTTAGAATAATCCCAAATGTGCATTCACCTTAGTTACAAGTGGTTTAGAAACAGCAACCTTACTATAAATACTTGTTTATGTTTTTGAGATATTGTTTATTTCAGACTGTTTGATCATGTCAAGTCAATCGGACATTTTATACAGCAAGCATAGATTTTTTATATATATATATATATATATATATATATACAGTAATGACGAGCATGAAAAAAGTGAAAAGAAGCATGTAAGATAAAAAGGCTGACAATCATAAAGGTATCCGAAAAAGATAAAAATGAATATTGTTATGTTGATAATGATACTAATCATAAGCTTTAAAAGAAAACAATGAGCGAGAATCCTGGAGGTGCGAGGCGGCCATTTAGCCACTGTGCCACCAGCATATTTGCTTTGCTTTCTTATTCTTTGGTTAAAATGCTTTAAGAATGTCATTCACTACAATACCTTTTAAACAATGAACTCCTTTTGGTCTAGCAGGATTATATAGATTAGTACTTAATTCCTACCTGTACTTCAGTTTAATATTTTCACTGATGTTCTTTTTACTTTGAGCTAGTCTCTCATGTAATTTGATAATCATGTAATCATGTAAAAAAAAAAATCTCAAGGGCACTTTTTTATCTGATTTGTTAGTAAACATTAATCAACCAATATGTACAAATTTTCTGCTTCTACATGCATTTGCTCACCATATGCTGTAGTGGGCAGCAGTGTGTAGACAGAGCCAGGCAGTGCTACTAAGTGCAGCACACTCAACCTCTACATCAGAAAAAGAAAGTGCACACTATTCACACGGTCTGTCAACGTGGCTGAGTCACCCTGTCCTCTATCCAAGCACAGCAGTGCTAGTGAAATGCTTCATCTGTGACCATGTAACATTATAGCTCAAATATATCTGGGTGAGAAATCATATGACTGAAAACATCACAGCGGGAAATATTTTCAAATTATAGAACATGATGTCGATGCAGGAAAAAGACATGACGGAAATAAAAAAAAATAGATCTCCTCAGTTTACCACTGGAGATTAACAAAAGACTAAAATGATCTGCCTATAGCTTGTGAAATGTATCGCATGGATAAGAATTAGACGTCTATAAATTTCTGTGCTGCCACTTTTATGAGAATCAGCAAGAGAGTAATGTTGCGGAAGCGTTAGCTTGCACAGCATATCTCAGCATGACACACTTAGGCTTAAGTTAATGCTGCCATTATTATTATTCATCTGCAAGGAAAATCTGCATTCAACAGCAAAAAGTGAATAATGTCTCTCTTGGTAGTTACAGGCGTAAAAACGCACACAAAGGACAGAGAGGCTACCTGTGTGATTGTTGCCTTAATTAATAACGCCCATAAAACATTAGCGGTGAGTCAGCAATCATACGAGTGTGTTGCCTCCATCAGCATACAAATAAAGAAGAGGAAAGTTAACATATGTGGCATACCAGATTACCTTTCTACCTAAACACATATATATATATATATTCCAAGGTACCAAACCACAGCTGCACCCTCAATGAGCACATCACACACTAGAATAAATGTAACTGATTAAACAGAGACGGAAGAGCCGTGTACCTGTTTGGAGGTCCTAACTGCTGTTGCTGAGGTAGGAGGACTTCTGCAGCTTCTGGGACCTGATCCGGAACAGATGGAGGAACAGGAGGTTCAGATTCTAGTTCGGGCTCTAGAGGAGCACTCTCTGGTGGTGTGGGTGGCGGGGTGGGGAATTCAGAGCTGTCACAGAACAGGTGAGCATGGAGAGCAGGCGGCAATGTGTCTTCCTCTGGGGGTGGAGGGAAGAAAAGGGCCGACTCGCTCCCATCAGCCGAGTCGTACAGCAGTGGCCTGAACAACACACAAAGGAGTAAGGAGAGCTTGAAGGAAATATGTTTCACTTAACAGGGGCTAAGCCCACGGCTTGTTTTTACTACATCCAGCTGACACTCGTAAGTGAAACAAGTTTGGATGCAAAGTGAGCCATATGATTTCTACATACACACACATCCACTTTTTTAAAACCACCTGTAATCTCAGCTCATTTATTTAATTATTCAATAATATGACTTATTAGGAGCTTAGGAGCTTTACTTCGTGTTTACATAAGAATGTGATCTCAGTGACTTTAACCATGAAGTGGATGGTGCCAAAGAGGCTTGTATGGGTATTTGATCTGGGATTTTCACCACTAATTTTGGAGATTCTAAATTTTACACAGCTAAAGCTGATTGAGCTAAATGCATTCACTGGATTTTTAGAGAATGTTGAAGCCAAGGAAAAGACATTTGCACTTTGTTACTTCCACTCCAGCAGTAATAAATGAAAAATATGCATGCCTTAACACCGACAATACATTCTGTGGAATTATGTGATATGGACATTGTGCCAATAGTATGCTATATACTTAATCAGGCTATGTGGAATACTGCAGTGTAAACACTGTACAAACATAGTACAAACATGTATTTCAGTCCCAATTAAAAAAGAAAGTTAGCAGAGAAACAATCTTACAACACTTGACAGCCACATATGTGATTTGTGTACAAGACACATGAGACACATGTGCTATGTGAGAAGCTCTTCCGTTCCTTTGTCTGGTTTAATCTGCTCCATCCCGTTATATTATGACCTTAGGTAACGACTGAAGACAATAATATATTAAACGCTGCATACCTGGGAATACTAAACGGTGCATACCTGTACTATACTATGACAGGCAGCTGTTCTAAAATGAAACTAAAACTGGTAGCGAAGAAGGCTGACAATGCTGTAAACAATTTTTTTCTGCATTGTATATAATGCTACTCATTAGCTTTAAAAATCCTTATAATTAAAAAAGTTTTGTGAGTAACAAAACACAACACATTATTTTTTTTTATCTAATTTGGTGCCACTACTTTCTACTTGAGTCACTACAAAATCATAATCAACTCATGTGTTTTTTTATTATTAAAACCTAACAAATATGTTATTTCATAATAAATTGCCACAAACACAACTGCAGGCTGATTTATCCTTTGTGACAAAATGGTGGAGATGGCTTTTTGCAAAATCACATAAAATGCATACTGATATAAAACAAAAAAATTATTATGTACTTTTTTATATAAACTTTTTAGGACCCTAGTGACTGAGAGAAAAATGTACAAAATGTCTATTCATTTGCAAAACTTTTTGCTTAATTAAAAAAAAAAAAAAAAGCTTGTTTTTCTCTTTTTCTCTCAGTTGATCTATAATGGGCATTAACTGGGTTAGACTGAAATCGTAAACATGAGGCAAAACTAGCTAGGTCATACATGAGAAAGCAATCATACTATCTAACGCTTGGTATTGTGTGGAATAAAGTAACATGGGCATTATAAGTGGAAATTTGTGTATTCTCTGGAGCACTATTAATACCATGTAGGTAAAAAGCACCAAGTGTGTTCCATTAGAACTCTCTAAGATCAGATCGGGAGTTGTAGTTCTCACCACAATGTTTGTATGCAAATTATTGCAATTTGAAATAGGTGCCATTGATGACTAGCCAGTATTTGTGATTATAATATTTACTCTGATATTCCCATTAATATGACCATACTGCCAACCTCTAATAAATATTTATATGTCACCTACACCATTCCTAATTGGTTCTTGTCTACAACTTTCCTAGATTCTGTATAAGGTCATGGTTTTACAAGGTTAGGCATTTCGAATAACTTTCTGATTCACTTGTTTCCTTTTATAATTCTTGATAGTTCCAGTAAGAGGAGAATTGCCACATGTTGGTCTAGAATGTAATGCTATACTGGAATAGAGTATTGGAATGTAATTCCATCTGAATTGCCAGCATATTTTAGTACAATATATCCTTTGACAAAATTAATATAAAACCACATATTTTGCATAAAACTTTAATCATACAGTAAGTGTACTAGAGGTCAGATGATTGTATCAGGTGATTGCATGGTATTGACTCACATCCAAAGTATAAAGGAAATGTAAGATACAAAAAAGTCATACATCATAATAAATATTAGACAAAGAATGATGGCAAAAGCCCGACTGGGTAGACAGCAGACGGTCTTCCAGCTGCTCATAGTGAGGGCCAGCCTCCTGCCACACTCTAAAAATATACCTCACTTATGCATCTCAGCCTCCAGACATCCACACTCCTTCAACAACTGTGCATTGCATAGCATAGCATAGCTTAGCATAGCATACTACAATACACTGCTTCCAATATTCATCAACCAAGCCCATATTCATAGAACCACCTCTGATCTGTGTATCTCATATAACATGAATATAATATGAGTATAACATCCCAATAAACATGTAAGTAACGTATACCTTCGCTGAAAGTTATCTATAATGCCAAAGTAATTGCAAAAACAAAAGAAAGAGGCTGTAAATGATGCCGACAAGCACTGTTATCTCTCTCTGACACATACACACAAATTCGTATTAACATATATTCTCGCACAACATAATCACTTGGGAGCAGCTGTATTTTCTAAAATAGGTCTAGAGGCCCAGAGTGTCTAATAGCAAACAGACTGCAATAAATAAAAGTGGCTAAAGGAGCTGGCACATAACAATGCAACTAGTGTTTAAAGCAGTTTTCACACTTTTTATGCTCCACCAGAAGCAATTCCAGCTAATTATCGTTGAGTTCTATAGTTATATATAGAATTATAGTTGAGTAGCCATATAAAATGGCTTACATATTTTTACTTTGTTCTTTCCATTTTTTCCTTGAATTACTACAATACCTCTGACTCTTAAAAAGATTCTCCTGAATCACTCTTGTGTGAGCATTTTTCTTTTACATTAAGAAGAATTAGCTTTCCAACGCATCCAACATTTTGGCGCACATTAAGAATTCTTCCATTAAGAGTAACGTGTCTGGAACGTTCAGCCAAAACTTTTAGTAGATTATTCAAATATTAAAAATATTAACAAACTATATACAGTAAGAGTATATTTTTGCATGCGCTAATTTTTGGGGTTTACGTAACATAAAGGAGCCTCTTTTCCAGGACTGAGGTTTCAATACAAATACATATAGTAAAATACACTTCAAAGAATACATAAAGCTGTTATCTTGGATAACCCTTTTATTATGAACTCTGGTGACTATTTCTAAAACATAAACAACTATTTAAGCAATCAAGCAGCTAGAAAAGTGAATCCATACGCAACAACTGTCAGAGATAATATGTGTTTAGGTCAAAAAATAATGATACTGCTTACATGCAGGTGAACGCCATCTGTTACTGTTATGGTGAGCATGTGCATATCCACTTGTGGCTTGTTAGCACTTGTTTATGTTAGTCAGAGTGGAAAGAGCTGAACAGACGGAGACTTTATCATGCAAAAATCTTAGTGTCATATTTTTTTTAGGTTTTTTCACCGACAGTAACATTTAAATCCCAAAAGATGTTTCACAGCGGTGATCATACCAAGCATAGTCATCTGTTTGAAATCAGGACTGAGCGAGAGAGAGAGAGAGAGAGAGAGAGAAGCAGTGACAGAGACAGAAGCAAGATGCTTCTCCACACCACATAGTTCCTCCCACTTTCCATCTGTAGTGGCCTGAAAATGATTAGCACTTAACGTACCCATGAACCTCAGCAACATCAAAGAAGGTATATGAGTAAACTTTAGAGATGGTGAAATGAGTGCAGAACTTACCAGGTTTTGAAGCGCACCGAGTCCACTAGCCTGAGTAAGTACAGACTACACACTACAGCATGGAGGGTATTCCCTTTAGGCGCTGCACTCAAAATACCTCAAGTGTCTCTCTCTCTCGCTCTCTCTCTTTCACACATGTACACACACACACATTCTGACTCACACTCATTCACACTGGTCTTGAGTGTGCTACTGCTCCATCCCTTTTGTTCTACACTGATAGGCCTCTAGGAATGACCTCATGTGAGGGTGTTGGCGCAAATAGCAAACATATATATATGCATGGTTGCACATTCTTGCACTCAAATTCGCCAGAACACACATACACACACACATTCACACGTGTAGCCTGCATTCTTTGTGGACCACATATGCAAGAAAGTCAAGAAGAATCAGAGAACTACTTTTCAGTACGCTAAAACCACTTATGCACCCGAACACAGCCCCAGTGATTACCAGCATGAACTAAAAGGCTAATCATTTGTATATTTACGGATGAAAAGGATAGAAGATGTTATAATGTCTGTCACTACGTTGGCCCCAGTCTGTCTATGCTAGTAAACTTCTGGGTCAAAGGGTATGACTGACAGACAGCAAGTGCTCTGTGGTGTGGCTATGTGGTTTTCTAGCAAGGTCGGCAAAGAGTGAAAGAATTAAACAGAAAGTAAACATACCATTAATAGGTGAGTAATTAATCCATACTGAAAAACTAAATAAAATGTTGAATCTTGTCTTTTTTCTAACAAAAACAATCAACAGCTTATAGGATTAAAAAAAGAAAAGAAAAAACTATTCGCAAAAGTGATCAAATAGGGGAATAAAGTTCATACCTGCTGTCTGGTGGATCCTCTGGTTGCTCCTTTATGACAGACTGACTCTCTTTACTGGGGGAAAGAGACTCTGGTTCAGCTTGTGGCCTGTCAAACGTTTCAAAAGGTCTAGGGAGAAACAACAAGCATAGAAAGACAGGTCAAGAACTGATCAAGAGTGCATTACAATACAACGATGGCATTAGTGATTGTTTATAGTCTCTGCGAGGGCGATGTTCTGTTGGGTGTCCAGATGAATAGGCTCTTTCTTGCCACAAAGGCCATGAGATGATGTCATTGCTGAGATCACCTTCAGGAGATAATGGGCCATAGTAGATGTGCAACCTTTCAAAAACCACCACAATAACTTATACAATCTCCCATGTCTATACTTTGTAACTTTATGTCAATTGAAGCCAGACCTCAAGACTTGGCTAGAGAGTGGGGTAATATTTGTCATAAAACGCAGCCAAGAACAATGACTGACATTAAAACCATGTTTACTCACATTTTTTAAACATAACGATCAAATAACTTTTAATGAGTTGCCTAAATATTTTTTTTTTTACCACAGGAAGTGCTCCTAGCTGTGAAATGCTCAGACAGCATTGATAAAATTATAAAACATGATAAAAACCAGTCTACAGATGTATGTATGCAGAAAAAAGTGCAAATACATAGTTAGATTGGAACCTTCAAAATACTTCCTAACTTCGTCTTCACCCAAGCAGTCATTTCAACTACCACAAATATTTAAGGAATTAAAAAGTAGAAATGTACTGTATATCTGCTAAGCATTTTATTTAATGGATAGAAAAAGTATATGAATAATCGCTATATAAATTCTCTCCTAAGCAGGTTACATGTACCTGTTATCCGCAGATCCACAAGGTGTCTCGAGCTTATATTTCTGTTGCGATTGAGATATAGAGGCTGCCTGTTTCATCGCTCTGAGCCAGTCAGAACTTTCACATGATTCTTCTGTGCTGAGTGTGTTTTCAGTCAGTCCGATTAGAGGACTAACAGCTGCACCCGGGCTGTCTGAAACATCCTCCTCCAATAATGCACTAGACTTCAGAGTAACTGACCTGTCTTCATCTGCTGGTACTTGTACACTGTATTTATTGCCATCACCATTTTGCTTCTGAAAATTTTTGCCGGGTAAAATAAAGTCCACTTTTCCATCTTTTGGTTTCAATACATCTGAAGAATTTTCACGCATCGTCTGAATAAATGAACTGGCAGCTTCATGGCCAGAGTCTGCATTAGCACTGAGTAATGTCTGGGAAAGGTCCTGTGAGCTTGACACCGTGGCAATAGCAGTGACTTTGGAGCTTGATGAGAGCTCTTTTTCCCGTTCAGTCTGTAATCCATCACTCACACTCGATTTCAGAAGATCAGTCCTACCACTTGTTGTTTTGACTGTGAAGGAAACCGAGTCCTCCTCTTTGTGTTCAGGCAATTTTCGCTCGTTTCCTTCCTTTATGTCTGTAAGATCACACTCTACAGCACTGGTATCAGGCCTTTCAGACTTCTCTGTGAGTTTCCTGCCCTCTGCTGTCTCATTCTCTCTTCCCTCCTCTTTGCATCCACTTAACTCTTCCTTCCTGTGCTCCATCTGCTTGACCTCTCCTGAAATAGCTGGTTGTGTCTCCATATTTTTGGCCTCCTCTTCAATTCCTGTACTTGTTGGAAGGACATGCAATTCAATCTTTTGTGCTTCAGATTCCAATGAGTCCTGCCATATTTTTTGGTTTTGTGAATGATTGGCATCCATAGATGCCTCATTATGGCGGTCCGTCTCCAAAGTATCACGCTGGAGGGGCGTACAAGAGAGTTCGAGATTGTGGATTTGAGCTTTATTTTTGGAATCTTTATTATCCATGTCTTTAGTGGCATCAGCAACACTCTCGCTCTCCACATTCTCAACAGGAGATCTGTAAACAGATGGCTGTATAACCTCGGCCTGGACACTAGCGCACACTTCAGTACACTTGTTCCTGCCTACGGTTACGGCACTGAGACCCTGATCCTCTGTTTTGTGTTCGGGGTGGGATGTGCTAGAACTCTCACATGGCTTAGAGAAATCACTGTCAAGTTTCACAGCTTCATAAAGTCCAGGTGTATCCACACTGGCCTGTGAGTCACTTATATGGCCCACATGAGGTTTGCTTTTACTTTCTTGTGACGCTTGAATGGCAGGCGCTGGCAATTCTTTCACCTCAGTGTTAAGCCCTGTATTTTCAAGAGGTTGTGCAGAAATACTCAGGAACTTATTTTCTTGATTGATCTCATTTGCTAGATCTTCTTCGCTATTTTCATTCATGTCTTTACCTATAGAAGAGACCTCTTCAAAGTCTGTTTGCTTAATACTGGGTTCACTTTGATTTGTGTTACCATCTCTCCCAGTAACGACATTGTCATGATTCGTCATTAACGTGACATTTTCCAACTTCCCCAAACTATTACAGGAGGTCTCAGATTCAGCTGTGCTTTCCAGAATCCCATTGTTGTGCGCTTCATGACTAGGACAGCTAACTTTCAGTTCTTTTAGCGAAATATCATCATACTTTTCTAAGTCTCTAGTTTCCACTGTTTCTGCATCTTTAATGCATTCCTGTGGTTGTTTTAATTCTGTAGACTGGGACTTAATATTTAAACCAGGTGCCAAATCCAATTTACTAAATACTATCTGGCCTTGTGTCTGCTCTCTCTCACAGCATGTCACTTGCATCAGGTCCTGATCCATGGATGGATGAGTGGTTTCAATCAAATCCGTACCAAAGCTCTGCACTTCTTCCACAAACTCTGTGGGGATTAAAGCCGAATCAGAAAGACAAGTTGTTTCTGGTACTGTTTCATCTAAGTGTTTTTCTTCTTCATTGTTCTTTTTTTCCTCTAATGTCTGTATCTCATTTCCCTTTATCAATTTCTGCCTAGCATCGGTTTGTACTTTTTCTGCTTCTATCTCTAAATTTTGATCGCTCTTTTGTGGTTCATCTAAAGTTACTGTTTGCTTGTTTGTGTTTATATCGTCTGTAAGGCTTCCAGACAGTCCGTCCTCCGATGTACCTATGTTATTGATATATTGCTCAGATGATGCAGCTGTATGGGTTTGTCCTTTAAATAGATTAGTATTATTTACACATGCAGGTTCTTCAATTTGCTCCAACTCAATCATCTGGTTTTCTTCTTCAATATGTTCTTGAAGCATTTTATTTATTCTAACTGTATCATCTTTATTAAAACGGTCTGTATCCTCTAACAGCACCTGATTTAGGACAGGGTTGCTTTTGGAGGAAGCAGGTGTGAGGCTTGAGTCTTGTGATATCACAGTGGAAGGTTCAATCTCACAATTTTCCTTAGCCATAGGCGGTTTAGACTCTACCAAGGAATTCGACTTTGCATAGGCAGATGGTGAGGCCTGAGAATCAGCCATCCTGTCCTCTGATTCAGAGCTGGCATATCCAAATGACAGGCAAACTTTATTTGCTGCTGACGTATTTGGTTTAGAGATTACATCACATTTGTCATAGAATTTGCTGTCATCACAGTGTTGCGAAAGGAGAGGCACAGATTGTGTACTTTGCTCAGTGCCTTGTGCTATACTACTAACTTCAGCTATATATTTCGTATGCATAATTTGATCGCCGTCATGATAAGTACTTATTTGTCTCCCTGCTTCCCTTGTTAGAACCACTTCAGCTTTTTCATCTACAGGATCCTTTTGTACCATAAAATCAATCTCCTTATTTGCATTTTCATCACTATGTAGGCCGCCAAGTGCCAAATTAGCACCTTCCACATCTGCAGATTCTAACTTGGTATCCTGCACAGGAGAAGCCATGGCAGTTTTTACAGCTGGAATTAACTCCTTTATACAGGAAGAGCTGTTATCATTTCCCATTTTTTCTCTCTTTGCATCCTGTGGTTCAGAATGCTCCTTAGGTGTTTCTATAAGATCACTTTGAATATTGGAACATGAAACTCCCCCTTCTCTTATACCACATACAGCCGTATCAAGGGATGGGAGGTCTTTTGTAGACACGATACTCTTGCCAACATCTGAGACTGTTCCACTGTCACAATCTGTATCTGTCTGATATTGCAGCTTACTCAAGTTCTCTTCAGGTTTAGTTTTGACACATTCCTCCAAGATCACAGTGTTTGAATTCTGGTTCTGTTGGAAAGGACCTGAACTGATAGTAAACTGGCTTGAGTTGGTCATATTCTTATTTTCATCACTATCTTGTGCCAAATGGATACCATCCACTTCTTTAGAAGCCAACTTGATATCCTGCTTGCAAGAATCATCGTCTGTTATCATATTCATACATAAAGAGCTGTTATCATTTTCATTTTTCTTTTTCTTTGAGTCAGAAGCCACATCAGGTTTTTCTACATTATCATTTTTCATAATCTCATTTCTCATATCTGTTGCACCCACACTTACATTGTTCAGAGTACTGATTTTATTATAGTTGCACTGTGTTTCCTCTTCTGAGCCAGAAACATTATATTCATTAGTGACCTCCGAGTGACTCATCATCATGCCAGGAGGTACTTTAGGATCACTTTGAATGTTGGAAGATAAAACTTCCCCTTCCTCCATGACGGATACATCTATTTCAGGAGGTGTGAGGGCTTTTGTAGACTCAACACTCATCGCAACTTCTGAGACAGCTTGATTGAAATGACCTAAATCTGTTTGATATTGCAGCTCACTTGTCTTCACTTCAGGTTTTAATTGAGAATATCCCCCCAAGACTGCAAGATTTGATGTCTGGTCCTGTGTAGATATGTCTGTACTGTTAGAAGATTGGCTTGACAGTATATTCTCTTTTTTGGAACATTCGGCAGCAGATGGTTCTTCTTTTTGACAAGTAATTAAAAGTTTCTCAAATGCCTCAAGCTTAATATCCACTTTTCCATCTTTGGAGGTCTTATCTTCATCTAGGTTGCCCTTAGTCAACTTAGTACCTTCCACTTCTTTACATACTAACTTGGTATCCTGCACAGGCGCATCCGTCACAAGTTCATCAGTGATTAACACATTTATACAGGAAAGTCCAGTGTTGTTTTGTATTTTTTCTCCCGTAGTGTCCACAGGTTTGGGTTTTTCTGGAGTATCTGTTTTGACAATCTTACTGCTTAGCTCAGCTTTAACTTCGCAGCCGCATTGCATTTCCTCTCCTGGGAGAGAAACATTATAGTCATTAATGACCTCCCAGTGACTCATCATAGGGCCAGGAGGCCTGAGCACAATAGGCACTTTGGTATCCATTTGAATATTGGCATAGCCAGAGGGTACACTCCCTTCCACTGGGCTGGATACTTTTATAGCAGTAAACGTGGGATCGTTTGTACTCACAACAGCCATGGCATCTTCTAAAGCTGGTCCATTGTCATGCCTGGAGTCCGTCTGATATTGGAGCTCACTTACGTGCTCTTCAATTTTTGCTAGAGGACATACATTGAAAATTGCACCGGGTTGTTCGGTATTTGGTTTGAAGTCCTTCTTGGATATGCCTGGGCTGTCAGGAGAGTGACTGGGCAGCATGTCGTTCGCATCTGAACAGGAGAGGGATTTTTCTTCAGATTTTATGCTGTGTTCCTGAGCAACATTTTCTGAAGTTTGCAACTTTAACTTGGACTCCTGCTGAACACTGTCACTCAAGATGCTATGCAAATCGTCTTCAAAGGTTTCCTTCTCATCATATTCCACTGCCTTAGCTTGCCTTCTATCCACTTCTTTGGTGGTAAGCACAACCTCTGATTTTTTCTCTACATCAGACACAATGGGGTCAGAAAGACCGAAGAGCTTCATCTTGTCCCTTCCACCATCTTCCAGAACAGTATCTTGCAGTTCACCTGCTTTTTCATTAGTATCCTTTAATGTGGGTTTTTGATTAAGGGTGCACGCGGTCATCATTACAAGTCCATCCTTTTCTTGATTCCCTTCTTTGTTTTTTGAAATCAGATCAGGATTTTGGGTTACCGCATTGTTCTCAGAGGTCTCCGTCTCATTAGTACTCACATTCTTCATTGACTCTTCTGACCTCATTGTGATATTATTAGAAGTTGAATCTTTTGAATCATTTTCTATTTTGCCATCAGTATGCTTTTCAGGTTTTTCTTTAACAGTCATGTTTTCCTCCGTCACCTCACTGGTACTTTCACACTTGGTATTATCAGCTTTTTGGGGTGGGTCTGCTTCTCTGTTGCTGAATAACCCCTGAACGCTAAAGCTTGTCTCATGTACTGGGTGCCAGAGATTCTCATGAACTGTTAGTGGTGGCAAAGAGGCAAAACCAGTCACCTGACGTGGCTTGTCATCTTGAGAGCCCCCAGTTCCCCCATCTTTATTGTCAAAACCTCGCGTGCTGCTCCTCATTTCCTGCTGAGATGTAGATGATGGGTGCTGGTCTTCACTTTTATGGCATATATCTTTTCCTGTCCACGCCCTGTTTTGTTGGGTGCTGCTAGTTTCAGATTGAATCCATGAAGTATTCTGTACCTGTTGATAGCTGGTCTGTGGAGCGAGAGCTTTACCATCTGCTGAAGCCGCAGGAAGAAGTGAAATATCGCTGTTCGTCTGGTTTTCACCAAATGCATCAAAATCCTCTTTCAGATGAGCTTCTTTCTCTAATGCGTCCTTGTTCTCCGTTTCAGTGGAGTTTAAAAGAAAGACAGGAGAGGAGGGGTCAATCAAGCTGCCGGCAATTGTTTTGCTGCCGGTCAACAAAGGTAAAGCTGTGTCAGCTACGTCTGTTGTGACCAAAGTGACGAGTTCATCCCTTTGCTGCGGTGCCACCAGTGTCACTCCGTTGTCATGGAGAGAAAAAGATTTTGTCACTGTCAAGGGCAGTGCCTGCTCTCCAAATAAAGTCTCTGCTCCACCCCTTTCTTTTCCTCTCCCCTCCTCTGTTCCTCCCTCTCCTCTCTTCTCCAGTGACTCAGAGTCCTTTCTCTTACAATCATGTTTGTCGGTAAACTCTGGTGTAGCAGTGACCACACTCATGTCCCCGATACTGGATGTGCCTGTTTCTTTCTCGCCAGCTGCAGAGAGAGAGTCCCTCCCCAGGGAGCAATCAACTGGCAGACCTCCTCCCATCTCTTCATCCTCATCAGAGTTTTGTAGAATTTTTCTGCTCCATCTCACCTCAGATGCTGCTTCTACCTCCTTAGCTTCCTTCGCAGGTGAGTTATTAGTCTCTGGCAAGCTTAGCAAACGTAAGTGCACTTCTGCTGCAATAATTTCACTCAGTTTTCCATCAGAACAAGGAGATTCCTGCGTTTTCTGTAATTCTGTAGTTCCATCTGAATATCCTTTCTCTGTCATTTTCACTGTTTCCGAATCTGCGGTTCTCCTCTCTCTCACTCCTGCACAATCTATCATTTCTGGTACTGTGGATGTCGTCAGTGGCGGTGTGAAATCAGCGGCTGATGCTGAAGCCTCCTCAAGGGCACTCTCCTCCTCCGTCTTTATCCCTTTAGTACTAGTTCTGCTCAGAGAGCGCGTTTTCCCCCGCACTCGCGTGTGTGTGCCAGCTTCACTGCCAATAAAAAACACATTCTCCTCCTCCACCTCCTCCTCCTTCTTCACTGGACATGCCTCTGAACTGCATCTCTTTTCACGCTCATGTTCCTTGGCTTCTCCATCTCTAAAATTACGCACAGTGCTATCAGTAGATCCCTTATATAAACATTTCTCATGTCCGACTTCCATTGTTGAGTTGAGGTTTAGGGTTTCATGTTCTGATATTGACTCAGAGGGTCCATCTGGCTCAATACGGTTACCCTGTTGGTCACTTCCCTGCAGATGGTCCAGTGTGGGGGTTGCTGTAGCCTCAGGTGGGGTAAGATGAGCCTGATGAGATAAACACCCTGGAGGTACGGAGCAGAGTTGCCCCAGCTGTCTAAGGGTGTCTAACAACTCTATTGGATTATCTGCTTTTGTCTTAAGATCAGGGTTTGTTTCTGACTGAGTCTTTGTTTGAGTGATAATTTCTGCTTGTGTCTGTGTGTGTATGTTTTGTTGTATCCTATCCCAATCAAAGTTCTCAGACACAGAACAATAATCAATGTCATTTCCTGTTGATTTATTATACATTCCTGTAGTCGTAATAATTTGTGTGTCTGTTTCAGGCTTTTCAAGAGGACCTGTTGTAGTTTTACCCTTCTCATGTGGCGAGTCTTTGTGAACCACTGAGCTCACACTGTCTGGTACTTCCTGCATTGTATCTATTTTATTGTCTTCAGTTTCTGTCAATGCTAATTCATTGTTTATCAAATGTGTATCTCTCTCCGCACATTTTGTTATGTCAGTGTTTGTTTCCCTTTCAGGCTCTTTCTGCAAATCTTCCTTTTGCTCACTGTGCAATTTCTCACTGTGTTCTTTGGCGTCTTCAGCCCTTGCCTGCTCTGGCAGTGTTTTCCCTAATATATAGTCTCTGAAGCTAAACACAGCCTCCTCTGTACAAGATGCTAAATCAGTAGTTTGCGCTCCAGGATTTCCATGACAACCGAGGTCGCATCCTGTTTGAGATTCTGCGAGTGAAATTGGCAGTGACATAGGATCCTCCTCGATATCTGCCCTCTTGAGTTCCTCATTAACAGTTGCGGATGCGTCCTCTGACAGACAGCAGTCAATCTGATCTGTGCTGCCTGGAGTGATTGAGTGTGAGGACATGCCAAAAGAGGCTATCTGTTTCTCACATTCTTGAAAGGCTTCTTGGAGCTCAAGGTCCAACAACATTGCTGATGGTGCATTTTCCTGAATCGGTCCAGCTGAACGGAGCTGCGGAACTGATGAGCTCTCTTTGGAAACCGCCTCTCCATCTTGGCTATATGGGATTCAGTAATAGAGAACAATAGATCTAGATAAATGTTTGAGATTTCAAAACAAATACGCCGGCAGAAATGGCAAAAACAGCCCATGCACAACCACAGCACAACAAGCTGTTTTCAGCACTCCAAGTGGCAGCAAGCAGAAACTATTTGGCCACAAAAGCAATTTATTTCTGCCCGAGTCTTTTCATTTTCCAACACAAGCGCAGCCATACAGATGCTCATGAAACAAGCATTAGAGAGAGAGAGAGAGAGAGAGAGAGAGAGAGAGCTGTACATTACAACCACCCTCATGCTCCTGCTTCTGGTGCTGAATCACAGCTGCTGAGTCACTGGCCAATACAATAGCACCAGCTTGTTCAGATACACTGCTCTCACCCTGCCTCTGTCCTTTCAGCCTCAGTAATTCTCCCTCCAAGCCTTCTTGTTAAAGAGACATTCACATAGTGAAGCTAATATTTACTTCCCCCTTCTTCTCTGCCAACTGAAACTCGGTATATATGGCAATCAATCATTCTCAACATCAAATGAAAACACAATAATAATCCATATACCTTCCGGCATTCATTTACAACGTAAGATGTAAGGAAATAACACCGTCTGTCATAGAAACTGTGTTGAAAAAAGCTGCCTTTTTGAACCTAGAGTCAGAAAGATCTTACACATAACACATACTGCCAGATGTGAGAGGAGAAAAAGGGTGTGAATGGCAAGCCCATGCTTGCATACCAGTGTGTGTGTGTGTGTGTGTGTGTGTGTCCATGCATGCCTGCGGATGACTTGGCACACACCTGCCAGCTTCGCTGCAGCCAATCACTCTTTGTTATCCTTACACAGCTACACTACCCATAATGCTGGGATTAATGATAAATGATCCTTCTGGTTTGTCTTTGTCAAATTATTTAATATTATACAAATCAGCATCAGGGCCTAAATACAGTAGTTTTATATAATAACCTAACCTGTACATGTTACCCATATTGGCTCTACTTGATCAAGAAATTACTTATCAACTATAATAAGAAACATGAATATGAAATATAGAAATATCTATACTGCACCTCTTTCATATTTTAAATAATGTAGAAGAGAAAGAAAGAATATGGAACATAGAGAATATATAATTATTCTTCAGTATTAATAAAGTATTTTATCTATCTATCTATCTATCTATCGATCGATCTATCTATCGATCTATCTATCTATCATAATCTACTGATATGTGGGGAGATTTTCGGTAGCTACCATATGTGGATATGAAATTCTGCCTGCATTATGGAGGCAAAATGAACTGAACTTTCTGTAGCACATTTAGAGAAACTGAAGATCATTCTTTCTTGTATCTACACTCACTGACAATTTTATCAGCCACATCTAACATGGTATAAAACACACTATGGTTATACAGCTACTGGGTGTAATCCCTCTTTCACAATATGTCAGCCCACTCAAACATCAATCGTAGGACCACTGCTGACTTAATATTATTTGGTCATAACTCAAGCTCAACATAGCATGGTAGTATTATGGCAGTGTACTGTATGTGGCACACGTGAGATCAGATGCAGAAGCATTTCTGCGATTCACTCCATTATCAATGCAATGGAGTTAGATGGTGACTTGAACTGTGTTTGATTGGAGGCCATAAATTGTCATTTCCAATCTCTGATAGGAAAAAAAAAACTCTCCTGAAAATTTTTTATTCTTATAAACACAACTACAAATTCTTATAAACACAACTACAAATTCGGCGAAGTTCAGTGAGTGACATGAAGTCAGCATGGCTGTTCATAAAAGCTTCCCTTTAAACAAGTTATGCTGTATATACAAGTATTGTATATACAATATAAACAAATTTGCTCATTAATTCTATATCATGTACTATACAGTCGTCCAGTTGCTATTAAAGACGGGAAATATGCATCACTATTCATTGTTAATAAGCTAGATGGAATAACTCACAATGCATGAAAAAGACAACATTACATTGTCAGGGTGCACTTCAATGTAAGTAGGTATGTGACTAATAAAGAGGCCGGTAAGGATGACTTAAAACTAGAATTCACAATTCGTTTTGTTGATTATTACATATGCTATGCATATTACATACTATGTCACATAAGGATAACATGTGTGACGTGCTCTGTGGTCCACACTTTAAGCTTGGAACCATGCTTTTGTCAGGTTTGGTATATAAAATATAGAGCTGTAGAGCAGTATAAATTTTCTATCCTTGCATTTACAGAGGATATGTGCACATTGTTATTTGGGGATTTGGGGTGAAGGAAACATGCATACATGCACACTGTATGCACACAGGTTTCTCTCAGCATTTTTCCAACTGTTACCTCGTGATAACGGCCACCACTGATGGACCGGCCTCTGTGTAATGCTGCGCTGTTCCCAGCAGAGGATCTCGTTGCTCATCCGGATTAGTGCTACTTATTCATACATTTACATGAACACACAGAGAGGGATATGCTTGAGCAAGAAATATGTTTTTTTTTTTCCCCTTCAAAACATGCCCCTGAATAGCTGATGTAATAGGCATAGTAATCATTTATTGATTAGCACATTTCTTAATGCTCTGTGGTTCATGAAAATCTTCCCTGTTCTTGCGTTAATAATTAATGCCTTGTCTGCTGCAGGGGTGTAGTTGTGGTTTCATGAGAGTGAGGCACTATGAGTGTGAATACTTCAGATGTGATTTTAACCCTTTCCTTAATGGCTGTGTGAGTTTTCCACTAAAACGATCACATACAGCTGTGAACTCATGCATACAGAAGCACACCCACACGCATATGCTTTTCTGCTCATTTTTTTCTCCTTATACCTTCCACTGTCCTATGTGGAATATAGAACAGAAAAGAGACCCATTTGCCATATCCTCATAAGATCAAAAGCCTGATAAGGCCACAACTATGTATCCGCGAGGTTAGAAAAAAAAAAAAGGCTGTATAAGGGATGGTATTACTTCTCCGTCAATCAGTGTGACATTAACAAAACATTGAGTTAATACTTTCATCTGAGTGTTTTCATATGTCTTGTGTTATAGCATACGCAGCACTTGAAAAAGTTGCAGTGGCTGGCTTCGTGGGTTCATCTCTCAGAGGAAGCAATTGGTTGACATGCGATAAGAGGAAAACTCGCCAGTGTTTACACATTCACAAATGACCAAATTGGGGAAAAAATTGCATAAAAGTAAAAATAATAAACTTCCAGATTTTATGTGCATTTTAATTACATTATTCTGCAAATTGTTAAGAATTTAAATCGTTACCATTTCCATAATACCTGCATTACGACTACAGCTGCATGCACGCTCATGCACAGGCCTGCCAGTGGAAACTACTGACAATTTTTCCACAACGATGAGTCACAGAACTTTGGAGACTCATTCAACACCTGCAGCATTAATCCGCCCTTCAAAGACAAAGGAACTGTCCACTCAGGTCTAAAGCTTAGAACTAAATGTACATGGTAAAATAATATGTGTCAGCTGCACAAACGTATAAAACAATATGTTCAATCTGTTGCGCAGCCTGTAAATAATTCAACAGGCAAGACGATCTTGGCTCTGCCTTCAGCTTAAACATTAAGTGCAGAAAGTCACCCTTGACATGCGGGTGTTTACATTAAACATACTGTAGAAACTGTAGTGCTTTTTAAGATGCAAAGTGCATTCACATGCCCACATTTCAGGGAACATCAATACACTGGATATTAAATAAGCATAGGAAAATCATACCCCACAGTAATTTATATTTATACGTTGATACAATTTGTAAATCTACAATTTACAGATTTCACCAACAGACAAAGATGTGACTAAGTCACATCTTTCCTTCATAATTTAGATAAAGGTGAAGTAGCTATTAGACTTTTTTCTTTCTTTTTTTTACAGTTTAATAGATTAAGTTCATTTCATATCAGTGGTTTGCATATTATATAACCCATCAAATCTAATCAAATCAAATGTTAAGCTGCATTTTGGGTGATTTGAGTTACACATATTTTTAGATTCTTGATTCAATAAGCTCCATTTTAATGCCAAGTTAACTTGACACTTTATAATGTGCAGTTGCTAATACTGTATATGATAGAAAAATCTATTGAAATTCTATTTTTAGACGCATATAATCCTTCTTTAAATGAGGATTCTATGATGTAATAAGAATGAAGGTACCCGAAATATAATGTCACCAGCAGTGCGATTTTATAGCGAGCAAATGCATTTTTCTATCACAACTGTAGTAGGCAGCCTCTGTGTTCATTACGTGCTTGACAAACAACGTTTCTGATTAAAACTTTTTCAGTTCTGTTAAAGGGTCAGGGGGAGCTACGGTATGTTTCAACTGATTTATGTCCAAATTGAGCATTTGATACATTTCGCCTACTGCAGGATTCTGGCCATAGGACAGAACTAACCTCTACTTCTTGTTTTAGGTTACCTGACTTGATATGACACATTTTGGTAAACATTACAAGGTCATATGAGACTGTACTGAATTATTAATTTAACGGATCATAACTCTGTTTATTCTGAATCATATTCCTAAACAAATTCAAGATCTTTTTTCTTTGCTAGTCGTAATCACAGCAGTAAGTTACAACAATAAAATAGTATGAATATGGATGTATTATGTAATAACTGGCCATAAGACAGGGATTTGTTTTTGTTGTTTGCTTTTCCCCAGTTTTTTATTTTTTTATTTTTTTATAATGCCGTGATTTAGTGGTATTACCATTTTTGGCTCCAGAGACCACATCTATCATCAACTCCAGATCTTTTCTTAGCTCTTTTGTGCAAACTGAAAAACACAGCTGACCAATAAACAACCAAGCAGCTAAGAGCCAGCTTTCTTAGCAAGACCTAAAATGGATGGAAAGTACATCCAACTGCCAGTGCCATGTGTAATACGGCTTGATAAATAAATGCTGCTTAATGAAATTAAATCTGATAAGCTGGAGTACAGAGCCAAAACAACAAACAGTCTCACAGCCAATTACTACCATTACTCCTATTATGGTCTAACGTAAGAGCTACTGTTTACATCTTGCAAGGTCATTATGAGAAATGAGCTGTGAATGTTGTACTTCTTTATCAGTAGGAAAAGGACGCAGGCTTGGTCTAAATGTCTGAGGCACTGGTACGATCAAACTCAGAAATACAGCATACCAGAACTGCATTTTTATGAGCCAACTACACATAATATATAGTGTAAGAGTACTCTAGGATTTTAGCCAGGTGCCAAAAAAAAAAAAAAAAAACCTCAATGCTGTAAATGTATTTAACTTTTTTTTTATTATTCTTTAAGAATGAGTA
The DNA here is from genome assembly GCA_030347435.1 of Clarias fuscus. Classification (NCBI taxonomy): domain Eukaryota; kingdom Metazoa; phylum Chordata; class Actinopteri; order Siluriformes; family Clariidae; genus Clarias; species Clarias fuscus. Next base: position 18,428,170 of record CM059211.1, on the reverse strand, counting down.
TAACATGTGGTGCAAATAAAGCTAGTCTTTATGTGTAACATAAAGATTAATCATTTATAGCATTGTTAACTGAATTATTTCAACCTACTTAAGTAATGTTTTTAATATAACGTCTCGCACACTGTTGCTTCCCTTTTTCTGTTCATTGCCTGATTCAGAAACAATCGCTGCTCATAAAACATTAGAATGATTTCCTCATAGAATACAAATTAGTAAATACAAATCATTTTTTTTAGTTTGGTTGCTGAGACAAATGAAACTATGTACGGTGTATGGAAGAAAAAAAAGGGCACATATAAGTTTTTTTTTTTTTTTTAGAGGAACAAAATGTTTTTGTTCATGTGAGTTATACATGCAAACCAAAGGTGGGATGCCGATTTGCATGCAACATGTCCAAACCGGTGGCATGCTGAAACTTGTCTTCTGTTAACTACATGATGTGAAGCATTTTCTCAAATTCCAAGTAATCAGGAAGCCCTTGTCTGATACATATTATTCATCATGTATGTGTGTCTACGTTTGAAACAGAAAGCTGGAGACCTACCTGAGTGACGCTCCCCATGTAATGTTGAGCTCAGTGCTCAGATCGGTGCTGGGTAGTAGGTCATGGGGAAACTCAAGTTCCTCTTCTTTCCCGCTTCCGTCCTCGCAAGTATGTGTGTCTGTCTCTGGCACAGGACTGAGACTGCGGATTGGAGTCTGGACTACTCCATTCTCCACACCGGCGGCTTTCTCAGCCTCTGGACAGACTTTCTCACTGGGAACTTCAGCCTGATAGACAGCAGAGAAAAAGACAAATCAAGTTTCAAATCAATGACTGACCGTTCAATTGTTCAATTATCTCAATGAGATTAATCATTTCTTTTTGTGATGTAAGCCTTCGCTTATTGAGCTGGTCACACAAAAGATTCTGTAATGGTTTAGATGATTACTCACCACTCACAAACTGGTTAATTGTGTAAATCAAACAAGATCACGTCACGATCTTTACAGACAGGAGCTATGGCATTTAAGCTTAATAGACAAACACACCCTGTGTCAACTAAATGCTGACCTAAATGGTTTACAAACACACACACACACCCTGATCTTTTGGCATCATTCCATCATAGAGCAAGAGATGAATCTAAAATACATGCTCGCAGCATGGTGTCACATAAACCTGAAATCCGAAACAGTGCATTAAAAAAAAAAAAAAAAACGTCAGGTTACTCCTGTTAAACATTAGCACCAGTGTCATAGACAAGTCATACCAATTCCTGGGTAAGAAAGAACACATGCTTTATTTGCTCCAGACTGTCTAGTTCAGGTTTTTATTTTTCCACTGAAAAGGGGATTGAGATGATTAGGCAAACTGGCTGAGCCGGTCCGACTACTTTCCTTTCTGTTCTTTCCCAAAGCTATAAAACAACCTCATCTAACCATGCAGCTTCGCCAGAAACCATGGAACCATTTACAAACATTTAATCATATGTCGGCATTCTACTGCAGAGGCCTCTGAAATATTTAGTGAATGACAGAGTAAATCTGACCATAAGTACAGTTTCTAATCTGCAATCCACTGCAGTGGGCAGGGCGCAGGAGCAGGACTCAAACAGGCGATTACAATAACTATGGACATGCACACCAGACAGATAAGCTGATCAGTCTTATTATGAACGAACAGATCGAGAAAGCAGAAAGCAGTTTTGGTGGTGTATCATGGTTGTGACTACTAATATGTTTGAGAGGCTGTAGGAGTTACATTACTCCAGTAGAGTCACATTGATTACTTGTGATTTTCAGCTGGAATCTCTGTAAATGAATGGCTATTTGTATACATTAAAAATGCATTTATTTCATTTGTGTTTTTGTCATTTGTTAAGTTTGGCAACTAAACGTGAGCTCCAAAAGCAAAATGAAGCGGAGCAGAATGCACGTTATGAATGTGCAATGTAGTACATGATGCCTTTGTAATATTTATGGATTTAGAAATGTCAGATATATACAGTGCATATATATATTTTATTTAACAAACCTTAAAATATGATTCGTTCAATTACTTCCCAACGCAGATATGCACAAAACCAGTTAGAGCTTTTAAAGTATGGTTTTCAATCATAATGTGATTGAAATAATCAGAGCCGACGTTTATTTAAGATTACTAGCATAACGTACTACTTTTAAGTAACTGTACATGACACCTGTATAACACACCTGCTTAAAGGAGCAGTAACTAAAATCTCTTTGGTTTGCACAAATGTCAAGTTACATATCTGTTCAAAAATGCAGTTCAAATAAGAAAAGGCCAGCCAGAGAAGCCACGAGGTTTAAAGTTGTGTCAGCATTTACTCAGATCTAATATGCAAATGTTATATAAGTCACTGTAATGAGCTACATTTTCAAAGCAGACCCTTGACATCCAGGAGGTGGTGTGAAAAAACAATCCACTTGTTTGACCCAGACTCACATCCAAAAGGAAAATATTAGTCATCTCGAACCGTAACTCGACCAGAACGAAGCGTTCAAGATGTAAAAATATTTCCTGTACCACGAGACTCTTTCTCTTTGTGTACATCACAATGCCAGTCCCTTGTGTCTCCTGTACTTACATAGGCTCCTTTTACACAGCTGGTTAATGGCAGCATGACTTGTGTTACTCCAGCAACCGCTCTTTCATGTTAAGTACTTTATTCTCCAATTACTAAAACTGCTTGACAAAAACATCAAACCTTTTAATTGTATAACAGCGCCTCAGACTATCCCAAACACAGATGGCGTTCAATCATCAGAGCAGTATCTATACTACTAGTGCTATATAGTTATAGAAGTATTTGCTTATCCAGCCATCCTAAAAGAATAAACACCATCACATGAATCCCGGTAAATGCAAATGTGTAGTGGTGATCTTTAACGTCTTAACATCCCAGATCCAAGGTTAAATTCATGTCATTCCTATTATTACACAGTTGGTACTGAATAATAAGCTTTAGGCTGAATGTCAACACACATAAAGGGTTAAAGCATTAAATAAGAGAGTCAGAGAGAGACAGAGTTTCTCAAGGTACTATAGAGAGTTTCTCAAGGTACTGTCTGACAGCTTTTTATCAGCACACAACAACACAATACATCTTCATTCTCTCTAGACTCCCTATCCTGTATACAGGGTGACAGGGGGTCTGGAGCCTATCCCAGGAGACTTAGGGCACGAAGCGGCGTACACCCTGGACAGGGTGCCAATCCATCGCAGGGCACTCACACACTCACACACAGACACTAGGGGCGATATGGGAATGCCAGTTAACCTAATCTACGTGTCTTTAGACTGTAGGAGGAAACCAGAGTACCCAGAGGAAACCCACCAAGCACAGGGAGAACATGCAAACTCCACGCACAACAACGAATGCCAGGCAGGAATCAAACCCCAACCCTGGACATACCAGGCCACGGTGCTAACTTCTACCCCAGTGTGTCACCACAACATAATTAATATAATTTAAATAATAAATAATAAGAATGCACATTAGAACTAGGAACACATTAGGCATTGGGAACTGCTCTGATACAGCAAATAGAATTAAAGTTACAGCTGGAATGTGGGCAGTGGCTTTGTGCTTTGACCCTCAGGTACTTGCAAATCTGGAAAAAGAAAAAAAAAAAACAATAAAGACCCCATGTGGTCTCCCAAAGCATGTATAGCCTATAAGCCCATTATCCTCCATTAAAGTAGCTCCTTGCCATCCACAAGCCTCACTCTGGTTACTACGGCAACAGTAATAACTCTAACCCTAGTTGTTTGTCAGTGTTATATATTGTCACGGTTGGAAAACCTGATGATCCCTCATTCCAAATTTGTTCAAATGATGAAAATCTACAGTATACTTCTGTTCACATATTCAAACTGATATTCAATACACACTCACCTTGGCTTAGAGGAGAACACACACACATGGGGTCTTGATCAGGTCAACGAAAGGTATGCGACAGGGCCCTGTGTTGTGATGCAGTCCACCCGGGACTGCAGCACATGTGTCCTCCCAACACTCCTCAGTCAGCTTCTTCCTCCCTTCCTATTGCCCTTCTGAAGGCAAGTTTTTACACACACTATACCTACAGTTTGTGTGTGAGCATATGTGTGTATATGTGATAACAAAAACACACAACACTAAACAGGTTGAAGTAAAGGTGCCGGCTCTTGTAAAGGGACTCCTAGACTCGCAGTAGCAAACACAGGCAAGTTGAGGAAAAGCCCTCCCCCTCCTTCACACTCTTTCAACATAGCACTCGTCTCTCCTCTTATCCCTCCCCCTATCTTTGTTATGCCCCTCCCTCTCTCTCTCTCTCTCTCCTGCCACTTCTGCCCTTTTCTGTCTCTTCCTGCTGAGTGGACCGAGAGGTGCAGTGACACCACTGCTGCAGGTGAATGCTGGGAAATGGGCCAAAGGTCTCATTTATAGTGTTTCCTTAGAGGGAATCAGGTTTCTCTCTCTCTCTCACACACACACACACACACAAAATTAGACCATGTTTCCCAAGATTTGAGAGATAAAACTCCCAGAGCAGTAATTACTACAGTTCCTAATAATCCCACTGCCCTCTTTATGGCGTCCCTCATCACTAACTCTGAAGGCTAAAAAAAGCTCACAAGTGTCTCACACAGCCAAGTTGTGTTGTGGTAATTGTTGCTATTTGATCAGTTAAAGAGTCCCGCTTACTGTCATCAACCCCAGTCTGTCTAAAACACATGAACACTTGGAACATGCGCGCACACACACACACACACACACACACACTTCACAAAACCCAGTTCCTAGGCCATGCATCCAAGTGCAGCCAACTAGTACCTCATGTGTGGAGTCAGATGCTGTTTCCTGAGGAGGATAGAGCACCACATTGTCTGTTGCGCCCTCCTGTGGCAGGTGTGAAAGATAGGTTTAGGGGGAAAAGGTTGCATGCTTTGAGTCGGTTTATGCTTTTGGAGTTGTTGGTGCTGGACAAAATTCATGATTAAAAATATTTGTAAAAAATAATAATAATAATAATAATAATAATAATAATAATAATAATAATAATTAATTTGCAAAAAAAAAAAAATTATCATAATAATAATAATTAATTAGCAAATTCACACATGCACTAACAGCATGCAACTTGAAGTTCAAGGATATCATATTAAAATAATGCCTCAGAATAATAATTCTATAAAGTTGTTTTCCTTTTTTCATCCGTTAACTTGAGAACTATACAGTACGTCTAACTTTGTTAGAACTAAATGTCAGAGATGCATGGCACGTGACAAAGTTGCAAATGCAAGCTCTCCGTGATGCATATTAAAGTTGAGATTAGAACTGCATAGAACAATCTATGTCCATTCCCAATAACACAAAAATAGTTAATTTAAAAAAAGCTTTACCATATCTGACAAATATTGGGCTATTTCTTACAGCATAGCACCATAGATCACTCTGTTCCCAGCTCGTTCTGTTATCTCAAGGGCGGCATGACTAGGACAAAAATGCATATTAGTGTGGGAATGTAAACAGCCACTACCAAATGTCTTTATGGCTCTTCTAGTACAAAAAAAAAACCAATAAGCATGGCTATTAGTGCACCAGCAGCATTTAAAACCAAACACACTGCGGTTAACCTACTACACTATGCAGCACGAGAAAGCAGGTCCTGGTGGCATCTTTGTTCTTACCGGCAAGGCTGCAGAACTGTTCTCATTTCCCATGGTGCAGTGCGAGCAGGCTCAAATCTCACCACTATCGCACACCACCAGCTCTGCCAGACTGAAGGACCGACAAGAGGAATGATGAGTATGGAAAAGAAACCAGCAGCCGGTGCCAGACACTGCTCTCTTATCATGTATCTGAAGGTGTTTTAAGCTTTGTGCAAACAAAAGGGAAAATGTGTGCACGCATCTGTGAGTGTGTCATGTGTTGAGATTAGAAGCCCATGATGCAAGCACCTTCTCCTAGAACAAAGTACACAAGTGCTGTCCCAAAGTATTAACAAAAATTTCAGTTTGTAATCTTGCAAAGTATATTAGTCACATAATTGATCAACAGAGAATTAACAAGGCCTAACTTGGAGAATGTGTGACATTTCTCACTTACACATGGCATGTCTTTATAACCAATGATTCAGGCAGAAATCTATACTCATCACTCACACACTCATCTTCTATACATCTTCGCTTTATTCTGTATTCAGGGTCGCGGGGTACACCCTGTACAGGGTGCCAATCCATCGCAGGGTACACACACATACACACACACACTATAGGCAACTTGTGATGAACTGGAGCCAGGGCTACTTATACACACTATAGGCAACTTTGGAATGCAAATTAGCCTAATCTGCAGGTCTTTGGACTGTGGGAGGAAACTGGAGTACCCGGAGGAAACCCATCAAGCATTGGGAGAACTTGCAAACTCAAGGCACACAGAGACGAGAACCTGGCCAGGAATCGAACTCGGACCCTGGAGGTTGCAAGGAGACTGGCAAGGAGAGGTGCTAATATGAGGGTATTTGATGTCCATCCAAAATCTAATCCATATAGCACATACAGTAAAACATAAATTGGGCTTAAAGGTGGCCCACACACTTGGGTCTTACAAAAAAGCTTGACTCAACCAACTGATTGACCACCAAAAAACTGTCACCAATTTTTTTGAGAATGTGAGCTTGGTTTTATTGCTATTGTTCTTAGCAACCATTTTTAGATAGCTTTTGTGATTCTTATGCAACATAGATGGGGAATAAAGTAGCTGTATGTAAAATCTGCAATATAAAAAAACAGCATATTGTGTGCTCTGGGACATGCCATAGATTTTCTCAAACCAGTGAGTTAAAAAAAGAGACAGTCCTGGGAAAACAGGACAGGTGGCTATCCTATGTGCACCCTTGGTCAAAATTCCTGTTACTGTAAATAGTTAAATGAGTAAAAGATGACCTGGTTTTCAAAAGGCATTAAAAAAATGAAACGGGCCTGAAGCCCGTAAGGAAAAACAACAGACTAGTCTTGCTCCATATTAATATAAAAAAATAATACTTATCTTTAACGTCAAGCCTTTTGGAGATCTTCTACTCACACTACTAAACTATTCATATTAACCAAACTTTGACCCCAAACTTTTGGTTTCCACTGCCACTTGAGTGCTAAAATGTGTAGGACAGGGTGTGCTCCAACACCACAAAGATCTCTAATCCACTCTGCCAGTGAGCACATCTCTTTTGGTTTACATGGGAAACCCTACACTATACATGAGACATCCTGGGAGAATAGAGCTGCATTAAGCAGGTTACACATCTGGGCCGGATGTTTCAATGTGTGTGATGATTATAAACCCCAGACACACACATACACCCTGTCCAACCCATCTAATACTACAGTGACCTCTGACCAGCAGAACTCTACACACACATATAGACTCATAAGTGTCCATAGCCTCACACACACACACTGCAATCCACACATCATCAGTCACCCTACCCCCTTCAGAGCCACATAGCAAAGACATAACTCTGTTTACCCAAAAGGCCATTCATCTAACCACAGAGCAAGCACCACATACTTCTCTGAAAGTGGTCCATAATGAGCGACACAAAGCAGGTTTAAGCACTGCTCGCTGTCGCCACCTACTGAGATTCCTAAACAGATTGGCAAGTTTTTGTTCATATGGTGTTACTGCAGCATTTATTGCTTTAGATATGATCAGCCTCCCAAACGGTGATCTCAGTGCAGCGGTCTGTCTTCATATAATCATAAATAACGCATACTCATAACTACATGTGCGCGCAGCTCTTCAGGCAGCAGAACTGCTGGATTGTTTGTGTGCCTGCATGGTCATGTGACAAGGCCTTGCCAGCAAGCACAGATCTGAGTCTGAAACATGCTATAAATAGACCCTCCTCCTGCCATCTCGATCCCAGCATGAGCCGCACTTGTCTTTCCTTCTGGAACACGGTCATGTGCTTTCATCTCATTCCTAAATAAGCTACTTTCTTTTATAGCTGCAGGATCATTTCCTTGTGCAACAGTCATCTGTCTAGAGCACAGGTTAGCAAATGGCCCATAATGATTATATTTATGTTTATCTGACAATCTAGAAGCATGCCAAGCCTGTTATCAAATTAAACTGACTGTGGTGCTGAGATGTCCACAAACCTTCCATCTTAATCCAATAATAATTCAATAAATACCTGCATGTCAAACATCACAAAAACACATGTTCTTTAACCTAGGCAAACAAAAGCCACCTGCTATGAGGATATGTGTGAGAAACAACCCCCTATCAGAACCTTAAGGTTTTTAGTAAGGTAATTTCATCATCTATTTCTTAGCCTGAAATGACAGCACGCATTTACCCAACAGATAAATTGTACAAAACTTGTTATTTAACAATTAACACAAAGCTGACTGTTATGTAGACATAAAAATGTTCACGTTAAAAATACCCACCTACCTTAGGGAATGTTTAGTCGTTCTTGCCCCCAGCCTGTACTTTCCCATCAAACTGGTGAAAATACACAGCCAAAGTTTGGATCCATTAAAATAACCCTTGTATCTAAACTAGTTGTTCTGTCTGAGTAACCTGTCCCAGAGGAGCACTGGATCTGTACACAGGACTGAATAGGTGAAGTCTGAGGAGAGGAAGTGAGAGGGCAGAGTACAGGCTGGGAGTGTGTGTGTGGGGGGGGCGTCTTTTCTATCATGGGTAGTCAGGTGGACATGACAGCCACTAGGTAACATGTAAACAAACACCATGCCACAGTGTGGTAGTCAGGATCTCACCCTTAGTTCACCTCACTCTGGTGTCAGTGTAAGTGCTGAAAAGTGACACAGCATGCCTCCCTTACCCTAGTGCCACACCACTGACAAACCGTTACAGCTTTTCCATATATTTACCAGAAATCAGATCTACTCTGGCGCTCATGTGCGATCTCCGTTCCGTGTATGCGACTATTTTTAGACTGTTCACCCATTTAGCTATAATCATGGTCACTTCCATGCAGAAAAGAATGTGTGGTTATAAACACAAATGTAAAACTGTGGGGCAGAAAAGTTTGTACAGGTCTCCAGTTCAGCTCTGCTTTAACATAAATCAAAGTTTTGTCATTAAAGCATGCAGAGGCTTTGCAGAAATACAATCATGATACTCTTTGTGGTCAGCGCAGTAAAGCAACCCCGCGACTATTAAACATGACTATCCTACAAACCAACATATCACATTGCAATTACTGCTTACTTGTCAATAGAAAGTAGATCCTTACATAATGCAGGCTAAAAACTGAAGCAAGCAACGCATAAGGTATGCAGTAATGTAGAGTCACAAGGCAGGGAAGTGAAGTCCTAAATATTTAAAGCATATTATAGTGTGGTGGCCTGGATTTTTTTTTAATTATTATTATTATTATTTCTTTCAACATTGTAAAACAACGCTGAAGGCATCCAAAATATGCAATAATCTTCTAAACAGTTGATACTGAGATGTGTCTGCTACTTATGCTGTGTAAAGCCTTTAATGCCATAATGGTGATCTGCAAAAGAACTTTAATTTACTGACTTTTTAATTTAGATTTGATTTAACTTGGAATAAATAAAATATGATCACCTAATTTAACAAAAATTATAATAATTACAAAACAATCCGTTTCATAATAAGCTTAATCAAAATCAATCTCTATAATCTCACAGTCTGAGTAAAATCATCACATCTGACAAAATAAAATCTCACGTCATTTGTACAGTAAACAATCAACGTTCACCGTCAAAATGGTGCTGAAATATTAATTGATCCACTCAGTCTGTTTTTGGTTCTATTAGAAAAGAATATATCCTATTGTTCTAGTTGCTTGAAAAACTAGAACACTCTGCTGCCATAGCTACAGCACAAGCAGCGAAGCAAGCCCATCAGGGACAATCTGACAGCTGGGATTGATTGGCTTTACTTTTGCAGCAAGCAACAACTTAATCAAAGCATGACATTTGCTATGTAAGGAAATGACAGTTGAGTATGAAGCTAGAACTGAAAGATGCTTTAGCAGGAAACATTTGGCAAGAAAATACAGGAGGTTATCAGGACAGAAATCTTTCTACATTGTTTCGGGAGAAGAACAGTACTGTGCAAAAGTACTGAGCTAGCCCTCATTTTATTTCTTAATAGTTCTCCACGCTTTCTGAAGGGCTCTTATTTTTAGTCCAGTCCCTGTACCGGACCAGTTTCAGAGGAATAGGTTTGCTTGTTAAGCCACACAGTGACCTATGAATCATTCAAATATAAAAACCTAACTACAGGATGAACCAGTGAGAAACAGGTGCAGAAGATGACAGATGATCTGGCCGGTGATTAGTATACTGGTGAAGCTGAATGCTGAGTGGTTGGGACAGAAGAGTTTGTTACATAAACAACCTATTTAATTTTAATGGTATCTTGAGGCACTGTTTAGCTTGTCACAGTAAAAAAATTTCAATTCATTTATTTTAATGAAGACATGAGGGGTGGATCAAGACTTTTACACACATTTCCTTAAACAGCAGCAATGATCCATAACAGTAATTTCTTAACTTTGGTCCTGGACACTCTACTCTGCACATTTCGGTGTTTTCTCGGATTCCAGAGCACCTGACTTCACTAATTAGCTAATTAACAGTAATAGAAGTGGGTGCAGTGGAGCAGAATAACTAAAATGTGCAGTCCTCTGGGACCTGGGTTGGGAACTACTATTCTACAGGTTCTCGTTCACTATTCTAGTAAATAAATCAAACTGAATAACATTGTAGGTTTCCATGTGATATATTTAACAATCAATGTACTAAAGAATAACCAGTAAACTTTTACATTTACTCTTAACGATATTAATCCTCTTTGACTCACGCACTCACTCATTTTCTATACTGCTTTATCCTATATACAGTCGCATTGGCTCAGCACTTTTAGAACATTAACATTAGGACATGCGTACAAGAGGCCTCACTTAAGAGTAAACTGTGTCCAGCAGAACAAATGTGAGAAAATTATATTTTTTAGCCTCTAATTTATTTGCTAATGATATATGTTAAGATTGGAACATTAAGTAAAACAGCTAACCGCGACATGTTTGCTTCACTGTCTACCACTGCTGAAGAAAACCCGCCCCTTCTGTGTGGTCACATGCGGCTGATTGGTCAAACGGAGTCATGTGATTATTGTTGCTGCATCTGATTGGTGAAACACGGTCATCCGGTAGATCCACCGGCTGCTTTCTCAGGCAAACACAAAGGATATCTAAAGTGTCGAAAAAATGTTTAGAAAAGTAACGAGTCGAATGTAGCGGAGTAAGAGGGGCGTTTCTTCTTCACAAATCTACACAAGTAAAAGTAAAAAGTATGGTGCAGTAAACTACTTATAGTAGTAAAAAAAAAAAAAGTTACTAGTAAATGTAACTTGTTACTACCCTCCTCTGCACATGGCGCACACATACACACCCTCACATGCTAATTCACACACGACGAGCAATTTGGGAACGCCAGTTATGCTAATCTGCATGTCTTTGGACTGTGGAGGGAAACTGGAGCACCCGGCAGAACCCCACCGAGCACACAGACCCGAGGCGGGAATCGAACCCTCGGCCCTGGAGGTGTGAGGCCACAGTGCTAACCAGTAAACCAATAAGCTTCTGTCTGACATTCGAGTTTTAAAAATACATTATTAATAATAATTTTTTTTTTTTAATAAGTGCACTGCTTGCTCAGTGAATCCTCAAAACACGTGTAAATCATACAGTCATACTCTTATGCAAGATTCTTTTTGTTCTGATATCTGTCCATAGGCACATCGTTATCACTCTACAGTCATTACACTAGAGCATCCCTCTTCAGATAAGCCAGTGCAATGAGCTGCTCCATTTCCATCTCCCTCAGCCCCTCCTTCTTGTCCTTCTTCCCTCTGCTCTCTTCGCCTCGCCTCGCCTCCTCCTCCTCTCTCCATCTCTCTCCGGCGCAGACAGTGGCAGCCTCACTTACATGACTCCTCTCAGTCCCTGTTTTAGTGACGTCACTCATATCCAGCACAAACAGCCCACCACCAGCATCACCCCTACCCCTGCTCTGCACGGTCACGATCACAGGCATATCTCAAAACCCCATCACCCTCTTGCATCTCTCTCTTCCCTTCGCTACCACATCATCTGTTGCTTGTTATGCCGGTGCGAGTGATGGAGGCGTTACCTGGTTGCGTGCGACTCCGATGCAGCTCCCCATCCTGTATTCCATGTCCTCCTGAGGGGAGGAGACAGCTGCACTACAAGGCTTGCAGAAATAATCTCTGCAGAACTGCATCGCCACTACGGAGAGATGGCATCGCAGTGTTGGTTAGAATTCATCTGAGTGCAAGTCTGTAAGGCTGAGAAAACCCTATCGGTGTGTGCATGCAAGTGTGTGCATGTGTGTGACCAATAAGCTTTATCTCCAGCACTGATCAGAGTGCTAACATCTCCATGCTGTGTTATATAAGAGTGCAACAATATAACCAGTTAAAGAATGCAAAGAGGAGAGAGAGAGAGAGAGAGAGAGAGAGAGAGAGAGAGAGAGAGCTGAATTCCTCAGGAATAATAAAAATGGTGGCTAGTAGCACTTGGAGGGTGTAAAAAAATACCTCCTCTCTTTCTCATAGAAATATAAACAGCAAGAAGAGGATGGGGACAGGATTGATTGAAGCAGAGAGAGAGAGAGAGATGGGGAGAGGTGAAAAGAGAGTGCATTTTAAATTTTAAAGGGACCACAACTCCAAAAATGATGCTGCCTCAACCATCAAATCAAACCAATAATAAAATAATAAATATTGAATATGTTCTATAAATGCTTAGTGTTTTTTTTAATGCAACAGGACTAAACAAACCTCACACTCATATATTCTATAAATGCTTAGTGTTTTTACATAGAGCAGGAATAAACTATGCTCATTCATGCATTGGGAGACTTGGAACGATGAAACTGATGATTGTATTATTATTATTATTCTCACCATGCAAACAATTCAGAAAGCAGCATCTCATAGCTTATAGGTTACAACACAATGACAAATTAGATTAAGAGTTATTTAACTAGTCTGTATCATACTTCAGAAAGTAATCAGGTCATTTCAGTATTTGCACATTTCAATGTGTTTTTGATTTAAAAGAAAATTTAAATGTAAAATAAATTCAATTAATTTTTCTGGTCATTAATATGCACACAGTAACCCATAACAACAAAGTAAAAATCATTTAGATTTTTGTTTTGGCACAATTATAAATTTCAAAAACAACACTGAAATTCCATGTAGATAAGCATTTAAAGTCTTTATTCAGCACTGCACATAAGCACTTGTGGCACCAACTACAGATTCAAGTCTTCTTAAGTGCATCCTCTATCCTCCATCAGATTGCACAAACAGTATCTGTGAACTTAAATTTTCAGCTCACATCACAGATGTTCTATAAGGTTCAGGTTTTTGCTGAATCACGTAAAGCCACTCAATGCCTGGGTCACTGGCATGCTCAGAGTTTTCTGACTAGCCTCCTCACTCCTCCATGTGACACATCAAACTTATTGGGAATTTCACAAGAAAAACAATAGTGTGCTTGGTTTTAACGTAACTTTATTCTTTCATGAGTTATTTACAAGTTTCTGACCACTTATAAAATGTGTTCAATGTGCTGCCCATTGTGATGGATTGTCAATGCAACCCTCTTGTCCCACTCTTCACACACTGATAGCAACACCGCAGGAGAAATGCCAGCACAGGCTTCCAGTATCCGTAGTTTCAGGTGCTGCACATCTCGTATCTTCACACCATAGACAATTGCCTTCAGATGACCCCAAAGATAAAAGTCTAAGGGGGTCAGATCGGGAAACCTTGGGGGCCATTCAACTGGCCCACGACGACCAATCCACTTTTCAGGAAACTGTTCATCTAGGAATGCTCGGACCTGACACCCATAATGTGGTGGTGCACCATCTTGCTGGAAAAACTCAGGGAGCGTGCCAGCTTCAGTGCATAAAGAGGGAAACACATCATCATGTAGCAATTTCAAATATCCGGTGGCCTTGAGGTTTCCATTGATGAAGAATGGCCCCACTATCTTTGTACCCCATATACCACATCATACCATCACTTTTTTGTTCCAACAGTCTTGGAGGGATCTATCCAATGTGGGTTAGGGTCAGACCAATAGCGGTGGTTTTGTTTGTTAACTTCACTATTCACATAAAAGTTTGCCTCATCGCTGAACAAAATCTTCTGCATGAACTGAGAGTCCTGTTCCAATTTTTGTTTTGCAAATTGTGTGCGCCGATCTGGGTCATCCTCGTTGAGATGCTGCAGTAGCTGGAGTTTGTAAGGGTGTCATTTGTGAGTAGCTAATGTCCGCCGAAGGGATGTTCGACTAATGCCACTCTCCAGTGACATGACAAAAGTTGGATCCAAGATGGCCGACTTCAAAATGGCCATCATGGTCACCACCCATCTTGAAAAGTTTGCCCTCTCACATATACTAATGTGTCACAAACAGGACGTTAATATCACCAACCATTCTTATGTTATTAAGGTGTATCCATATAAATGGCCCACCCTGTAGATAAAGGTAAAGCAGTTTACCTGCTTTTTACCAGACATGCCACTTGAATTTTTTGGTAAATTACGCTTATCACTTAACATCAAACTGAATACAATATTGAAATAAATAAGAAAATAGCTAGATTTGTATTCTTGTTTTATTCCATAATTTATTTCTTATTGATAATCTTGTTTTTTAAGATCACAGGCAGTCATATAAGCATTTCACTGCATATCATACTTTATCGTAATTTGAATTTTAGAATGCATTTGAGCTCAGTTTGAAATTCCATATCCAAAGATCTGAATGATTGGCTAAATGATCTTTTATTATTATTTACAAAGATTAAAAAAAAAAAAAAAACCTTTTTATTTGTCGGTATGGATTATTGTGTGGTTACTGAAAAGCATTTAATCCATTTTAAAATACAAAGAATTAATACTTTATTTAATAGTTATATAAATAGTTATCAAATAATTGTCCACTGGGTGGCAGCACTTGATCAGAGAATGTATGAAATCTGTAACCAGTGTTTATAATGTAAGTTACACTGTTAAAGTCAGCCACTGACCAGACCAAAATGGTCACAGTTGTTTTTGAAAACCATGTAAACTTTATTTTACAATATTAACATTGTAACATACACTTTTCTTACATTATAAAAAACAGTTTGAGCTTCAGTGCATTTTACATACATCATGTACACTTAAAAATTGAAAATAAAAGTTAAATATTTTACTTAAAAGTGAGTCACGAAAAAAATTGTGTTCCATTTCTTTAATCAGCCTTCTTGTGACGATACTTTTGGGGACGGAATCAATGCCTCCTTAATATCAAAGGCCTCAATGATCTCCTACAAATAAGAGAAAAAATATATAAAATTTTCAACATATTAACAAACAACAGACAAACAAGCATGTCTATGGGGGTTTTATATAATAGAGAATGTATAATTTCACTGAAATGAACAGGTGTGCAGAGCCAGTTGTGGGATGTTTTTAAAAATGCAGAAAGTGCTGAACATTTTCCAAGTGCCATCTAAGCTTCTCTGCCTCAATCTC
Organism: Clarias fuscus; assembly: GCA_030347435.1. Taxonomy (NCBI): domain Eukaryota; kingdom Metazoa; phylum Chordata; class Actinopteri; order Siluriformes; family Clariidae; genus Clarias; species Clarias fuscus. Next base: position 18,412,547 of record CM059211.1, on the reverse strand, counting down.
ACATGACAGTCAGGTATTTGGTGTTTAATGTGCACACTTGGACATATCCCTACATTCCTGAATTCCAGCTGAACTACAGCATGACACATCAGTTGTGATCAATGGCACATGTATGCATGTGCACGACTACGCTCAAGCTAGAGCAACTTACCCTCCAGCTAGCTGGACTGATTGAGATGACACACTGATGACGGGTGCTGGCACCACCGGGCTCTAACTCACCTTCCTCAACTGGAGCTGAATGCAACATACATGCACACAAATTACTAGAGAGTGAATACATTATACATGGGCCAAATAAATAAAGGAAAGAAGAGAGAACATGCCCCGTCCATCCTGTCATTCTTCAATAACAAACAGTCAGATCCATCAAATTTGGAACAAAGCTGTTTTAGTTGGCATTTGGCCTCTGTACACCACCACACTGAATTTAAAATGAAACACTTAAGATGTGAGTGAAGTCAATAATTTTAGCTTTAATTCAAGGGTTTAACAAAAATGTGGCATTAACCATTCAGGATGAAATGATACTTGGCTGAAAATCCTTTGAACCCATCCACATGACCAAATTCCTCTGAAGGCAGGTGGAGCTTATTTCTGTCTACAGTCCTGTTCTCAGTAAGTAAAAAGAATGATCTATTGGGTCAAGTGGAGGTGACCGACTTGGCCAAGAGTATCCCATTTCTTTGCCTTGGGTAGCTTTCACTGTACGTTTTGGGTCTTTGTTAATCTGCAGCATAAAGCATCAGTTTTTCAGCATTTGGCTGAATCTAAGCTGAGAGTGTAGACCTACACTGCTACTTTCACCAGTGTTCCTTCTCGGCAGACATACACACTTGTACCATAACACTGCCACCACCATGTTTGACCGATAATGTGATATGCCTTAGATCATGAGCTGTTCCTTTCTTTCTCCATGCTTTTCTATTCCCATCATTCTGAAATTTTGCTTTCATCAGTTTGAAGTTTTCTGGCAAAATCTAATCTGACCTTTCTGCTCGAGTGTTACCTCTTGTTATAAAGCATCTGTATTTGCTTCATAAAGCTTGACCATAGACTTTGACAATGACACATTATACATCTGAGCATGTGGTAACTTGGTGGTGCTGGTGTTTGAACCTGGAACCTTCCGATAAATAGTCCATCTTTTGACATTGACTTGGTTCTTTGAATTGGTCTTTCATGAAATGTCACTGAAATTCTGCAGTCATCCACTTTAGTTGTGTTGTGATTTTCCAGGCCCTTTGCTGTTAAGTTGGCCAGTTAGTTCCTTCTTTATAAGAATGTTCCAAACTGTTTGCAACAAATTGTCCACTCCCAATGTTTTTGCTATCTCTCTGGTGTTTTGTTTTTTCAGCCTCCTTTACTTGCATAGATGGTTACATTGAGGGTTTGAGCAAATGTAACAAATCAGAACCACCTCCAGGCTGTAGATCTGCTTGACTAGTCATGGCATAAATAGATAACAGCTTACAATAAGCCATGCAACTGCTTGGCAACCATTTGTTCCATTATTTATGAGCCCCAAAAATGGGGAATGTGGTTGAAGATAGCTGCAAGTCCTGAATGTTTAATGTTTAATGTTCACTCAAATCTCGAATGCTTCATTTCAAATTCAATTTGGTGGTGTACACAGGTTGACTGCAACTGTAGCTTAGGACATGATGTCAATAAAATGTAAATTTGCCAGTTAAATGTTACATTTGAACAGAAACACTGTAGTCTGTAGTAAAAAAAAATTTAAAAATTTAAAAAACACGATGGTGGAACATTGCATAATTAAATTTTTTTTTTACTACTTACCTCCCCTTAACTCCATGCAAATGTAACTGAAATGAATTAGTGAATCAAAACAAATATGAGTTTGGCAGATATACAATCTTACCTATACAAGGAAGTCCGTCACTGTTTAGATAAATCCTTGCAACGCCATCCTGAGAATAAATATGTATGTGATTGAATATAATAAAACTTTTTTTTAAGTAATTTGTGTCCCGAACAGCCACATTTTATTCGAGCTTCTACTTCTACCTAAATTATTAATGTTATTATTATTATTATTATTATTATTGTTGTTAATAATAATATTATTATTATTGTACTACTCTATAGAAATCAAAACAGATTAGAAAAGAGTTTCTACATGTACATTTAATAATCACTATCTATTCATAAAACAATCTCAAAACACTCACTCTAATAAGAAAAGAGGTGTGGAAAATGTTTTCCACTGTCCGGGAGAAGGAGGTAGGGTCAACAACAAACTCGTAATACAATATGGGAGACTGTGCTGTTGAAAAAACAAAGCAAAATATTTTTAAGAACATGTTTTTCAGACCTTAAGACCAGACTGAACAAACTGCAGATTTCTGATAATCATTACTATTTTAAATCATCAATACCTGTCAATGATTAAAATATATATATGTATATGTATATATATATATAGATATGTATATATATATGTACTAACGGTCATCAGCAAAGTAACCTTGAAGGCACCCAAAAATCCTCTCCACCTCTTTCCCTGTAGCTTCCTGATGTGATTCGTCCATTTTCCTTAGCTGTGATGGAAAATCACATTTTAAACATCTCTTTGCTGTGAACTTAAAGCATTCGAAGCTATGAAGCAGACAGAAAATAAATCAGACCTGAGTGGGCATTATTCGTTTCGCTTCTTTGCTGGGAGCTTTCCTTTGTCTCTCAGCCCGCTGCCTTGGCGGTGGTGGTTCAGCCAGAAATGAGCCAAACCTCAAAAATGTAAATAAATTAATAAGTTAATAAATAAAAAACACATAAATCGATCTCTAACTGTGAGAGTAAGTAGTCGCTGTGAAATACTATCACACTTTTATTATAACTGACTAAGAATTATTAAAAAGAAAAGAGAAAAAACACTTTGTAAACTCACATATAGTGAAATGAAGGGGCTGTTTTGAAGCAATAATTTGCTCTTTTGGAAAGTCGCTGCCAGGCATCTGAAGGCATATATCCATCCAAAGTGGCATCACCATCCTCCTCCTCCTCTTCTAAACGATTAAGACCCATGAAGGACAACTGTGTTTTTAAAAAAAAGTGAGTTCAGTGATGCCTCATTGGTAAGTTATCTGTTCTGAAAATGTAAATAAACAGTAACTAACCAAATGCTCTGCAAACGCAGACGGGTCAAAAGCCGAGCCCTCAGCATGCAGCTGGCTGGCTTTTTCTCTCCCCAGGTCAGTGGCTAGGACAAGCAGCTGAGCATCGAGTGCAGCCTCCCGAGCCTGTCTAACTGTGTAGAAGTGTTCAGACCACAATCATGACATGAATTTTTAAAATACACTTACAGAGCTGAGAGAAAATATCACAACATTTTAAACCGGTAAAAGACAAAAGTGGATATATTACCATTAGCAAACAGTTTGTTGGCCTCTTCTAACACGTCAAACAGTTTATTGTTGGCAGGATTTAGCATATCTTCACGGTTTTCTGCAAGTAAAAAAGATCTGAAAATTACTTAGTTCAGGTGATAGGGTATTTAATTTAATAAATTTAACAGTAATTCCAAGAACATTTTGTTAAAAAAAAAAAAAAAATTCCTCAGTGCTGAAACTCACGCTGAACAGAGGTGATGAGATCCCTGTACTGGCTTCTGATCTCCCTGCGCTGGGCAGGATCGTCAAATTCCTCCTGGATCCCTGATGGACCTGCACCTTCATCTTCTTCACCCGTGTCTGTTGCTCTTTCAGGTCTACTGCGCCCACCCACTCCATTAGTATGACCAGCAGGTTCATCCTGACTGCCTCTGCTGGCCCTCCGTCTCGAATCTGACATCTTTAATGACCCTCTTTTGAAGTGTAGAAGTTCTTCAGGACTTCTGAAAACTGTCCATTAAATTTAATAAACAGAGAAAGACACAATATTGTTTGGAAATCATTACAAATACAATCAGATGTAAATGTATGTAAATATGCAAGGTGGTCCAAAAGTCTGATCATTTTTTTCTCTTTCAGACCCAAGATGTCTTCAAAACTAACAACAGAAAATCGGTTAAAACTAGACCAAACACCACTGATGGGGTTTGAAGTTAGTGGTCAATTATAACCAGCCCACAACAATCAACGCACTAAAGTAGAAAATAATTTCTGAATGTTCAACATCAGTTCTTAACATTAAGTAAAAAATTATGTTTTATTTTTAAATTATGTTTTTACGTTTCATTATGTAAAATTTTTAATGTTCTTGTATTCAGTGTATACACAAGTACTGTTAAGTCAGAGGCCAAATAAATTTTTCCCAATGCATTTTGTGCCACATCCTGAATATAAATGAAGTAATGAGCAGGACTATGCTTATTATTAATCTTGGCTTTTCAATGAGACAATACCTTACCACAGAACCAGATACATATGTGTAAAGTCATTTAAATTGTGATTTATTTTGCCTGATCAGTTTGCTACGAGGTGGCATCAAAAAGTTTTGAGATTCATGCACAACAGAAACGCCATATCGCTTTCGCCATTCAGACTCCTCCATCAGACTTAAAACCTCGCAGTAAAATTTGTTATTGACGAGCTGGCCTTTGGAGACAAATTCTCGATGCACAGTGCCGCGAATGATACCTGAAAACATGTACAGTACTTGGTCAAGCTGCGAAACTGCCTCATCTTTTTCGGACAATGAGCTCTTCCACTGTGAAGCTGTTACTTCATCTCAGGGTCGTACCCAAACACCCAAGTTTCATCACCAGTGATGAAATCACCTCATGTTCAAATCACACGTGAGGATCGCCTGGTCTGTTCCATATGACAATAGCAGCAATGTTGTGGATTGTTCTCCAAATGATCATCATGTAGAAGTTGCCGAATGGTTTAAATAATTTCGGAGGTTAAGCTCATTAAAGATCTTCCTGATCTCTCGTTGTCTTTCTTCTGCTCTTGAAATGCACTTGCTACTCAAAACACAGTGAACGTATGGGGTAAAGTAGCTGTCAAAAAAGATGTGCGTGTGCATGTACGAATATACATTCGTACATATTGGCCTAAGAGTCACGGTTATCAATTAGTATTCATAATGGAAAAACCCCAAGTATAAAATTGGGCTTCATATTATTATTATTATTTTAGTTTTTTTTAGAATCATATTCTCACCTAAGAACATGCACTACATATTTTATTCATGATTCGAATTATACGAGAGTTTACAAAACCACATTTTTGCACAACCTTAAGCCAGTATGTACGAATGTTTATTAGTAGACGCACATCTTTTTTGACAGCTACCTTACCCCATACAAACGACTCATTGCAGCAGTGCTGTAAACTTCAGCCAAATCATGTCAAATGGCTTGGTGGTAAATTTGCCCAATTTCACACAGAATTTCATGTTCACTCTTTGTTCTGACTTTCTGTCCATGACGAAATCGCAGACATAGTAACACACATGGTCAGAATAGCACTAGTTGCACAGCTCTCGATGTACACAGGACGATGCGTTTTGGCACACTGACTTATGGAGTTCTGAAGTTGTGACTGTGGGTGCAGCCTTGTGCTGCCATCTGTTGGCGTGTTACAAAACTAATCTCAAAGCTTTTCGATACCCCCTTATATAAGAACAGTGGGTGGCCATAATGCTTACTCCACCTTGTGTTATTTTGGTGTGTGTTTTTTTTTTTTTTGCATTGTTTGTTTAATAATCTGAGTTTGTAATAATTCTGCTATATTTTATGGCAATATAAAATTGATAAATTACACCTCGAACTATTTTCACAGTAATAGTGCAGGCACTTATTTCACACCTGTAAGCCTTTTACCTGGAGTGTTTGATTTTTCCTCCTTAATATTGTCAAGACTTGTGTTTTCGTAGATGTTTTGGAGAAAAACGTCCTTTAGGCCAACATATATATTGTGAGACACACATTCCGGATTGATCCAACCCTAGTGGAGGATTACTCGATGTGTTCAGCGTTTACCGCAGTGGAAAAACTAATAACAAAGAAAACGTGACTCTTGAGTGTTTCACTGATGTTCAAACTGCAGAAACACTCTCTCTGGTCTTTAGCGAAGGCTAGTATTATCCACACGCTATACATACTGCATAAAATGGTTTTAACATAGTTAGACTGCAAATAGAAAATATTTTACATTTATAATGATAATAATAACAGTCATGTCGGTGACCAGTTGCGGGTTTTAAACGCTAGGTGCCTTTACTCTGCTTCCTTGTGGAGTTTGAGCTTTTGCTAATTACTTTTTTAAAAAAAACATTACTCTTAGGGACTGCGCTGTAGGCTGTGAGCTACCTATAAACAAACACTCAGGATAATGAATAACATAATAAACGTATAACACAACATTACACAAACGTCACTCTACATCACTAACATGATTTACTAGAAGTAATTTAGCCATACTCACATAACCTCCAGGTCACCGGTCTTTTCAACCACTATGACGACGAGGCTTCGCGCGAAAATAAACACGGAAGTAGACCAAGTTTCGATTTGCATACTTGGTTGGATTTCAAACAGCCACACACTCCCGGTGTAAGTGCCCTACATAGGGTTTCATGTAACTGGATTTAGACCCTGGGTGAGTGGACTTATGCTACCTTCCTGTGAAATTGAGATATATGTGGTAAATACGAGTTTTCGACCTGAACAGTTGAACATGAACACTCCTTTACTCATACCTGAATTCCCCTGATATTGGTAACGTCAATAATCACTTTCATTCTGACAAAGGAAAAAAAAAAAAAACAATGTACATAATTTCAATGTACATAATTACCTGGTTTGTTTAATTTGTTTTTTTTTTGAAAGCAACATCAAGGCTTTATATAGGTCATTCTACAGAAATGATGGAAAGTGTTCATTTATTTTTGCTGATGCCCAAATTATTTAAAATTAACAAAAACGTGTTCAGAAAATATACTATGTACTTTCAATCATGAAATACATTTTCTTTTTTACTTTAATGTTCAATATTTAATTGTAGCATTTTTTCAGAGACATGAAATAAATCTGATTCAAAATATCTTATCAATATGTTTAATAATAAAATCGTGAAACAATAATTTATTTTAAGTAATAATACTTGTCACCCCAAATTGTGTCATTGGTGTGTTACTGTTACATTAAGCTCTACTTTTTGTGGATTCATACAGATTCAATGTAAAGTATTGTTATTAAATCAGTTCCAGGTGTGAAAAAGAAACTGATTTCAAGAGCTTTTTATGAAACAAATTCCACCTTTTATGTAGAAAATGGCATTGAAATATTAATACGCTGACAAGTGCTTTGTACAAGATTCTAGATTTCCCCTAATAAAACTCTGTACAGGTATATTAACCATAGAAAAAAGACAATGAATGAACTGTATCACGCCCTGCGGTTAAAACAGAAGACGCCTGTATAATACAATTATTGGTAATAAAAATAAATAAATATTTTCAACTGATAGAACAAAATAAGGGGAGCAATCTTTTGGCAATCACTTCTATGTACAGTACAGTATATAGGAATCTAAAGTCGACACCAAAGCATCGGAGTCGACTCTACTCTATACAATGTTCGGGTCAGACGATGTAAGGAGAAAGTGGTATATAGGGTGGAATTGACTCTTAGAACCGACTCCAGTGAATCGGATTCAAATGAATTCGACACTCTTATTGGCCAGCCCCATGACAAAAAGACACGCCCCGATTTTGACTCCTCCTACAGGAAAAGGACTCGCATTTATTTCCGGAAATTAACAAACTCGTGATGTCAGGAGGCGAGTACAGAGGGTTGATTTTTTCTAAAGCATTGGAAAAGTGTGACTCGTTTGGATTCTAAACACATTTGGTATCAACTCACTGTAATGGATGCGATGGAACGACGGAAGGCAGATGTGCTGCCCCGCTGTATGCTGCCGAGTCAAATAAGTGTCATCGATTAACTGCTCTGTTTTGCTTCCTCGTCTGGGATTTCTTCGCCTTCAGCTAATATGACACGGCATGTTTTGGAAAAGGTGACAGATTTCGGCGATTTTACCCAAGGTAAAGAACTGAAAGACTTTCTGAAGCTGTGTTATGCGAGGAATTCTTCAAAATGCTGCTTGTCCAACATCCGCATTAGTCCCGATGGGCGACACGTCCACATTATCCAGCGAGCTCCGAGAACTGGTCTCATGACCCATGACAGATATCACAGAGCCCACCTACTACAGTGCCAGGAGCATCTGGATTTAGTGCTGACACGGAATGTCTCCATAGTTGACCTACTTTATTTCAAACAAAACGAGCCAGAGGACGGAGTGCTTCTCCTTGGAATAATATTTGAGAATGGCAAAGCTGAATTGTGGAAGTTCTCAGAGCGTAAATCCGGATGGAGCTTGATCCAGACTGTGGATCTCTGTCTTAACCCCAGAGCCAAAGTCGTCTCTGTTTGCATCAGTCAGAATTTCATCGTATGGTGTGAGGAGAGACCTCCCTCCGAGAGCCCTTCAGTCTCCAGTGTGGATCGCAGTAACTTCACGTGCTGCATCTGTAAAAGGACTTTTGATGTAGATGAGCGAGGTATTTCCTTGGGTGGAGTGAAAACTGCGCTGCACAATAATCCTCATTATTCAGTTATCAGTACTGGAGATATTGTATATTTGTTCCCAGATCTAAAAGAAAACACTTGCAGCAGTGTTACAAAAGTGTTTTTATCATGGTCCCCTCAGAGCGATGTCTTTAAGATCAACAGCGCCACTGATGGAACGCTCCTCATGAGAAATTCAACAGCACGCAATGAGTTTGACTTTAAGACTCTGGTCACTGACTGCATCGGATATCTGTCCACCGTAGCCCCGCCTGACATTCACTGCTATAGTCCAATTGGACATGGGGACATCCTGCTCCTCCTTAGCTCTGGGTGGGTTTGCATTATGCGAAGAGATGGACTTCTACGTCAGATTTATAAACTGCCTGACAACTGCCTCACTACACGTGGGACTCAAAACAGTTTAAACCTGTATGATGATGTCATTGCACTAACAGTGGGCAGGATGATGTACCTCTTTGACATTAAGTGTGGCATGGAGTTGGAGAGAATCCCTTTAAAAAGGGAGGGTCTCCTGTTTGTTAACTCCTCAGAGACTTATTCACCACAGATGTTCTCAGAGGCTGGGTTATATATGGTAATCGAGAAGGAGATTGAAACAAAATCCCAGCCATCAGGTGCTCACGTAGAGAATATTAACTTATGTGCTGTCTTGGTTGAGGCCGTGTTTGAGGAGGCATGTAAGTATTACCAACAGAGAAGTCTTAGCACCACACAGCTAACAGCTGAAAAACTCAAGAATGGTGGGATGTTTCAGGCCCCTATCGCACTGGCTGACATAATCAAGAATTACTTGGGTAACAGTAAGATGGAAACGACAGGGAAGGATTCTTCAGGACATGAGAAACTGTTAGGCTATCTTGAATCTGAGATGAAGAGTCTCATTGCCCTGGAGGACATTAAGGCGTCGGTGGTAAAAGCCTCAGAAAAAGATCTACGGAGTTATTGTGAGACTCTGGTTCAGCAGGAACTCTTCAGATTACTCAGCTCAGAAATCGATCGGGAAAATTTACAATATCTCAATAGCATGTTCCAACTGTTCCCTATCGAAAGCTGGCAAGCTGTACAGGCTGTGCTCCAACTCCGATGCAATGGTGAGGGCTTGTTATCTACTAAAGCTCCTGCTGAATTATGGAAGAGCGTTCTAAGCACTGTCCAAGCAACTCCTAACTACTACAACAGTCAGCAGAAACCCCCCCCAGCTAATGGTACATTGCCAGTCTTTGAGTTGCTGTGTCAGTCCATGTTTAAATTCCAGCCCAGCTGGCTTCCTAAGTTTCTGGAGCTGGCACAGCAGCAGTCCATCTCCTCATCTGCCTCTTCCTGGAGCTTTGGAAAGGAGAAGTCTGAGAGTCTACCTTTGTATAAACGGGCCCTTGCTGTCATTCCCTGTAAAAGTACCTGCCAGGACTTGGAGGTAGAGCTGCTGTTGTGTAGCCAACGGCCTAACGCAGTAATGCAGGCACTCCGGATGCTCATAGGGCGAGGCAAATGGGACCGTGTTACCCAGGTGGCAGAGAAGCACTGCCGTCAAAGCCCTCTTCTCAATAAGGAGATTTTCACCACGCTACTGAGCGAGGTATCTCAGCACAGAAACCTGGACCCCTACCTGGACTTACTATGGACCCTTTGTCCAGAAGACATGACCGTTACTGCAATTTTAAACCTAGTGCTCAAAAATTTGCCCCCCAATACACAGTCCTCAGGCCCATTCCAGGGGCATTCGCAGGGGAGTCAGCTCACTATTGGGCTTCTGAAGCCTCTGCTGAGTAAAGTTCTCCAGCGAGAGAGGCGATCCAGCCTGAGATATGCAGACATTCTCCAGTCCCCTACCCTCCTTCCTCCTACACGTCACCGTCTGGTTTCGGAGGTGGCTCAGGTCGACACCGAGATGGATATTAACCTAAAAGAGAAAATTCCATCTGGATGTGAAGTCACCCCTGACTGACATTCCCAGGCACACATCAGATCATTATCGTCACTAACTGTGGTTCTTGCACAGACCAGACACTGTTGGCCTTAGTGTTATCGCTCATATCAGATATAGCAGTCTTAATGGGGCCTACATTAAAGACTTTATATTAATGGGTCTAGAGTGAACTGTACCGTTTAAGTATGTGCTCTTTTTATTACATTTAAAAAAAAATTGGAGCATCATTTTATGTTTTTTGGCTGAATAATGATACTTTTTCAATTTAGTTTGAATGTGTCCTTATTTGAACATGAAACCCGATAAAAAGACACATTCTTTTATACTGGCCTGAACCATGTGGGTGTCAATGTCAGGTTATAATGCATTTCATATTACATCTGTTGAACTGGTTATTTTAATTGCAAATAGAACAAGCCTTGTTTTATTCAAATGTAACAACTGGGTGCTGTTGTAGCCCAGTGAAGCAGCTTGAGGTTCAATCATTACAGGAAATCTATTCACACATGTGGAGCAGGACTGAGCCATGCTGTCCCACTTCTGGCAGTGAAAATGTCATTATTGCTACAACACTACAGATGATGTTACCTAAATGTGCATAATAATAATAATTAGACCTAACTATGGTCAGTAATGCAGTAAACATATAATAGTATGTTAAAAAACAAAAATATAGAAATCCACTTCAAACCTAAAAAATATATATTTTTATTTACACACGTTACATTTTCTTATTTCTTTTCCGGGCATGGTTTATGTCTATTTATCTCCTTTAGAGTGGTTGCTACAAATCAATACAAACTTATTCAAGCTGATCATATTTATTCTATTCAATAATCTTGATATGAGTGGTCATTGATGTGAATGGTGACAATGCTAATCTCCACAAGGTATGAAAGCTGACTGAGTGGTTTTTATGTAAATCATATGTTATGACCTTCACAGTCACCAGATCTCAACCTAGTTGAAAACCTACAGGAGATTATGAAGTGATGTTTAAACCTTGCTCTCTCCCACCATCACCATCATGTTGGAAGAATGATGTTAATTTCTTCAGGACAGTTCCAGGGACTTGCGGAAGACCTTACCTGGACACTTTAAAAAAAAAATTTTTTTTTTTACTTTTCATCTGCCTGTATGTCGAGTAATTGAGTAATACATTACTTGACATGACGGTTCCAATCATGTATACAAGTCATATCAAGAAAATATAATTTATGAACATGAACTCTATAAGTATATTATTTTAATTATTGATTGATTGATTGATTGACTGATTAACTGCTATCCCAGTGCTGCATGGTCTGTAATTGCATATTTGTGTCTTGTGATTAATGATGCAGTAACTACGCTTGGTCAAAACCAGCTAAGATCTTCAGCTCCCCTTGGTTTTTAAACAAATTTCCCAAGAACCTTTAGAGTTATTTTTAAATAAGTACGAGAAAGCATTTAATAATTGTTTTGGTGACATAATGATATATAGGGTAGCCCAAAATTCTGCATTTATAAGTGAACAAGCAAGCGATGAAAATTTCAGCAGCAATAAATCCTATTCAGTCTTGTGTCCGAAATATAAACATTTCATAACAGAAAAAAAGACCAAGGATTTAGATTTTTAAGCAACACTGTAGATATGCAAAATCTGATATGCATAAATAAAACTTGCTGTTTTGTTGGCATGTTCATGTAGGAGCAAATACTTTTGAACACAAAAGGCAAATAATTAAAGACTTGTCTATGTAAACCTGTTTAGGAGTCCTGTGGGTTTCAAAGTTATTTTTAAGTGTATTATTTATCCTGCTCACTAATCAAAGGTAATCTATTGACTGTTCCTACAGGATTTATCAGCATGACATATTTATTGATGAAAAATTATAGATACATAGTCATACATCGATGTTGATTTACGAACACAGACTCTGAGTTAGAGGTTCAGGGTCGACCACACCTTAAATTAAAATTAAAAACAGAGATTGATATGGCTTTTAAATGAAAAGCACAGCTAAGTTCATTTTGTGTTGCCTTTTCAATCCTGTTTTTTCTATCCCATGACTACAATCCAATGCTTAACATCAGTTTGTTTTTAATGGGATGCTGTTTGCATTTTGAAAGCTTTTGTAGTGACAATTTGTTTGTTGTGGGAAAAGAATGGATTCATGCAGAACGAAAAATATCAATATATATCGACATACATCTTGAAAATATGATTTTCTGGAAACTGAATGTTTACTAATTTGAAGCGCCATATCTCTGCATATGTTATTTTTTTTCTGTTTATTTGTACATCTATGTAATATTTACATGCTGTATGAAACAACTCGCTTCATACAACAAATACCAAACTCAATAAAGTAGTGTGATCACTGAAAGAAGACTTACTTGCCTGTAAGTCTTCCGCTTTGGATCATATTTTCTTAAAATAGACATCTGTTTAGATATACAGTAGATAACGTTTTTGCATCAGATATTACATAAACATTTGGTGAATAAAAATAGGATTGTTTACTGTTCAGATTGGAAAAGATTAAGAATACATTTTTTCAAATCTGAATCATTCCAGTGCTCCATAAAGATTAGAGTTATTAGGCCTAGTATTACATACACATAGTGGATTTATCAAATACCACTGACCACTATTAACCCAGATAATGAGTATTAACCTAAATATCAACTCTTGCACACTTTCCGTGTATTTTCACACACAAGTATACTGTATGAAAGACTTTATGAAGGTGGCTGTATTTGTTTCTGTCCCGAGTGTTCAACACAAATAGGGTTTTCTGTATGGACATGCTGCTCCTTTGTGCAGAGTTTGGAATGCTCACTGTATGCAGGATCCTGTAAGAGCAGGCATGCTGCGTGACTGGAGAATGAGGCACATGAGGCTGGAGAGGACAGACCTCAGCTTTACACCAAACACACAGGTTCAGCACAGCAGTGTGAAAGGCCTCTACTATTCCAGCCAAGCTGTGATTAAGCGAAGCGATGGCATTGGAGTAGATCAAAAGAGACAGCAAACAGTTTTCCAAACGGGCTATGGTTATGCAGCTTTATATTTACAGAACAGACTAGTGGTCATTCCATTATTCCATTCTACTTAACTTCAGTAACGGAAAACCACAGACTCTGAAAGCTTCTTCTTCACGAGTACATTTTTTTCACCAGCTACTGCTGCTTCTATTGTATTGATTTTTTCCCCTATGTTTAGAACAGAGCCTCAGAAATGGAGGTTAATGGGATTAAGTATTGACTGGACATTTAAAGGTATAAAAGACCAAAAAAAAAAAAGATACTGCATATTCCAATGTAAGAGGTTTATTAAAGACAGCACATTTAAAATCAACATGTAATATTACCAAATAAAGCATAATAACAATAAAATGAAATAAAAAAAATCAGCAATACACATTCCACATATGTACATAATCAGTGTGAGACAAAGTGCAAGTACAAAGCAGCGATCCAAAACAACTCAAACGCCTCTGTGTAAAAGGTCACATTATGACACAGGAGATCTCACTTACAGTAAAATCACATTGTAAATATCACATTCTTTTATACAAAAGCAGAAGAATTCCAGGCTATGAGTTTTTAAACCCAGCATCCAGTTTACATCTCCTCAGGCTGTCCGGCTCCCTTAATATGGCAACAATGATTTATACAGTAATGTCAATTTTCTTTCTCCGCTTTCAATGTGGTTTTAGAGTAACCCGAGGGAAAGGACTCATCATGATGTCATCCCTTCAAAAAGAAGTCAGACACAAGAATGTCAGACATACCAACAGTCTGACCCAGTGCAATTCTAAGTATATGGGATTCAGCAGTTATAACTCACACAAACTCATCCTTGTACTTCATGCGGCGGTAGAACTTGGCCAGTTTCACAGAGAAAATAATGCTGGGAATGAGGAAGACCATGCACCAGCCCAAACTGAACCAAAAGGCATTCTGGTCACAGAGAATATATCAATGTATGAATTCAAGCAATGAGATAAATCATAGGTTTAGGACATAATAATTTATTTTAAAATGTTATCCCTACAATCCATGGCAAAAAAAGTATGGAATCACCACACTCGGTGTATTATCATTTTGTGCCTACCATAAATGTTCAGTCGGAATGGGATCCGGACTATTCGCTGGTCATGTCATTGAGTTTGAGTGACTTTTGAACATGTTTTGCTGTGTGGCAATATGCAATACAACCCTAAAAATTAACAATGAAATCACCAAACCTATTTTTCACCATTGGAATGCACTCACCACTGAGATAATTATTGCCCTGGCACGTGGTCCTTTACCTCACATCTAATCCCGAATCATAAGTTTGATTTTTATTTTCATCCCTAATCCATGCTTCTCTTTAGCCCACTGTAACCTTGTGTTCTTCTGTTTCTGTGTTAGCGCTCGTTTTCTGTTCAGCTTTCTATAAAAATACAGTAAATCTCATTTAATTTAACTGATTTCTTATAGATCTGTCATCAACAATTGCTCATGTTTCCACCTAATTGTTTTGCATTTTAATTTGTTGTGTATTTTCATTTTTTTTTGCATTTTAATTTGTTGTGTATTTGCTGTTTTAAGTTGTTTATCCTGACACTTTGACATCTTTTACCCATATGTTTTCCTTATATAACATTCCCATTTTGTCCATACTAGCACCATAGTGTGCATACAGCTGGCTGGGTCAACTAATATCTTTTACCACATAATGTGCTGGATTTACTTTTTGAATGAGTTTTGAAATGCTTTCCAGTGTATCAAATGACAACTTTCTTGTTGGCATGATGCTAACTAAACAAGTTTACCCATGCGATAAGGTCTGTAAACACTCTCTTTTGACAACGGACTGATTTGTATATTCGGACCTAAGAAGGTACTTGTTTTAAAAATATAAATTACAAGGTGATTGCAAAATTGCCTCCTAAATGTTGAGTGTTTCCATATTTCCTGACTCTCCTTTTTCCATACTTAAAATTATTTAATTTATTTATGATGTACAATTCACAATGCCAGAATCTTAATATATTAAGCAAACTGTGTTTTGTGTCATCTCAGTAATTATTTATTTATTTATTTATTTTTGCTACAAAGCTATAAAAAAAATGGGGAGTAGGATAAGGAATGCCTTCTGTACAAATGTTTGCAAAGAGAGATAACAGAAACTGATACTGTTAAAAGGGAGCAAAGCTTGCTTACCAGAGAGTCCACAAGCTGTGAACAAAGTAGATTTTCTACGGAGTTGACAGTAGCAGCAACCGGTCCACAGCGTCCCACCTGCTCAGTAATCTGACACACACACACACACACACACACATACACCATACTAAAACTTGACACTGCATTTAGTCAGGGAATTTTTCAGCCTATTAGAGCCAATATGCATTGACGTACTGTTTGGTTGGCCCATTCAGCAAGCGTCGTGAAGTCTCCAATCTGACAGTCTACAAAGTCAGTCAATTTCTGCAACAGAAAGTTTAACATTTTACAACATTATTAGCTACAGGATTGATGATACACTGGTTCTCCATTGTTACTCTGAAGTAACTCTAATGTTATTTATGTAATGCTAACCTTTCTTCGTTTTTTTTTTTTATGTTTTTTGTTTTTCATTATATATATTACATTCTTTATATGTATATATGTATATTTAGAATGATATTTATACACTGTATGTCTTACTGAGCTGGAAATATTTAGTTATTATGCAAATAAAATGTTTCCTGAATATCACTTGTGAAACATTCAGAATTCAGAATTTACCAGCATACTTACTGATTTCACCGTTTGTGTTGTGTTGTTGTTTAAAAAATCCTGAGCAGAACTTAGTTTCTCCAAAAGATTCTCCACAGTGCCCTAAAGCAGGAGAAATGTCTGCATTTCGTTGCTTTTTCATGCATTCAATAATTTAACATTAACCATAAATGTCACAGTGGGATGAAGAAGAAGAAAAAGAAGACAACAATGATTAATCCCAACCAGATCATTTCTGTTATCCAAATCAGCTATTAGAAGACCAAACACTGTACAGTACATTATACATTATGAATAGTCAGATAATTAGCTGACGTTGGCCAAGTTGTCCTAACGAAAGTACAACATCTTCCTGCAATTTACATTTCGATTTCTACAGTTTTGAGTAATGCATGGAGTCATAGGTTAGCAGATTTGTCTTTAGTAATGAAAACAGAGAATTTTGTAGGCTCATTTGTCAGGTCTATTATTGTACGGTATATAACGTTTACTTACATTGATATTAGACACTATTTCACTGAAACCCTCAATTTCTGAATATAACGCCACCTGTGAAATAACAACAAAAAAAAATCATCCTGCATTTTGGACATCTACTACTGACGCATAAAATAAAGAGATATTGATATGGATAGTCCCTATGAATATACTAACAGAAATTACTAATCATTTTTTATACAGAGGCTTTTAGTTTCAGTATGTTGGTGTTGAGTGAACATACTAGCTGAGGCTTGATGGTGGAATTAAACTGAGCCTGAATGAATCTCAGGTCATTTGCCTCGTTGTGTAGTTCCGTTTTTACAGGGCCAGGGGACTGAAATAGAATTAATAATAAAATGAAATAAAAGATAAATATGCTGAATTTCATTGAATTTTTGATAGATATTAGGAATTCTCACAACGTAATCAACGTACATTAGACACAAAGCCAAGACAGACAAGTTAATTAAATTAGCATAAAGTAACATTATATTATAATAGAAAAATATTTACCTGGATATTAGCCAAAGAGTCCAACTGGTCTGCAAAGTAACTAAGATTTGTAACTGACAGAGTAATCTCCTAAAAATGAATAAAAAGTTAAAGTTTTCTATAAGCTTCTTGAGTAAACAATCTTTATATTTACCGCTTAATGTGATGCAAAGAAACATAATAGTTAAGTAAGTTAGTTAAGTTAAGCCTTTATACATTATGGCACGATGAGATTCTTTCCTTCACATATCCCAGGTTATTTAGGGTCATGATACAGCGCCCCTGGAGCAAATAGGGTTAACTGTGGTGCCTAGGTAGAGCTGGGGCTTGAACTGCAAACCTTCAATTCAGTGATCCAGAGTCTTAACCAGCAGCTACTACTGCTCCTCAATTAAACTTGATTTATCATCTGGTCATCGAACATGCTTCCGTTACACCACTCGGGAGCAATTTAGTGTAATTACTTGTAAAATGTCCACATCACTGGCGGCACAATGGCTTAGTGGTTATCACTGTCGCCCTGCACTTCCAGGGTCCGGGTACGATTCCCCCCTCGGGTCTGCGTGCATATTCACCCTGTGCTTGGTGGGTTTCCTCAGGTTACTTCCGTTTCCTCCCACAGTCCAAAAACATGCAGGTTAGGCTAATTGGTGTTCCCACATTGCCCATATTATGTAAATGTGTGTACAGTATGCCCCGCGATGGATTGGCAGCCTGTCCAGGGTGTGTCCCACCTGATGCCCTAAGTGTACTGGGATAGGTTCCATGCCCCCTGTGACCCTGTTCACAGGATAAACCGGTATAGACGATGTGTGAGTGAGAGTGAGTGAGATGTCCACATCATAACATGTTATCCCATATTAGAACATAGCTGTAACACTGTCTAAAGGGTTAAAGGGTCCAAAAAGAGTATTTTGGCAGAGGTTAGATTTCTACTCTGAATTCTCTATACAGAAACACGGAGAGCCGAGTCAGTTAGAAACTGTACCTGCTGAATGATGCTACTTATGTTCACACTGCTGGTTGTAGTAGAAAAGCGTATCAGTTCCTTCTGTGTCTTAGAATCGAGGAGAACAATGGTGGGTAAAGTGATATTGCTGCTCTTAAGTGCCTCCTGCACATTTCCTGTGTACTGTTCATCATCAAAAAGAGAACATAATTGACTTTCTCACAGTAGGAAAGATACTGTAGGTTGATTAATGAAAACAGTCGAACGTCACAATGAGATAAAATGGAAATGAGATAAAGTTCTTACTTTGGAGACATTAAGATAGTCATTAAGGTTAATAATTTCCTCCAGGTGAAGGGCGTCCCATAGAGACTTGTTCATCTCGCAGTCACTATGAATGATGCATGAAAAAGCATGACTTGACTTCAATGACTTGAAAACAAAGTATTTTCTACAGACAAAACAAAAACTTCCCAAACTACTTTAGTTAGCAGTTTACTTTAATTTTATGATTATGTGGACACTCATGCATGCAAGACTCACTTATAAACACCACTGATAGTGAGATTAGTTGTTAGTCCTAGGCTTTGAGACAGCTGGAATCCTGGAATCACTCCTGGAGTGTCAATGAGCTGTAATTAAAAACACAAACACAATTTATCATTTATCTTATCATTATGCATAATGCAACTTTATGCAAATAAAAAATACATTAATTAATTTCTATTAGAAAAATAAAACATTAGATCATGCACAGTATTTTACCTGAAAGAGTTGCTGGGTCTTCCATGGCACACAGATGAGGGTATACATGTTACCCCCTACGACAAAAAGTATTAGAACTATAATCATGAAGATCCAAGAGAATAAAAAGCTGAAGCCTACACCCCTGCAATTAAACAAACAAACAAAAACACATTCAAGCATGATGAGCAGTGCTCTAGTGCAATCTGGAAAAAAAAAGAGTAAAGTAAACAGAACGTGCTGTCTCACACACTCCACTCATGTTTTTATATACTAATGTAAATTGGTAAGAGCAATAGTGGCAGATGTTAGCGGTCTGCTGTGGGGATTGTACGTACGTCATGAGGAACAGACCACCACAGTTTGCTGTGCTAGAGCGATCGGTTGGATCCCTTCTAGGCGCCAGTCCTGCTGGGCCAAACACCAATCCCAGCAGATTACACACCACCACCAGAAGAATGAGACAGCACAGGATGAGCGCAATAATCCACCTGCATACACATACAAGTGCATGAACACACTTTTCCTGTCGACAATTTTGCTACAATGCAAAAAAAAATGTAATCCCATTTTTTTTAAAAACCCACTGATGACAGCTGTCCTTCTCTCTCTGCCCTGCCACTCCCAACTAAACCGTTTGTGTGTGAACTCGAGCTTGTAAGATGTGATGATAAAATGTGCAAATCTGATCTGTGACCATCATTGTGTAGAAAATGTTGACACTTCAGTTGTCTTATTAACTAGAAAAATAATCTCTGTATATATTGAACACTTTGTAGCCTCTGAAGGAGTGAGAAGCCCCTTTTATTTTACCTCTGTATTTTTCTCCTGTTTTTTTTGTTTAGGAAGTTAGGTTAGACAATTTTGCATTTTATTTTATATTTGATTTTTGACTAGGCAAGCCTAGGGCACGGTAGAGTATTTTTGTTTGTTGTTTTGGGAATTGCTCAACTCTGAGTCTAAATAAAGGCTACATTTACTTTGTTAAACCTAGTGGCTACCTTTACTTGGGAGTGGGAAGGTGGTGAGAGGCTTTATTATGTTATGTCCATTAAACCCCTAGGTAGAGGTCGTAACAGTATATATACTGTATATAGGTAGGGAAAAACTAATAGAAAAGGATCACAATGATTATTAATAAAGTATTGGGCCAACATAAGACAGCAGAAAAACTTCAATACACCTTGCTACAGATTCTACACATTTCTGGAACGGTCACTGAGGAATAAATGGCGTACGTTCAATAGATATTCTCTCATTTGCTGGTTTCATGATGGTGCTGAAAAGCAATGTCTAACATGTCATAACAAAGGTATTCAGTAGGGTTTAGATCTGGGCCCGTATTCACAAAGCCTTTTAGAATTCTCTCCAAGAGCTCCTATCTTAGCTTAAAAAGTCCTAGCTGGGAGTCCTAGTGATTTAGGAAACTTCTCAGAGCAACTCTGAGTAAGGAAAGTACAAAAACCTTTATCTTAGCGAGGAGGTGTGGTCGACCGCATGCTAGGGATGATGTAGCAATTCCGTTATATCTCCCTGTAAAGGTCTTAAAATGTCCTCTTTGTGAAAATAGAATATATGATAATAGAACAGACAGTGAAATCATAGTTTGTATATAAAGAAATTGTATAATCATGACTACAGGCTACTTTATGCAAAGTTCCTGTATAGGCTAAATATCTTAAAGATAATGAAAACAGCCAAATGTTGAAAATGTGTCTACTTTTGAAGCAACCAATTTCCACGCAGTATACTATATTAGAGTTCTTACATTTATTAACCATACTGATTTTATTACATGTCATTCATTTCAGACTGATGAGCAAAATGGCTCACCTTTCACTAATTTACATGATTGCAGGACAGTCTATTGAAGTTGCACTTTTGTATGGCATGTAGCCAATCCAAGAGAGATGGAAGGAAGTAAAACAAGAAAACCAAATTGGACAGAAGAGCAGTGTGAAGCTTTACGTTCAGTGTTTGGAGAATATTACTTATTTACGCCATTTTGTCCTCTGCTATAGAAAGCCTCTTAAAAGTCCTCCTCTCTACTCTTAACAGTTTTTACCTTAGAAGCTGTTTTTAGGGCCAAGATGTTTTGTGAAACAAAAATATCATGGACATGTCATTATTCTAGGAATTTTCTTAGAATTTCATCACTAGGAGCAACTTTTAGGGATAATAATCTTTGTGAATACGGGCCCTGGTGACCGTAAAGTCCACAGGGGGAAAAAATTCCCTAGGGGGGCTGAGTGGTGCAACAAGAAGCAATTGCCTAGTTGTCGAGAGATTTTAAGTTCACATCCCAAAGATGCCACAGCTGTCTGTGGTGTTTCCATGCTTTTTGAGGGTGAATAACACCATTTCTGTATTTCCTGTCAATCAGAGCATCTGTGAGCTAAATAATGAGAAAGAAGTGACGTGGCGCTTTCCTCCAACTGTGTGTTATGCTGCCTTGTGACGGATCATGAGCAAAGGTTTTTGGAGGTTGGCTCCAAGCGTCGGTTGTCATGTGATAGCTGTCATGTGATAGGAGTGTGTTAGCTAATGAATGGAAAGCAGCAAACAACCAAACTGAAAACAGAAGAATGAAACACGTAAGGACAAAAATGGTTCAGGTTATCAGTCAGAATAACATTGTACTGATTTGCAGGGACCTTCTCTCTTTCTGTTATTTGTCACCAATTTAAATGTTTTTCTAAATTGCAAATCAAAATGAAATGAAATGCTTAAAACTCTCCATGTTAATAAACACTAAAAGTTATAAGTTGCTACCTGAGTTTTTCTGCCATGTCTATGGTGGGTGTGTACTTCTGGGTATCTTCTTGAACACCACTCAGTGTGTTGGAGAATTTATTCAGTTGGTCAAGTGGAATATCTCTGGTTACCTCTGAGATCTGTCTCTTTAGGTTTTGAAGGTCCTGTTGAACCTCTTGAAAAGATATAAAGTGAATGAAGAATTAAAGAAGATTTTTATAAACAGAGTACCATCTAAAGCAAAGAAGAACCTAACAATCTTAACATTTATATGGATATTTGATATTTATACAACAGTTAGTTCCGACTGAGAAATCTGATTGGATGAGAGGCATTCCACAAGTGGTGATAATAGAGAGTAACAGCACTGGGACTTAAACTACATGCATCACTCCACGTCCCAGGTGCTCTAACAGCTATTAATTAAATAGCCGTTGCCAGCATGAGACCCACTGTCAAAAACTGGTAGACAGAAGCATTTTTAGCAAGAAACCAGTTATAAAATTGCTTCTATGTCATTCCAAACCATCCATGTTGTTTTATTTAAGCCTAAATCAAGCTACAAAGCTAACTAGCTTCTAAGATGAATCCCAAATTCATCTCGAACCCCTAATCTAGAGCAGTACTTGGTGTGGGGAACAAGAGATTGTACACTTTAGCGCACTAACTTTCCATTTTACACTATTTGTAATTTATCCACAGAACCCACAGTGGTAATTAACGGAGCAGATATTCTAAAGCCGAATACGTAGAAATATAAGCACAAGATTTACAGGACTGTCCACCACCTCCATGCTTTATTCGCCTCACCTTTTGGCTACATGGTCCCAGGAAGAATTTAAAACTACGTTTACCCCTTTTAATTGCACTAACTGTCAGTCGCCAGATCCGTTAGTGGTTAGTTCTGGCAACCGTGGAACAACGATGTGTTGGTAGAGCAAAATAACTGCCTAATCAAGTAAACAAATCATAATCTGTTGATAATAAGTGGTATATGTAGAACTGTAGTACAGCAGCAATTTAACCGCCATGCTGATATTCAGCACAACAGCATGACCTTAAGTGTGATATTGCTTATTACTAACATTATAAATTCATGCAAATATTTACTCACAGGAAATGCATTCCCCAAAGACATATCACAACCTGTACTTACTTTGCACACTGTCTCTGGTTGCATTAGTCACTGTTTCAGGAATGTTTTCAAAGAAGTCCTTCCCCTGTGAGACAGAAATTAATGCAAAAGTTTGAGGCCCCCATAGTCACTGAGTGGAAGAGAAATCAAGCTCTATTTTATAATTATCTGCAAAATAAACCTGAAAACATTTGTAAGAATAAGAACACAGTTTACACAATAAACCATCCAAAGCCTATTACATGTAATGTTAAACATGCCTAAATATGTTTATACATTTTTCAAGAAAAATAGTGCACATATGGACTGTATTTGAAATTATGATACCGTAAAAAGCTGAGGGTCTATAGATTATCTATAAACCATAACCACCCCTTAACTGTTAATATTATCAAGAAGCAGTTCATAACACTTCATGATAAGTCACATGACATTCTACAGCTTGACTGTTAAAAGTGTCTTAGGCAGAATAAAGTGTTAATAATGTCCATGGTGATGTCATTTTACTGACAGATGCCAGAGATGATTGACAAACTGTGTATAGAAAGATTCATTGCATAACAACAATCAATAATGGTAAAATATGATAAATATTACACAATGTATGAACATGATTATGTTTATACTGTAATTATTTAGACATTTTCCAACTGTATATAGTGACAGAATGAAGTGAAGATATTACTTTCTGTATCTGCGCATTTAGATCGATCTCGTTAGCCTGGTCCACAGCTGACTGAAGCATACCAAGGCTGGATAACTGGAAGACACAACAGAACATATATTCAATGCTGTGATACTGCAGGGGTGTTATTTTATAAATCAGTTTCAGTGAATTGCACAGATTCATGGCTAATGTGTTGTAGGTTTAAAACTCGAGGGCAGTACTTCAGGGCAGACACTAGAGGCCAGTACAACTTCCTTTACTCCAGTGGGCCCAAATGTCTGGGTTTGTACAGGATGCATGGATGATGAACAAATCAGTCTTCTTGAGTTACATCCATCTGCAAATCATGTTTTCTAGCACTATTCAACAAAAAATTAAAAGGTGTCATTTTAAATTAGTACTTCTAACATTATTTGATTTTTAATATCATCAGTAGGTGTTTTTGAGAAGATACTGTGAAAACCCCAAATGGTTGACATAATTCTGAATTTATAAATATTTGAGCAGTAAAATTTTATATATGATAAATAGTTAAAAATATATATAAACCGTTTGGGAGTTATGTTTATGCAGACTAGAGTAAGGCCATTAAAAAGAATCAGCCTATTGGAGTCAATCCTCATGGAAACCCAGACAGGAACCCTATCCTTAAGCCCATAATAACCTTCACACAAAAACAGAGAACAATAAACATGTCTTGCCCAGTAATAAACGAGAAAATTGGCCTTCATTTTGTTTGGACCCCTGCAAGAGAGCTTTTCAAATGTTACACATTACATCTTCTACGCAATGCAAAACTTTTAGCTAATTGAGCTGAGATATTGAGCCTGACGTGAAAAACACATTTTTTAAAAACTAAATTCAGTAAGGTAAATTAGATTAAGAAATATTATATATATATATATATATATATATATATATATATATATATATATATATATATATATATATATAGTATATAAACACACACACGTTATAGTGTGAACATCCGTCAATACCCTCATGTGCCGTTAAACAATTGCCCAAAAATCCACTGACGTGGAAGGATGTACTTGTTCTATATGTACACAATGTACATGATCCGTCATTAATTGTTTGTCTAATTGATGTTGTTACGAAGCTTATTCCCGCATTATTAAATCCACCCGTCAGTGTAATCCCTCTTTGGGAAGGTGTGTAACCACAAACAAATTTTCACTTTGCCACTGTTCTTTAAAATAACTTCTTTCCAGCAACTGAGGACTATTTGCTAGTTACTGTATATTCAAATGATGTACTGGATTTGCATGTTCTCTTTCAGTCAACTTCCCTTTTAAAAATATGGACCATCATATTCGTAATTTATAATGGTCACATATGATATGAAGATTTTATGTTGTTAATTAGAACAGTATGTGATAGCTTCACTATGCATGTCATTGCAATCTACTTGGGTAAGCTTCACTGTATCCTTGCTTCCGCAACAAATACTGCATGTCAGGGTTATTTCCTACCAAATATGTTTTTGAACAGCACACACGCTAAGCCATGTAGTAGAGTGCATTATGGTGACACAGGCATCTAAACAAACTTAAAAAGCTGTTTGAGATCTGACCTACCACAAGAAATGTGTAACGAGGCAAGGAGAAAGTGCCTTGCACTATCACTTATCATGTAAAAATTTTTTTTAGTGTTTTAATGCCTTCTATTCAAAAGACATTAATGAGTAGGATAATTTTACTTCAAAATCGATCACCATGACAACAGACCTACCGGTGTACAGTACTGTGAGAAAATGAGGAAGAAAGAGACACACACAAGCATGTAAAACCACCATGAATACACTGTGTACCTTATTTTTATATTTTGTTCTTATCTTCTAAAGCTAAAGTTTTTCTATATTTTATTTTTTATTTTATTCCATAATTTATTTCTTAATAATAATCTTTTTTTTCCTTCTTCTTTTTTTTTTTTTTTAAGGTCACGGGCGATTGTATAAGCATTTCACTGCATATCGTACTGTGTATGACTGTGACTAATAATCTTTTTTATTTGAATAGTCAATAAATAATATTTTGAAAATCAAAACTACTTGTGCTGAATTATGCTGATTTCCTATTCACTGCTGTTTAAGGCAAAGGTGAAAAAAAAAGAATCCAGAATACATGTAATATATCAAATCCAAATATATATATATTTTTTAAAAAAAGAATCTTAGCTTTTTATCCACATTACAATGTGAATGAGTTCATCAGCAGCAATATTTGGATATGTTCCTGCCCCTGAACTCAACCTGAACCTGTGGTGCAAGGAACACTTGCTCAAAATGGACTTTGGTGATTTGTAAAGTTTATGCATTTATTTTCTCTTAAAATGTGAATCTTTTTTCATTTTCATTATAAGGCAGACAACACACATTATTTATCAGGTGACATAGGACATTTGTGCAGCAACATGATACGCCAAAAAGTGTTCTTGCTTACAAAAAACACACAAAAAAAACTGAAATAAGTTAATATTGTTGTTCTGCACCCCATAGGGGAAGATTTCTCATAACCTTTGCCAGGAACAACTTTCAGCGAAAAGAAATCCACAAACTACCTTACTTTATGAACTTTTAACATTTTCCCAATAATATTCCGGTGATTTATCAGAGTCAAAGCTTTTCATCCGCTAACATTTCACCAAGTAAACATCATAGGTCTGTGTTGACATGATTAATATGTCTGTATGTTTGCTTTTGGGTTATGGCTGTTTGGATTCTTAGCATTTCTTTAAACAAACTAAAATAAATAAATTAATTAAAAAAAACAGACCCACAAGCTATACTTCAAAAGACCCATGGGGTTCCCTAGACCCCAGTTTGAGGACCACTACTGCAGGACACATCGGCTGAGACAGTTATGGTCAAATTGGCTAATGTTAAAAAGGGAGAAATCTGCCACTACATACACAAACTGCACAGCATATTTTTTTTAAAGACATTGATTTCCTTCTCCTTTTAGAGTGTTGTGATATTTTTTTATTTTGCTTATACTTATAACCTCCAATAATTATTCAATGAATGACTGAAGATTTAAGAAGTAGAATAAAAAGCCCCAAGAGTCCCCATGGTTCAATCTAACAATGGTAACTAGATTGCCTAGTCACATTTCTGTTGGTTGTTCTACATAACAGTTCAGATTACACTTACATTAATGCTTGCACCCAGGGACAACCTGTCCAGATCAGACTGCAAGTGGGCACACAGTATGCAGTCTGGGTTGTGTAGTGTCATGTTGATGTGGTTTTTCACTTGTGTCAGGTTTGAATCTAGCAAATCCACTTCTTTCTGAGTTGCATTCAAGGTGTACAGCAACAAGCTGGTGTTTTGGAGAACTGAACACACAACATTCAAATGGCATGGTATAAGCACATATTTTAAAGTAAACACACAATCCCGAGTCAAGAAGTACTGTACATTTCTGTAATGGTCATAAGAAAGGGGGAAAAAAAATCTTTCCTAAGAATTTTTAGTGTTTATCTGCTTGAGCTTAAGACTCCAGGAAAAATAGTGATCTCACCTACAATTATCAATTTTTAGATATTTGCACTGCAAAACATAATGTTATCAAGTAAAAATATTCTGAATATACATTACATCAGTGCATATTCTAAAAATAAAAAAAATTAACCTTGAAACAGTCCTTTTTGATTGATGATTTTTTTTATTTACTTTTAAAGAACTAAAAATTTCTTCCAGTAGAAGGAGACACATCTAAGATTGAAGTGAATAAATATGCCTTAATGTATTGACCTGATGGTCTTATATTTTTATATGATAATCTCATGATAAAAATCTAAAATATTAGATAATATTAAAATATTAGATCATCTCTTCACTTGTCAAGATATAAGGTTTGCAGTTTGAATATTTTTCTCATCACTTTAACTAATACAATATTTTTAAAAAATAAAAAAAAACATTTACAGTTACTGATTCTGAAATGCTATTGTATTGTTTTACTATGCAGTCCGACGGGTGGTTTTAAATCTTTCTAGTACTATCTAGTGTAATTATGATATAATGACTTGAAAGATTGACTGTTATTTATAATTCTGTGGGTTACCCCCATCAGCCATTTTCTCGGAACGACATATTTACCCTTTTTTTTTCTTCCTTTGGTGGGGTTAATATAATTACATTTCATAAAAGAAAAAAAAGAAAAAATAAATAAAAGTTTTCAGTGGGTAAAATATAAATTAATTTCAAGGTGTTTACTTTGTGCCATCCCTGCAGCAGAGTCCAGAGCAGGGTTAATTACGCCTTCTAGTCCTCTTTGGATGTCACTGCCTAGCAAAGGGCCAATTTCTGTACAATATAAAAGTTGAGTTTAACCTCTTTACCCAGCAGACAGTTTTTATTATATTTAGATTAGCAACAGAAACACCACCTTCACATGGGCACAGCCACTTTGACTCACCTTTAATGTTATATGTGACATTATCCACAATTACAAAGCTCTCAGTCAGCACTTGGTCTATTTGCTGTTGTAGAAAAACATAGATATACAGCATGTTAAAAGGGGGTATATTTTCCATTCCTTATCTAGACTAACACCTAACCACACAACTATACAGAAACTGGCACAAAGCCGAACCTTAAGATTGTGCCTTATCATAAGCCCCAGAGCTGTTAACTTTCCATAAAAAACATTCAGTGTCCAATAAATGTTGTAGGAAACATTAGGAAAAATTGGAATTTGAAATTTGAATAAATGTTCCTGGTAGAAACACCAGAGGCTATAAAATGAATGAGATGTCCTGTGCCCCTTTCAGTGTCTTAACATGATGTTACATGAGCTTGTTAGGACAAAGAATCCCTGGCTTTAAATGTAAAAGCATGGCAAACCCAAATAAAGCATTGAATAAGGCGTTTCTTTATAGGGATATTTACCTTTGGAATAGTGTTGACGTAGTTTTGGAGATTTTTTAAGGAATTGTTGAATTCACCTGGAGCAGAGCTCATATTCTCATGGGTGTAGGTATTGCTTAAGAACATACAAACATTCCCTGCCCTATGAACACATATTTAATCAATCACACCATTTAATCTTAGAGAAGAGGAAGTGAAACATCAGTGACATATTTAAATCATGACTATATTTACAAGTAAAGAAATAAGGAAGTATACTATAACAATACTGGCAACAGGAATTTAGGGATAATGTTTAAGTCATAAAAAATGTGAAAAATAGCTTTTGACAAACTTTGCAACTTACAGTATAAAGACGGTGATTAGAAAAGTGATCCAGTAAAAGCTCCGTCGTCTGCAGTTGATGCTATTGGTCTGCTTTTGGTACATGTAGCCCCCACAGTTCCCACAACAACGGCAGCAAGCGAAACACAGGCCAATTAAGGGCATGAGGAGGATGTACAGAATTCCAATGGCCACACATACAAGAAATCCCAACTCATATCGCAGAACCTTTATACATAATCAGAAAGAGTAAATGTAGAGTTGGTATACAAAAAATACATAAAAAACACACATTACATGGTTTACTTGTCTAAGATCTGCAAACTCTTGGATCGGATTCACCGAGTCATTTCTAGCTGTTCCACAAAGTTTTACAATAAAACTTAATAATGGTTATCTTTCTATTATGACACTCAATAACATGTTGCATAAGTCACTACAGAGAAGTTATTTGTTAAAACCCATGAAATGACACGACACTGCAGCACGCCATGCTCTTGACTGAGCAATAATAGCCTATTGTTAAAACATACACTATATTGCCGAAAGGATTCGCTCGTCTGCCTTCACATGCATATGAATATGAGTAACATACAATTCTTAATCCATAGGGTTGAATATGAAGTTGGCCCAACCTTTGCACCTATAACGGCTTTTCTAGGAAGACTTTCCACAAGGTTTAGGAGTGCGGTTCTGAAAAATTTTGACCATTCTTCCAAAATTGCATTTGTGAGTTCAGACACTGATGTTGGACGAGAAGGCCTGGCTCGCAGTCTCCGCTCTAATTCATCCCAAAAGTGTTCTATTAGGTTGAGGTCAGGACTCTTCCAGGTTCTTCCACACCAAACTCGCTCATCCATGTTTTTATGGACAGGTGAGCAGTTATGTTGGAACTGGAAGGGGCCAGCCCATAAACACACTCCTAAACCTTGTGGAAAGCTTTCATAGAAGAGTTAAAGCTGTCATAGCTGCAAAGAGTGAGCCAACATCATATTAAACCGTATGGATTAGGAATTGGATGGTACTTAAGCTTATATGCATGTGAAGGCAGGCGAGTGAATACTTGACAATATAGTGTTACTATGTCTGATACCAACAGTTTCATACAAATGGTTGCTACATGCATCTTAAATATAATACCTGGAGAAGAGTGAAAATATGAATTGATATTATATTCAATATCTCTTATCCTGTATAGGGATTGTGGGGGCCAGAGGCTATTCAATCAATCACCCAACTTGTGAAAGATGAGGTGTCAGTGCTAACCACTAAACAGCAATGTGATGCAATTTTTTTTCCTCTCTCTCTCTCTCTCTTTACGTACTTGAGATATTGTTGTTTTATCTGTGATGTCCGTAGAATTCAGAAGTTGAATGAAAAGATCTAAATAAATAAATAAATAAATAAAATACATTTTTAAAAAGGTTAGGAAAAGAACATGCATACTTAGATTTTTGTAATAATAGATAACTTACTATTTAAAACTACTTAAAAGCATTTAAAAACAGACATTTGTATACCTTCAAAACAATAATAGAATCTGTTTTTGGTGTTTCTGTGTTCAAAGCTCGCAAGCACAATATATAGTATATTATTATTAAGTATAGAAGCAGAAGCACTCAATCTACAATTGAATACAGCAAAAAATATTTGACAAGAAGTGAAAGTATATTTCATGAAGTACTGTTATATTTAAGGACAGGAGTTATATATAATATTTTCAGTTAATCATTTTGTAATTAAAAATCACAATGTTCAGCAGTTCCTGTGAAAACGCTCTCACAATGCAAAATTGTAACTAGATTTGCTCTAGTCCTGTTTACAGTTAAAGGTATTGTGGCACAGCAATTTTGGTTTTAAAAAGGGAACTGGACATCTTTAATTACTGTGTTTTGTGTTTATCCTCTTATTACAATTTAGAGCACAGTACATTTAGTTCTGGCTGGTTGCATGGGTTTCACAGATCAAAACAGAGCCATGCCCAGCTTGTTTGGTTTGTTGCCAAAACGGCATTAATAAAATACTAGTCAAGATAAAATTATAAACTATTTTCTACACTAAACCAAAGAACAAAACAGAGTCAATAAAAACGCCAGAATCCCTTTCCTCAGCACTTCAATTGTTTTTCTCCATCTTGTCCAAAATAGTTTTCATATTAATATCTAAATCCTCAACAAATATGGAGAGGCAATTTTTTTTTTTTAACCTTTGATAATTTTATTGTTCAGCTTATGAAGTTGAATCAATCACATACACACATGGACAAAATTGTTGGTACCCTTCGGGCAATGAAAGAAAAACTCACAATGGTCACATAAATAACTTTAATCTGATAAACGTAATAATTAAAAAAAATTCTATGAATGTTAACCAATGAAAGTCAGACATTGCTTTTCAACCATGCTTCAACAGAATTATTTTAAAAAATAAACTCATGGAATAGGCCTGGACAAAAATGATGGTACCCCTAGAAAATACTGAAAATAATGTGACCAAAGGGACATGTTAATTTAAGGTGTGTCCACTAATTAGCATCACAGGTGTCTACAATCTTGTAATCAGTCAGTGGGCCTAAATATAGGGCTCCAGGTAGTCACTGTGTTGTTTGGTGACATGGTATGTACCACACTCAACATGGACCAGAGGAAGCGAAGGAAAGAGTTGTCTCAGGAGATTCGAAAGAAAATTATAGACAAGCATGTTAAAGGTAAAGGCTATAAGACCATTTCCAAGCAGCTAGATGTTGCTGTGACTACAGTTGCACATATTATTCAGAAATTTAAGATCCATGGGACTGTAGCCAACCTCCCTGGACGTGGCCGCAGGAGGAAAATTGATGACAAATCAAAGAGACGGATAATCCGAATGGTAACAAAAGAGCCCAGAAAGACTTCTAAAGAGATCCAAGGTGAACTTCATGCTCAAGGAACATCAGTGTCAGATCGCACTATCCGTCGTTGTTTGAGCCAAAGTGGACTACATGGGAGACGACCAAGGAGGACACCATTGTTGAAAACAAATCATAAAAAAGCCAGACTGGAATATGCCAAACTACATGTTGACAAGCCACAAAGCTTCTGGGAGAATGTCCTATGGACAGATGAGACAAAAATGGAACTTTTTGCCAAGGCACATCAGCTCTATGTTCACAGACGGAAAAATGAAGCATATCAAGAAAACAACACTGTCCCTACTGTGAAACATGGAGGAGGCTCTGTTATGTTCTGGGGCTGCTTTGCTGCATCTGGCACAGGGTGTCTTGAATCTGTGCAGGGTACAATGAAATCTCAAGACTATCAAGGGATTCTAGAGAGAAATGTGCTGGCCAGTGTCAGAAAGCTGGGTCTCAGTTGCAGGTAATGGGTCTTGCAACAGGACAATGACCCAAAACACACAGCTAAAAACACCCAAGAATGGCTAAGAGGAAAACATTGGACTATTCTAAAGTGGCCTTCTATGAGCCCTGACCTCAATCCTATTGAGCATCTTTGGAAGGAGCTGAAACATGCTGTCTGGAAAAGGCACCCTTCAAACCGGAAACAACTGGAGCAGCTTGCTCATGAGGAGTGGGCCAAAATACCTGCAGAGAGGTGCAGAAGTCTCATTGACAGTTACAGGAATCGTTTGATTGCAGTGATTGCCTCAAAAGCAACAAACTATTAAGTTAGGGGTACCATCATTTTTGTCCAGGCCTGTTCCATGAGTTCATTTTTTTAAATAATCCTGATGAAGCATGGTTGAAAAGCAATGTCTGACTTTCATTGGTTAACATTCATAGAATTCTTATTTATTATTACTTTTGTCAGATTAAAGTTATTTCTGTGACCATTGTGAGTTTTTCTTTCATTGACCCAAGGGTACCAACAATTTTGTCCACATCTGTACCATACACGAAAAGTGGTTCTATTTAGAGTTGCCCTTTTCAAATCTATTTTATGTCATTTTATGTTATCAGGTCAACAAAGTCTCCCGTCAACGTTACTCACTGCGTACATGACCCACTAAAATTATTTGCTTCTCCGATTTCAATTTTTGTGTCTTATCAGCTCCTTACTAGCCGGCTTGAAGGTCGCTCCTTATTTATGTAGCTGATGTCATAAGTTGTTTAAACTAGGCTTCTTCATCATGACAAATGTTTTGCCAACAACTTTGACGTTTGTTGTAAAAGGAAGCCTTAAAAGATTAGTTAGTGTTTTCCTGAGAACCTGCTTTTTATAGACATGCATGTGACCGGACTCTGTGGCAGGAGTAGTAAAGATCGGCTTCCACCTTTTCCAAATAAATATACATACATTTCAATTGTGATGAAAAGCAATATAGAGCATTTAAACTTCAGGAAGTACCAATACGCTCTTTGCCTAACTACTGATTAACCAAATGTTTAAATAAGGTTTATAGATTTAACAGACCTTAATGGTCTTTTGGTAATGACCTCCCTGCTGGGAAAATTAAAACACTTCCTGATGGATAATAAATTATACATTTAGAATGAACACATGTTCTGATTACACATTACCTTTACCTTATAGCCTAATATGCAAAGTTATTTATTTATTTTTACAGACTATCTGTAATGTAAACTTAAATGATATTTTCTTCTCTCATTCTCATGTAACGTATTCACACAAATGCATCAGAAGAAAAATACAAGGACATATAACTAAAAATACAAGACTTGAACGTACCTTTGGGGAAAGGGTTAGGTTGGACAGAGCTCAAAAAGGAATGTACTGCAGGTGACATAAAAAATGCATCATTTGGAGATATATAGACAGACCCAGAGTCCGGACCGTCCAGTTCTGGAGGAATTATTTCACCAGGACAATGCTGTGCGGTCGCACAAAGCCGGAGATAGAGCAGCAAGTTAACCACCCCAAGAATTAGCCTTGTACAGGTCCCCATTTTGCCAAGCAGTAAACAAGCCACTGTATTTTAATTCATATGGTTACTGGTCTTTAACACCTTCCCAATGCATCTGAGAGACAGAGAATGAAATTCAGTGTAGATAGACAAACAATTTATATAAATATTCCTTCCTCATGACTACTATGCATGCTACATGATTTCTTAGAACTGCTCTCATTTAGACTTGTGAAATTCAAGTTATCAACTACCTGCCAAACCATCTGATTCGAGCTGCTTCACTTACAATAACCAGCATTAAATATCCTTGTTCCACTGGCGCAACAATAGGAAACTGTAAACAAATTAAGCTCTCTCTCACACACACACACACACACACAGTAAAGTGAAAAAGATATGATAATACACAGAAAGAGAAGTTACCTCCACTCTCGTAAAAGAGAGACTTGCAGTTTCCTAAACAGGATCAAATAGCTCGACTTGCCAAGGTGAATAAATAAAGTGTGTTCCAAAGAAAGCGGACCTGCGCTCTGGAGTTGACAAATGCAATTAAATGGTGGGGAAGAGCAGAAAAAGGAGTGAAGGAAGGGGAGGGCTTCTGTTAGAAAAGGTACATGAAAGGACACACAATGTGGGAAAGAAAAAACTACCAATAAATTAGACTGAAATTGAAAAGTTCAACTCTCCAACTTATTTTAAAACGTGTGTTACGTATTTTAACCAATTGATTTTTTAAAAGGCCATAAACATAATATTTTCAGTGTAAATGTATGTACGTATGTACTGCCACACACTAGTTTTATTGTCATATGCAAAGTAAAGAAACATGTTCGCCCCCATACAATGAAATTCTTCCTTTGCTTTCCCCCAATGAATGGCATTAAAAAGTAAAGAATAAGCATAAAATAGAATAAAATAAATATAGGTACATAAAAAAAAGATGTATGTATGTATGTATAAATAAATAAATAAAGGTTGTATATCAAACATAGAATTTAAAGCAGAATATGAAAGTATGTAAAAAAAATATATATATATATATAAAATGATGTGGATTTGGTTTGTGCAAATCACTACGTGAGGTATTCAAGGTGATATAGGAGCACAAACGTGTAACGGCACAGTCCAACTATGCAAGAAATGAGCTGGTTAGATTAGAAGCCAGGAGCAAATTTTTCAGGTATTCAAACCATCATGAAACTGAATCAAGTTTGATTACAAAACAAGTAAGGGATTCTGGTGGTTAGCGGACTCAGCCATAATGCAATATAATAATGCAATCATTATATTAGTTATGAAAACCTAAACGTGTCTTAACTTGGATCTCTTACGTTGCAAAGATGATGAGCACCAACATGAAGTTCATATTCAAGACGATGAAGATAATTCAGAATTTCACTATAGGATGTGTTCAGACAAGTGGTGCTTACAACGCGAGATCGGTGAAGTCAATTAGCATACTGCATGATGATATGATATATTTGTGAAACAATATGAATTTCATGAAAAGGCAGGATAAATGCAAGCCATTATATCACGTTATGAAACAGCAAGTCCGTTTACCTTTGAAAATGGCTACAAGCCTTACTCTGTACTTCTTAAAAACGGTCTTTATTACAAGTCCACTTGCTCTTTGTGACTGAGAGCAGAAATAAAACTTCCTCCTTGTGAAAGTTCAACCTTTGTACCTGCAAACATACCGGTTTCAGTGCTCATCGAAGAGGAGTGAAGCTGAAAGAGTTCATATAATCACATTGCAACTTAGAAAAAGGCAAAATACAGATTTACGTGAAAATTGGTTTTATTATACCATACACGAATCATCAATAGCAGACAATAGAAAAAAATAGATTTATCAAACAGCCACTATCAAAGGGGCTCGACAGGAACATGAAAAAGGGTTTAACCCTTTACTGTCAATTTGGTGAAAACAGCCAAAAGTAACACAGGACATTTGGAAGGTATTTGAACAAGACTGTTACTGGAGGCTTTTTATATAAAACATCCAAAGAAGTCAGCAGAATACTTTTGCTGATTTGGGATAACGCTTTCCCCATAAAGAACAGAGAACCAAAATGCAGAATGCCCTCTGGTGTTGAAATCTAGTATGCCTAGGGGTTTTAAAAGCTTACCGATTCTTTTTTTCCCCCGCGCACATAATTTTTCGCTCTTTGCTTACACAAACATGAGAAACAGAAAAAGGCAAGGCCACCTTTCTCTACTGAAAATGGCAGAAAACTGACAGTGTAAATGTAATGTATACACACATGATGCGATGTCAAAAATAAATACATTGTACACGGAAACCCTAAGCTAATCCCAGAAATAAATGAACCCTATGACTAATATCTCTAAAGACACTGACTACAATGCATCTGTTTTGTTTTTGTTTCTTTTTTCCATTAAAATGCAAGTCCTTAGAGCTGATCTAAGGACCAGTAAATACAATTACACTTATACAGACCTTAGCTACAGTCTTAAATATACAAGCACAAATACACAAACAAAATTATGAAAAGTATTCTTCATAGAATCAAATACACAATAGTTGAGTTGAATTATCTTGCTCTTAGCTCCTTGGTCTGTAGCATATATATAAAAAAAGAAACAGAACATAACCATTTTTGGGAAACTAAAATAAACACATACTCGTGTTGAGAAAAAGAGGTGCTTTGCTTATGCATTTGAAACCCCATGGTGAGAGTACCATGAAGACTTTAATAGGTATTGAGTTGCCTACTTTCCTGTACAGGTTAAAAATCTCTTTCACAAAAACATTAACTCAAATTATTAAGCAAAGGTTTTTGTAACATACTAAAGGACGTAAAGCCCTCCAAATATGATTACATAAAAAGGGGAGCTCCTGTAAATAATTAGCTTCTCTTGCTGTAAACCTTACATCTGGAACATGTAGATTCCAGACACACATGCCATGGAACCTTTTGTCCACATTTAAACAGGACCTCAGCTTTGTACCGCAAAGTAAACTTTAATAATACAAATCATCATATATAAATCTACCATTTTCCAGTTACATATTTAATCAAATTCGACATTTAATAATCGGGAAGGATAAAAAGAAACAAAAATGTACTATAATTTTCTTTTAAGAAAAATAGATCAAAAATAGAGTGGCAACAGTGCAAAGGATATTCAGGGTATTTTTTTTTTTACTTGCTCATAATTTTCCCTTACAAATTGCTAGAAAAATAAAATAAAATCATAATAATAATAATTAAAAAAAATGTAAAAATGAGAAAAACGAACACCTCTTTGGAGCCTGGCTTCATGGTCCACTTCTGCTTATGACCATACTGAGCATGACCACAACTCCAGTACCATCGAGGCTTTCACTTATTTGCTTATTTTATTAATTTATTTCTTTATTAAGAGATTTTACGTAGTGGTTCTCAACTCCGGTCCTCAAGCTCCGGAACTGTACAGGTTTTTGTTCCAACCAGGTCCTACAAAACAAATAATTTAGCGTTGGTTTTGAATCTGAGGTGCACATAATAGTCATCATTAGATGATTCAATAAAAGAACCCTTCCATGTGAAGTGAGCATAACAGAAACCGCCATGCATAGTTAAGCACAGCACCCACTGAGGCCCGAGGTTGGAACAAGAACCCACAGAGATGACTGCCTTCACTAACTGCTGAGGCTCAGAGAACTCAAATGGACCAAACACTGAATTTCTCTCAGGCACAAATGCACAGTGAGCTCCTTTAAAAGAAAGAATTGAATGATGAAATTAAACTGTATCAAAGTTAAATCCTACAGTATGCGGCAAATCACAATTTCACAAGTGGAAAAACACAGTCTGGCCAATGAGGACTCCTCGGAGCAGAACACTGACAGGAAGGCTGGCTTTACTACAACGTGATTGCCTCTCTGAACATAAGCGGGCAATTGGTATTGCCCGTTCCCTATCTATGCACAGTGAGTTTTCGCAGTCTATGGGGCCGACTGGGAGCTGGGGTTGTCGCTCTTGCTCTCCTGGCTGGAGGGAGCTTTGTTGTTCCACGGGCTGTTGTTGCCCAAAGCTGGGGAGTTGCTGAAACTGTCCTCATCATCGATGCCATTGGCCGCATCAAACTGCGTATTCTCCAGCCGCGTGATCAGCCGCTCATCCTCGTCCCCGAACTCCCCTCCCATCAGAGTGGGCTCACCCACCACCATCACGTCCTGCAGGGGACAGCAAGGGGTGCAAACATTATCCCCGTAACACGGGGGAGGGTGTTCAGGGGTAGAAGAGACTCGGTAACTTCTGGCACCGTCCTTTCCCCATTCCAACTTCAGAGGTCATTAAGACCTCAGAGCTCAAGCAATGAGTTCCCACTGTAACCAAGAAGGCCAGCACAGCTTGGCAGCCACAGAAACTCTAAGCACCAATTGCTGCCAATAAAAAGAACTTGAAATCCAACACGAAGTTTACTAATTGGGAACGATATTCAACTATAGACTTAACATGTAGCCCTGTCTATGAGAGAAAAGATCAGCGGCGGGCATCCCTGATCCTTTAGTGCTGCATGGGTTCATTCCACCTCGGGTCTCCATTACTGGCTGTTTCAGGAGCTCAATTCACAAACCAGGCTCTGATCAAATAACTGAGAAAATAGCAAAGAAAACCCACAGACCTGAGGCCCTGAAGGACCAGGGACTGCCCAGCATTGGATCATGTCCACTTGTCTCTATATTGGGTCTGTCTTTTCTTTGAACTCTCTTTTTTCTCCCCCCCCATTCATGCAAAGCTCTCAGTCCCACCACCCA
This sequence comes from Clarias fuscus, assembly GCA_030347435.1. Lineage (NCBI taxonomy): Eukaryota > Metazoa > Chordata > Actinopteri > Siluriformes > Clariidae > Clarias > Clarias fuscus. Next base: position 18,374,227 of record CM059211.1, on the reverse strand, counting down.
TGCACTCATTATCTAATTACTCAAATGTTTGTATAAGGGGAATCAAAATGAGATGCTTACAGGTACCTGGCTGGAGAGCGCAAAACTGCTGGCCGGACTTTTCTTCTTGCTGTTGTTGTTATTGTTGTTGCCCCCACCAGTGCTCACGGTGCTGCCGCCGGACATCTTCCGTTTCCGTCGCTTATTTGGCGCTTGTCTTGCCGGCTCAGCTGCAGAGAAAACGACGTTTGTGTTACAGTCATGAAGAGCACCTGTCAAATACTAACGACACAAAGAAGGCTGAGCTTTCTTCAAGCCCTTTACCTGGTGGGGCAACCATCCGTTGCCATTTCTGAAATAAGCACGTCTTTAAGCAATCTCGCGGACTGAGGCTGTACGTCTTGTGTCTGGACATTAACTCCTGCATGGGTTCCAGGATTACACAAAGCTGAAGAAAACCAAAAACAATCATATTTATCAGTATTCAATACACAGGGGCTATTATCACTACATGGTAAACATATCAGGGACATATAATATATTATATATATATATATAAATAAAAAAGGGTACCACAACAAAAAGACAACCAGTGTGGATCTTTTAAAAACTTTCCCCACAGTAAATTCTTTACCCTACAGTCAACATAATTCGAGCATTTGTGTCAACTTACTGATTTTGAGTGCAAATAATAAATTAGATTTTATGTAGCGAGTAAACATATAAACCATGCAGGACTACTTTGAATGGAACAGTAAAACTTGATCAAATGCCAACTTGATCAAATGACTGTTGAAATGAGGTATATTTAATACATTCTTCATCTGTGGCCTGACCTGTAAATGTGTAAGTTTATTTATTTTATACCATCAATTATACCATAAAAAATTACACCATATATGGAAAAGTAAAACTGATTAAATTATACATATTGCTATGGGGTTATGGCAGGCTAATATGATCCGCCCAAAAAAACAAACAAACAAACTTACTTAAAAAAAAATTGTGAATAGTCTTTTCATGGTGCACAATATGCATTATAGTCTATAACTTTGATAAAGACTTAAAGCACCAAAAGGCCGACTGAAGTTCCAGAGTTTATAAGAAGTACGTAACGTACTTAAAGGACAGAATCATTTTAATTAAATCTTAAAACAATAACCAAAGTGAATTATATCATCACATTGCACAGCTAATGTTACTCAGGTGCATACTTACTCGGAGGTAGTTTAATGTTGAATTGGACAACCCACATCTTGTGATGTTTTTTGACAACTGGTCAAGCATCTGAGGGTCTTGCGCCTGTAAGGATATAAAAATAGTACTGGTAAAAATCCCATACATGTGCTTAAAACTATTTGGTCTTGATTGATTTGTGAAAAAAAATGTGACATGGCAAGGTGATAATGTTATTAGTAATCTCATTTTGTAGAAAATAATATGTAGGGGAAAAAAAGTCAAACCAAAAATAATTTTAATATTCATATAGCACCATCACCTGGACAATCTCAGTAACTTCAATGTCAACTCAACTGGGAGATGTGTATGTATTTAGCATTTGTAGTTCATGTTGAGTTCAAATACTAAATACATCCTTATACAAAAAAAGTATTCTTGTAATCAATGATACTGGAAACACTACAAAAAGGTTGCAAAGTTGTTAAAGGTTCGATAACATGAACAGTAGACACTCACGTGCATGGCTAATATGCTGCGAGGAACGACTTCACGGTGCTGTCTGATGCTGAAATGCCACGTCTTTATGCGCATCATATCGTCAAACATGAACTCCAGATATAGCCTGCCTTCTACACAAACCTGTGGTTTTGGAAGCAATTATAAAACATTTTTTAAAAATGGTGACTACGAGGGCAAATTAAAACACAAAGTTCAACCAGCAGAGGTAGCTACAGAACCATTTACAGAAAGATAATATCGAGAGAACCCTGATTTTACAGATTTGTCACCATTTAAGTAAATGTAGTTCGCCACAGAATAATAACCTAACTACTTTAATTGATGTTGGATAGGACATCCTGTATGAAGACACTTAATATAGGGTGTCTTCAGATGTTTTCAGCCATGGCAGGGTGGTTTCATCATGAACTCACAGGCTTTGTATTTTTGACATATTAAATAAATTTAAATAAATTTAAAAAACTTTTTTTTTTTAAAAACAGCCATAAGAGTGAATGAATACTTTTGTTACATGATCAACTATATTTTAGACTTTATTAAAACTCTTGTAAAGATCTTTATTTAATAAGGACTCATTTAATCTTATACTTTTTTAAGCTTTATACTTTTAAACAATTTAAAGAAACTCGCATTATAGCACATCTGAGCAGCTCTACACTTCGTGATTCGTAGTTTCGGGCCGCCGGGAGTGGAATAAATCACTCCGGATTTGATTGGTTGCAACAAAGAAACAGTGTCTTTGGATCTTGCTCAAGCCGACTTCGATTTAGTTGCAGTAGCTGGTTCTCACTACACAGCTGGTCACTAAAAAACTTAAGAGTGACAACTTAAGAGTTCCATGTCAAAGAAATCCACCAGGACAGCAAAGAAATACGCTTGTCTGTTTCAAGCACGTAAAGTCAGTAAACAATAATATTGTAATTTATGGATCAGCCCATAAGTGCTTACAAAAAGCTAATTTGAAAAAAAGCTGAACTCCCTCTTTACGTGTAGCAGCTACAGACATTATAATGTCTTGGCCTAAAGCCTGAGTGGACAAATATTAAACATCTCTGTTAATATTCAACAAAACTTTAAAGAACAGATCACCTGTGTAAACATAGGCTTGCCATTCTGTGTGACCATGGTGCACTGATCACAGTCAAGAGACACAAAGTTGCTGTGGAAAGACTCCTTTGGATGCTTTAATACATAGAAGAGTTCAGTGGCTCCTCCCTCAAAAATGCTTCTAAAGTAGCGAGGAATCAGTGTCCGGCCGATGGCTTCAAACAGAAAAGGGTTACGGGTTAATATAGACATGTCATGACATCACACATGACATGACACATGACATGACACATTACCCTTGAGAAATATTTATCTAAACATTTTTTTAAATTTAGATTTTATTTTAGAAACAACAACAAAAAAAATGAAGGTGTCTTACTGTATCGTTTAGGACCATCTTCCAAACAGAATGTGATTGTTAACATGGCATCATCTTCAAAAAACTCTGTAGTGAAGGCATCCCACCACAGATTGTCACAATCCTGCTGGAAATTAAAAGAAACATATCAAACCTTTATTCACTAGCAACTATTGTAGCCCATATATTAGCACAAACGCAGACTTTTTGTTACCTCTGTCCAGTTCTGCAGTCGTTTATTCAGTTCAAAAATTCTGTAGTCTGTCTGGTTTCCATACGGTGTATGCCTCCTGTGACAAGACATGGAAATTAGTGGGGCTACACCAAAATGATTTAAATGGTGTTCACTCATGAAATCGACCATGCAGATGTGTGCCGGATAACTGTGTTTTATAACATTACATGTTCCATGGACAAGCAGGTTCAATAGGCTGCTAATATAATAAACATGAGCAATTGTTTCTCCTATCCACCATCCAGAGAGGTTGGGGGGAAAAACATGTTTGCTTATCTTTCACAAAGCAGCATTTTTCAGCCTGTGAGAATATTTCATGGTGGTGTGATGCACTGATCATTTCTGAATGCCAAATCCTGCTAAACTACACACATCAACTACACATGCATTCTGAACATAGTAAGAACTTTTTAAACTGTTACAAAATGATGAAGCACTTTACTTTTATACAAGGAATTTGCAATAGCTGTTTTATATTGTGCATTATAATGTCGTATATTTGTGATATGAGAAAAGGAATCCACAGCTCATAGACATGGCCTTGCAATCGTAGATGCTACCTGCAATATGGCAGGTAGCATAATTAAGAGTTCTATTACTACTATAACTATTACCACATACAGTATGCAGGCCCAATAGCTCTTTCTTAAACGCAACTACGGTAATAACATCGTCCACTGAGGAGTCTGTGTTTTAACTGCACATTAAACCTTTCTATCTCTTGGATATTATCAAGTTGTTAATCTAGACTTTTCTAAAAGGTAAATCAATCAGCAAAAATCAACAAAACCCTGCAATAATGACTGAATAACACACTCACCCTATTCCAGGTTCCATGTACGAAGGGGTATACATAGGTGTTGGGCTGTAAATTTTAAGCACATCATAAAAACCGTAATTAGACACTACTTAACTGAAATTTTAATTTGTAGACTATTGTGTATAAAAAAAAAGAAAAAATATATATATATATTAATAATTATGATTCCTTTGTGAAACATCTGTTAAAGGAATACGTCTTACCCCACATCTCTGTCCAGCATAGTGCCTGGGTGAAATGGGGGGAAGGCACTACCGTTCGGAGGCTCCTTTGGGGAGTACAGCTTGAACGACTTGGACGAACAGCCTAGAAGAGAATAAGAAAATCCAGCTTGAATGAATAACACTCTTCTGAAGGAAGGTGTAATTTAATATACACCGTTTTTTTTTCTTCTCTTAAAGACAGAGATGATGTGAAAGGGTCACACGAGACAATATCAAAAGACGTATTTAGAATTCTTTTGCTTCAATTATAGCTTCAGGATAGTTGATCAGAGTGTGAAATACTGAATTCAACTAAAACCTACAATCCCCTTTTTCCTGCGCTCACAAACACAGTACCATGTGACCACATGACATTGGGTTGATCTGCTGCTTACTCTACACACAGCCCATCCCCCCACTTATTTTGTTACTGTTAACTCCTGCTTGTCTAGCAGTGCCATTTTGCCACAAACCACAGGCACAAAACACAAACACTGTACACACACATGCACACAAAAAAAACTGATTGAAAGAAGGGCACACAACAAGATCTACACTCAGGTTTTTGCACTTTGGTTACAGCATTTGTTCAAAGACTAACCAAAAATCTTAATTTTAATGATGCAAAACTTGCAGCATTAGGTGACTCATTCCTCTTTAATTATATAAAAAAACTGTCATTGCATTGCATCTATAGAAAGTCATTAGTCATATTTAAACCTCATACCAAGTGCGATCTCTCACAGATACCTCTCCTGCATGGACTTGGATGGCTTTGTGAAATATTACATGCAGTAGTTTATTTTTGCACCTTCTTCGAGTTAAAATATGAGCGAGTGACGTAAGGAAGCAGAGGCATGCTTTTCCCATGCCCCACAGCCCCCGCGAAACACATGCAAACATCAACCACATAATCCCTCTCTCTGATTTTAACTACACCCACAGGATCTTGGCTTCTTTTTTTTTTTTTTTTTTACACCACCACCTACATGAACTTTAAAAGGCTTTTAGGAAATATAGTAACTTAACCAAACATTCACTAAATTCAAAAACAAAACTCCGGTATGGCCCAAAGAACAACATATGCTAAAAATAACCACAAAAATATACATGAAATAAATATCCATTGTCAAAAATGTTAGATTATCCATAGTGTACACTTTTGTGTACATGTCAAGGATGTCATGTAGTGTACCCTACATGACATCCTTGCCAAAAAAAAAAAAAAAAAGAAGCGGCAAGGACATGCCATTCAAATCAGTGTACATTTTTCCCTAGCAAATCACAATGATGACAAACTGCTCTTAGACTAGTCCTCTGCTACTCCAGGGGTAAAGACTATACCTTGTGTGGCACAAGGAAACAAATTGTGAACATAAAAGGTGATATTGCAATGTCAAAATGTTTACAGATCTGTATCAACCAGTTTCTCAGCCTCTAGACACCAGAACATAGCTGCTCTCTGCCTATTTACCAATTCTTATACACAGTGAAGGTTGGTTTGAGTGAGGGAAATGTCTATGTTTTCAGTGCAATTGTTAATTTTCTTTGAGGCAAGAGAGGGCAGTAAAAAAATTACAGCATTCATGTGAAAAATTTTAAGTCAAGTGAAATGAGAACCTCCAAGTCAAAGAGAAACAAGAATCCAATTGACTTGACTGACTATAGATAAATATAAAAAAAAATAACTTCAAATTAATAATTAAAAAAAAAAATTCAGCTTACATACTGTATAACCCAAAGCGCAACCTCTGCTTCTGATAAATAAAACCAACCCACAAGTGCCAAAACTTGCACTTCCTCAAATGTCCACTGAAGGCTGGTTCCAAAAGCGAGTCAATCCCCATAGAGCCCAATGTTGAAATTCCAAAATGTAAAACTTAAACAAACATTTACAGCCTGGTGCAAAAAAACAGTGCCATTCTCAATAGCTATCTTTTCTATTCACTGTATGATGGCTGAATTTTTATGTAGTTCATCAGTTAAGCCTATTTTAAGACTTAAAGTTATGCATAATTAGGGGTGTGGCCAATTGTGAGACAGCTCCAAAACAGTGTCAAACTGCTAGCTATTAATCTTATAGTTTAATTTACCAAAAGAGTCGACATGGGACAAGGTAAAGCATATGAATAAATTGAATCAAAACCATACAAATTAATGTTAAACACCATAGCATATAAACTAAGCTAAGCTCACGAGCTTCTGGGTGGTAACCAAGTTAGGTAGGCAGGTTCCAGCCAGGCTCTGTTTGCTCCGCCCTTTTTCCCATTCATTAATTAATTGGGGTTTATGTAGAGTCAACTTCTGCCAAGTTGGTGACGTCCAGTGTCCATACTTTAAGCTTTAAAACCACTCGTCCTGTTCTTTTTATACAGACTATGGTGTAACCTTGGTGAAAACAGATGACTGTTCTGTGTTTCATAGCGGCAGATGGACTGCTGTGTTGAACACAGACTGTTGATTAATCAGCTGGCAAACAACACAGAGCAAGATTCCCAGTGTGCTGAGTGAAGCATCACCAAATGATTAAGCTCTTTAGATAACACACTACTGACAGAGTTGTAGTTTTTATTTTTATCCATTAAGGTTTTACACTTAACTGACTGGCTATTCAAATGAAACACCGAAAGAACTGAGGTGCCATCAATTAATGATACCGAATGACAACAAAGAAAAAATTCACACACAAATGCAATTATTTCGTTAAAGTTATTAATATATATTAGAAATGAAAAGTAAAAAAAAAAAAAAAGACTTACATTATGTTAAAGGCAAGCCCAAGGAAAAGTTTTCTTTTTTAATAGAAAATGTTTCAAATATACTTTTTAAACACAAATATAATTCATTTGGATTTTGTGGGTAAAAACTTTCAAGGGGGACAAACCAATAAGAATAATAAATATTGTTTATTGTAAATTATACTTTAATTTCAAACGTTTTGCTTCATAGTTCAATTTAGTACAGTTTTCAAAAATATGATTGCACATCTAACATTTTCTAAAAATGTGTGCTGAAATTCTAATCAGGCCTTTACATTATAGTGGTTTGTTGGTTGCAGTTAAAATGTTTGATTAAAAAAAAAAAAAGAATATCCAATACATTTTCACTTAGTCCTAACCTATGTAATGTTAATTCCTAATGTAAGCCCAAATTACAGCATGACATTACTTTAGATCACTGCAAAAGATGGGTGCATGGTGCAGTCTGTAGTGAGATCAGCTGTACCTGAGAGTCAGTGTAGGATTATACATCAATCTCTTATACTTTATCCTACTGCCATGAGGGTTTGTTTTCATACTGTGGGACATAAAAGTTCACAAACCTTGTTTTTCCCTCCTGCTTTTACACAATCAGCTGTGTTGAAGTGTGTGCGTTTTAGAAAAGTAGATACTGAACTGTACAGGACCAGAGGTACTCAAGCACCAAGACTGGGAATCTGTGGACTGGAAACCAGTTTAAATCCCAGCTTTAAAAGAAAACTAAAACACGAGTCTCTGATCCTTTATGTGAGCTGGACTTTCCTGCTCAATGTCTACATGGTGATAGAAACTCAGTTCAGAAAATAACTAAATAAATAAAAATAATAATAATAATAAAAAAAATAAAAAAGCACTTGTGATTTATCAACAAACTAATTCAAATTGAAACAGCACAGCCCCAGACTGAACACAGGCCTGGCTAGGTATCATCTCATGCCTAGCCTAGCAACACTGCACTTCAGGAGGCCTTGTTAAGCTTAACTTAGCTCATTTTCAGAAAACAAACCAACAAACAAGTTTCGTCTATTCGTCATGAATAATTTCCAAACAGTGTTAAAGCAGAAATGTTGTAACACACAGGCTATATATATGTATGTGTGTGTGCTTGTGCTGGAGCCGGTTAGCCCGGTTAGCCTAGCCAGGCCGTGCTTACCTGTGCAGAGAGAAGAATGCACTCCTGCGCGTCGCGCGCTCCGATCTCAGTTCCTAGGGCGCAAGTTTACCCTTTTAAAAGCCCATGTTGGCGTGGAGTATGATATCCAATTTTAGCGAATGAATTTAAGGTCTTCTTTAGAGGCACACAATAATAGTAAAAAATGCGAAGCAAAGCCCAAGACAGTCCACCCGGCCGGCCCTTTGTTCCCTGCACAGGGCATGAACAATAGCATACAGCGCTCGTGCTCGCTCTCTCGCGCTCTCTCTCTCCTGCTCCTTGTCTACCTCTCTCACTCTCTCTTCCTCCTTCACCCCGCCACACCGCCTCCTACTCCTCTGTGCATCATCACCCCCTTTGCATTCCCTGCAAGCCTAAATCCACCCCTCCCCCCAGTAGCTGGACCGCACGCGGCCCTCCTCCCTCTGCAACAGTTTCTCTACATCTGCAGCATGCGTCTGCTACTTTACAGTCTGCATGCATGGACTTGCTTTTGATTTGCCAAATAGGTTAAAATCCAGAATTTTTTAATTTGTGAAGCCTGCACTATCAGGCCCCGAGCGCATACAAAACCACAAATATATGAGTTGTGAGATGTTTTTTTAAAATCTGATTAGACTTTTATTATAAACTCGTAATGAAACTGGGTAAAATACTGGGTTTCTCTTTGGATGCATGAAAATGGTGCAGGGAGACAGTGTCCACAATAGTATACTTTTAAATCCATCCATCCATCTAGGAACCTCTGTAGTCCAACTAGGGACTGTGGAGGCCAGTGGTGACCATTGTATTTATTTCCTTTTTTTTTATTACAGCCGTTGTAGTATCTCCGGCAGCACGGTGGTGTAGTGGTTAGCACTGTCGCCTTGCACCTCCAGGGTCCAGGTCTGATTTTTTTTTTTATTCCTGTCTCTGTGTGCATGTAGTTTGCAAGTTCTCCCCATGTTTGGTGGGTTTCCTCTGGGTACTCTGGTTTCCTCCCACAGTCCAAAGACCTGCATATTAGGCTAATCGGCATTCCCAAATTACCTGTATTGTGTGATTGTGTGTATGTGTGTGCCCTGTGATGGATTAGCACCCTATCCAGGGTGTACCCGTCTCGTACCCTAAGTTTCCTGGGATAGGTTCCAGGCCGCCCGTGACCCTGTATAAAGGTTAAAGCGGTATAGACGATGAGTGGGTGAGTGAGTGAGTGTAGTAAATACACCCAGTGTAGTACAACATCCAGTCAACATTCACACACATTCACACTATGGGCAATTTGGCAATGCAAAGGAGCCTTTTCTGCATGTCTTTAGACCGTGGGAGGAAACCGGCGAACCTGAAGTTGTATTGCGTACAAAGCTAAGGGAGAACATGCAACCTCCATACACAGACCCAGATCGGACACTGGAGGTGAAAGGCGACAGTACTAATCACTAAAACTAAATATAATGCTTAAAATTGTAAAGGTTTAAATGCTTAAAAATGCAGCACTGTGGCACCTCCAGGGTCAACGGTTAAATTCCCACACCCAGTTGGCATGTTCTCATGTGCTTGGTGGGTTTCCTACAGGCACTCAGGTTTCTTCGTACAGTCCAAAAACATGCAGGTTAGGTTATTTCTCAAATTACCCATAGTGTGAGTGTGTGCTCTGCAATGGACTTGTACCCTGTTTGCACGGTTATTTCTTTTCCCCCTTATGTTTTAAAATGCATGGCTTCATGCTACGGGAACAATGTGCTGCTGTCTCGTTTAGCTGATTTCTGGACAGGTGTCATATCGTGTGTCTGCATTGTTATGTGTTGACTTAAGTAACTATTGTATATGCAAGTGAAAATGTAAAAGTTCTCGCAGCCGGAGGTCTAGAGAGAGCTAATTGGCCGAGCTCTCTCAGAGGGGAGGGATGAGAGGTACATAGTGCTCCTACATTAATCACGGCTCTGCAGCCAGTCAGGGGCGTCTGTGAGCTCGCGCAACGGAGGGAGCGGATAGCGCTGTCCTCCGAGTGTGTTACGCCGCCCCCAACGGTGCGCGAGCGAGCAGTTCGAAAAGATGCGGTCGGCTGGCGTCACGTGGTTCGGAGGAAACACGTGATAGTCTTCACGTGCTGAGTAGTTGTAGTAGCCTTAATGTGGGAGCCCCCTAGTGACGGGGAGAAATTGGACGCGACTAAATTAGGGAGAAAATCGGGGAAAAATCCAAAAAAAGAAAAAAGAAAATGTAAAAGTTTTGTGTAAATTTAATTTGCCAAATAGGTTAAATCTATGTTTTGAATATCCTACATATTATTATTTTGAGTTTTTGGTTGATGAGCAGATCATATCAGTTTAGTCCATTTTAGAGATAAACCAAGATAAACTCAGATTACATACTGTATATGGGTTTCTTGGAATCTGTGAAGATACTACAGGGAGTCTGTGATAGTCCAGATTGTGAATTAATACACTTCTGATAATGCAATACTTGAAACTTCCATGGATTAAAACAATGAAATACAATACAAAAATTTTTTCTGTAAAAAATTAAGAGATGCTTTAACATTGTATGTGCTGGGTTCTTAACTTGCACATACCAAACTTTTTCAATTCCAGATATATCCTCATACCACTTTTCACATTGCCCATGCGATTCAGCTTTGCCACAAATTGTTAATTCATTCAATCAATCAATCAATCAGTCAGTCAGTCAGTAACTGCTTTATGAATCAGTGTCAAGGTGAATCAAAGGCCAATCCCAGCAACACTGGATCCAACAACACAATAGCATGGTGGCCCATCGCAGAGCAACATTACACACATTCACCTGCACGTTTTGGACAGTGTGAGTAAAATAAAGAAACTGAAATAAAACCTTTACAAACACAAGGAACAAAAGTCATGATCAAACAAGGACTTTTCAGCATTCACTAATTGTTTAACCATTCCATCCATGCATGCTTTCTTGCTGCATGGAAAATGTATTGCTTTCTGCTGTGGTTGAAATGTGGTATGTTGTTTTTGCAAGTTTCAGTGATTTAAGATGCTGGGTTTCTGATAAGAAGGTCAGGAGTTCAAACTGCAATAAAACCAAGATGCAAAAAAAGGGGATTTTTGCTGAGTTGTAATGCATAACTGACAAATAAAGTATCCTTCACACAAAAATTACATTTTATCGTCCCAGATATAACAGTAAAGAGCCTGGATTTTGAGGTTAGGGTATGTTTGGCTAAGTTGTCAAACAGGTTGCAAAGATGACTATAGTGGTGGAAGGAGACTTTTAGGACATTTTGGTCTCCTTGATGAATGGCATGCAACTATGCCTTTGCATTGCATTCCCAGTCTTCCCAAGCCAATTTCCAAATCTCTAAAGTTTCTTTCTATTTTCTATATTTGTACAGAAAAATCATTCCATATTTATACAGCCATAAAAAGTTTTTTTCATATTTTATATTTTGCCCTCTATAGCTACTGTATGTTTTCCATAGCAAAAGTTTTTCTATATTTTATTTCTTATTTTATTCCATATTTATTTCCTATTAATAATCTTTTTTTTAAAGTCACAGGCAGTCGTATAAGCATTTCACTGCGTATAATACTGTGAATGACTGTGTATGTGACATTCAAATTAGAATTTGAATGTAAATGTGTAGATTTGTTGTTGTTGTTGATCTTTCAGTTGCTCCCTGCAAGGGGTCGCCACAGTGGACCATCCGATCCGTGCACAAGCTTGGCACAGGTTGTACGTCAGACGCCATTCCTGACGCAACCCTTCCATTTTATCCGAGTTTGGGCGTTGGCTGGGAATCAAACCCAGGCCTTCCACATTGCAGGTGAGAAAACTGAGCCATCAATGCCCTAATGTAAATGTGTAGAGTATCTTGTCCTTTATTAACAAATTATGCAATATATTGGTTTAGCTTTATATCAGAGGCGCCATGGCAGCAAATGTTGTAATGTTGTGGCTACCTACGTCGCCTCTGTTGGCATATTTGTTTCAAGACGAGTCAATGTGTAAATCCAGACTGACTGAAGATCACCTGTGGGTTTGCCTGATAGTGGGATGTTCATGCAGTCTACAGTCTCAGTATAAGGCATGGGACCACGTTACAGCAGCGCCATCTATTGGCAGCACATCTTTAAGGACTAAAATCTAAACTAAACCAAAAGTTCTCATGTGTTGTCTGGTTTATTATTATTATTATTATTATTATTATTATTATTATTATGTGAATAATCTGTTAATAAGATGGTCCATTTCAAGACGTTAATCTCTGAAAGTGTACATGTGACCTCCAGTAAAGATACAATAAACAAAACAAGTAGAAATTATGTAAAAATAAAAAAATAAAAAATTGAAACACTGCACAGTTTATGTAAAAAGTGCACTAAAACCACTTGTAACTATTTGCAGGTACAGGTTGTGCTCGTGTGACTTTTCAGTAAGGATGTAGATTTCATTAGTTTGAACACAGGAATTTCTTTTGCTTGTGGCTTGTGACTCACTAAGTGTCACTCACTCTCTCATCATCTATAATGCTTTATCCTGTATACAGGGTCACAGGGTGGCTAGTCTAATCTGCATGTCTTTGGACTGTGGGAGGAACCCGGAGTACACAAAGGAAACCCACCAAGCATGGAAGGAACATACAAACTGCACGCACACAGGCCCAAGGTGGGAATCAAGCCCCGACCCTGGAGGTGCAAGGCAACATAGCTAACTGCTATGCCATCGTGATATATAATATGCAAATTATGTTTCAGACAAGAATAAAAGGCAAGAGCACAAAACCTTTGACTCACTGGGGCATCAAATTGGACAGATACCTTATTGGTATCTACATTGTTACCCCTATAACATTGTTAACCCTGTTCTAGATCAAAACATTTATTGCTATCCCAATGGGGTCACACCAGTTTGTTTTTGTTAGTAAAAGTCTTAACAGCATTCCGTTTTCTCGTGAACTAATACTGTTCATAATGTGCAGCAATTCCTTTCTGTTTAAATCCCTTGCTGTGGGTAAGATATGTCACTGCAGGGAAACACTGTGCAACACCCAGACTTGGCTCAGTCATTTCTGACAAAATCTGTTTCCACCTCTCAGCTTCAGAATACTGTGTGTCATCCAGCACCCAAACCCATAAGTTGCTCTACACTGCACATTGACCCTGAATGCTTACAGCTACACACCTGGCAGAGTGTGATAATCCTCTGCAGACAGACACAGGATGTGACAGCCATATTAACTACGCTAAATGAGTGATCGGAGGACAAATCGCTGCCTAAAGGTGCAGTCAGGGTACGACCACTTTCCAAAAACTCCATTATGCGTTGTGAAACGGGAATGCAGATTTCAACATCTTTTTCAGCAGCACCGCTGTGTTGATTTGTAGACGATGAACATATTATGCTTATATTTAAGATTTTAATTTTACTCTGGCATTAATTTTGGAATTAAAATTCAGGAAAGGTACATGAACAATACTGTTCAATGTATGTTATTTAACAGAGGTCTCAACATTACCTAGAATTGACGAGCTGGTATAGCAGACGTAAGCTCCCCTGTCTTTCAAAGATAAAAAAGAGTGTTATTAAACTATGATTACATTTTTGATATTCACGTCACATTATTTACTTTTAACAAATGCCTAAAAATGGACTACTTTGGATTTTTGTGCAACCGAGTGCACCAGCTCTATTAACAGTTATATTAAGAAAAAAAATTTTGAAAACAGAAACTGAATCATAATTCTTTGTGAAGATATGAAGACACAATGATGGGGTTGATGAGCCCAGAGAGAAGATTCCTGCAGCCTATCCTTGAGGAATTATGCTATACTGTATGTTTACACACTAAAATGACCCTGAGCTTTGATCGGTACTTGAGTTGATATTTTTCATTCACTGACATCCATAAGACTTCATGTGATATAAAATTGTCTGTTAAAGAAATGCAAATTGGGTGCATTTTTCCTCCATCACCCTTTATCTATTAAAAATGCCAAAATGATTTATGAATTATCCAGTTGCTCATATACAGGGTGGCCTTAAACCCTGGGTCCATAAGCAAACAAGCAAATCAGGTGAAATAGGGCAGCATTTCTTGTGTCTGGAACGAAAAGAAAAATATTAAATCTGACACTGCCTATGAATGCCGATTTTTGGGACATGCTCTTTGTGAAAATATAGGCATCAGAAAGGGTTAGGGGGCGGCATGTTTGCTTAGTGGTTAGCATGTTATGTGTGTGCCATGTGATGAATTGGCACCCCATCCAGGGTGTACCCTGCACCAAAGCCTAAGTCTCTAGGTACTGTATAGGCTCCAGGCCCCCCGCAACCCTGTATACATGATAAAGTGGTATAGATGATAAGTTAGAAAGGGTTAGGTTCTGAAGTCACAATGCCTCAATATTCTGTCCTGTAAACCTATGCAGTGCCCCCATGTGGACAAAAAAACGACATAATTTTAGATTAACCTACTTCCTATAGTACAGCATGAACAACAGGCCTAATGATACAGTATAAGGCCTCTGACGAATTCTTATGTAACACACAAAATGATAAATGTTTACTATTTACCTTTCACATTTCTCTGCCACATAACCCCTTTATATACTCTATAAATTATTATAAATCATTAAACTTACAAGTATAAATTAAAACCTCTAAATCATTGACTAAAATTGAACTAATTCGATTTTTCTATATTATTGTGGCTAAATTTTCTAACTGGGTATACTGAACCCATACAATCTACCATTTCTTGCTTTTGCTGTTGCTATAGAGCACTGGCGTAAGCTGAAAAACTACTTTGCAGAACTGCTGAGACAGGATCTCATCTCATTTAGATGAGCAGCCGATCCGCCCCAGACTGACCTAGCTTCAGAGACGTCTTCCTCTATTACATTAAACCATAATTCAGTGCAGAAGATGAGATCTGGTGCGGTTCACTGCCGGTTCAAACTGTTTTCTCCTGACCTTTACATAATATGCACTCCACATCTGACATCATTTCCTGTTTTTAAGTTAGAGCTCAGATATCACTTAATCATTTAAAAAAGTGTTATTATATTCATGTCACTGCTTCTGCTGCAGTATACAATTAAGACAATGTAAATGACCTAATCTGGTTCTAGCCAGTTTTGCATCATTATACAACTCCAGTCTCATATAGCATTCTGTTGAGAAAGCAAAACCATCAAGCACAAACCCAACCTCCTAGCTATATTTAAAAGATATTTATCTGTTCATGTGTCTGTGTGGTGATGTTTAACAATTTATAATCTCTATATTGTGTTAAAAAGTAGGCACAGAAAAAAAAGCAGTATGGACGTAGATGAAACAAAAATCAGTGTGGGGTTTGAAAGACTATGCAAAACAGGAGGCTTGGCAGTTGTAATAATTATGTGTAATAGTCTTGTGTAAATTCAAACCATTCTGTGGTATTTGTCGAAGCTGAAAGCCGACAATAGAGTGTGGACAGAGTGAAAATGAGAGAGAGAGACAGACAGAGAGAGAGAAAGAGAGACAGAGCATGTGGAAAAGGGCATTTGTAAAGGACATGCAAGTTCTTCCTTTGGAATGCAGTGTGTCAGATGAGTTTAAATGGAAAGAACTGTTGTGACAGGACTAACTAACTTGTCTTGTGTTGCAATAGCACTACAGTCATGGAAGTTCATTTCATCAAGATAAAATCTACAGACATGGAAATTGAAGTGGAATTAGTAAACAGGCTTGTCGCTTGCTTCCTCCGTCCCTGCACGCCTCTCAAACCTCCACCACTTTCAGTACTTTCACCAAAAACGCACTTAAATGTTTATCCCAGCCTTTTTCGTTATTTCATTCATTATTATCCTATTTCATTCACGCAATCATCTAAAGTCTAAAATTACTTCATCATGGTCGGGGTCACCGTGAACCCGAAGCCTTGGCGAGAGACATGAATGGGATGCCAGTCTATCACAGCGCACCATACACACATCATTCACACCCGGGAAATTTAGCATTGTCAATGAATCCACCTCCTGCTGTGTTTACGGGAGAGAACGGAGAGGAAACGCATGTAAATTACTTATACAGCACCTTCATACAGATGATAATCCAAGCTTGGGATCAACAAGGAACACTGGAGATGTTTGTACACCATTGTGTCTAATTTTGTAATTCATTTGATCTCAAGGATCAAATAGAACACATCAGTAAATGAATTGAACACTTGTTTTCCTTATTCACAGCACTCCTCTAGCAGTCCAAGAGTGTAAGTCTGGCACAGTACAGGGTTTTGCTGACATTAGTTCATTACAGCCATGAGCTCACACACACACACACACACACACACACACACACACACACACAACACACGGTGCTGACGTTCAGCTTAGGAAACCATTTTGTTTAAGCTCAATCTAATGTGACAAATCTGTAAGGTTTGAGATGGGTAGAGTTGAGGTGTTTGCACAAACATACCAAGCCCAACAAGGATAGTGAATTGGGATAGCCTTAATCAGCTCGACAGGCAGCACACCCTGTCCTAACTCTTGGCTCCATAGCTGCAGCCATTGTGAAATATGAAACAGGTCTGGCTTTGTGAGCTTACCATTTTAGCTCTGATTTTCCTCTAATCAAGGGGCCCATGTGACTTTCTGCATGAAGTAACAGAGCTCCTGCTGATTTGGAGTGCTTGAATATGAGAAGCAGAATGGAGCAGCAGCATTATTCTTTCAGAGCAGAAAGAGAACAGCATCATTTCTCACCCTTTTTTTGTTGTTGTGTTGTCTCCATAGGGCTCATTATTGCACTAACATGAAAGACTAGTCCGAGCCTTAATATCAAACTACAAACTGAGAAAGGGTGAAATTACGGATTGCAACTGGGATACCGTCATATGACTAATGCTGTCCAAATAAACTGTAGGCAAGTCACAATCTCTACAGGTATGCAGGAGGATGGGGGACCTCCGAGGGCCAGGGTATCTGCACTCCCACCGAGCCCACATAAGCATAGGAATGTAAACAAAGTCGACTTCAAACAGAACCATGTGTCAGGAGGAGGGGCTTCGACCGTGACTCGGGAGAGGAAAAGGAGATAGCGCTGTCTTCATAGCCGAGGTGAATATCACAATCAGGTTTTATGGAGTGCCGCTGGCTTTTATGGAGCAATGCAGGGAAGGCTCGCACAAAAGCAGCCCATTTCAACATGAAACAACCGTCTCTCCCACTCTTTCTTCCCCTGCCTCACTCTGTCTCACCCCCTCTTTCTACCCTTTCTCCCTCCTCCTGACGCTAAAAAAGAGAACAATCAGAAAGGACACAAGGCTGTGGAAATTTCCATGACCACACTCTCAAAAAATGCACCCTTGAGAACCTAATCTACTTGATTTTAAACAACTGTTATGTGCAAAACGCTGGCTTTTTGTTGTTGTTGTTGTTGTTGTTATAAATCCGTCCGTCTGCCAGTAAGGCGTTCCTGCCTGGGTCTTGCACAAAGATAAGGATTTCAATAGGGAGCAAGGCGAAGGAACCCATGGCACCGCATCCGTCTAAACTTGACTAGATGCCACACGTTATGAACAAGTTACTGATCTTTATCCCATTTAAAACAGCAGAGGAGAATCCTTATGTGGCTTGCGACTGTGGTTCCAACAGAGCTGCTTTTTATTTTTTTCTGGTTATGACTGAACTGGGGTACAGTGTGACGTCTATACTTCAAACATCTGGTCTTGTTTGATACTGCAGCTACATTATGTCTGTTTAACTTAACATTCTGCTGTCACATGTTTCATAAGAGTGCAAGTATCATAAGAGTGAAAAACATCAGAGTTCATTTTCATATCAACACTGTCTCCTGAATAACCAGCGCTTTAATGCATGCAGGAATTACTCCAATTTAGTTGCAACTCCCGATAAATATTTTCCAGCTGATCCCTTGCCATGGCTCTCACACCTGGATTATGACCAGCACCAGGGAAAAGGACGTTTCGTCCAGGACATGAACCATAACTCTTAACAGCCTAACCACAAGCTCCCGACTCAACCTTATATCCTCACAACGTCCCCCTTTGGTGCAGAGCTAACCTATAGCCTTATGAAATGTAATATTCCCATCAATCTGATAGGATGTCGTATATTGAATCTGCTGGGTTGTAGATTCCCCAGATGGATTCTGGCTATTAAATCTGAAAGCCTTCAGATCTCTCTGAGCAGGGATAATTTTTTGCCATGTCAAGGCATCTTTCCGTTTATTTCACACACTCAGCAACCATCTTAAGACTATTAATAGTACACTTAGTGTCTAAAACTCTCCTGTTTGCTATACATCACCTTATAAACCCTCTCTCTCTCTCTCAAAAAAAAAGCAAAGTGCTATGTACTCAATATAATATTTCCTACGAAACTGTGTTTGCTTAAGAGGCCTGGGTGTTCACTCAGCATACAGGAGAAAGGAACAATAAAAGTGTAATATCTACAGGTAACTAAGCATCACGGGACCCCATTAGCACTTTGATCTTTTAACCCGTCTAAGTAAGTGCACTGGCCGTCCCAGAAACCCCCGGCCCATTACTCTGTCCTTATTACAAACAACCACAAGGTCTGTGAGAACAGGCTGACGTCACACGAAAAAGTGTGTACTCAGCACACAGATATAAACCAGTCAGGGAGGCTGTTCAGGTTACAGCGACATTCTTTCTCTGCAAGTCAGTATAGCGCATAAACACTGATGTGGAGCCTTTGATCAACCTCTCACAGTGGCAACAGACCATGGCAGAAGCTATAATACTACTACGCTCAAGAATAACCATGGGAAAATAAAGTGACACAAGAACAGCAACGCAGCCAGAGTGCAACACTCGGCTCATTAAGTCAAGCTGAAGTGCTTACCTGGGCAAGCGCAACCTCCAACAGACATCTTCTCACATGTTTGGCTGTGCTTGGAACAGAAAGCTGCTGGTGAGTCCACGCGCTGCTAGCATGGGCTTCCTCTGAGGAGCAGAAACAGATGCCGAGGGGAGGGCGGTGAGGAGGAGGAGTGCGTAAGGGAATAAAATGTAGAAACAGGAGCTCGACTAGAAGCAGGAAGCAGGATTCGTGCTTCTGTTTGACTCTCGGCTGCATATAAACATGCAAATTGAAATACTCGTGGGTGGGGGGGGGGAAATATGACAGAGAGGAAGTGTGAGAGACTGTGACATGAGAGGAGATGTACAGGGAAGGTGAAAGGAAAAGACAGCGTAGCATGTGAGACAGATTTCATTGTACATAGTACATTAGCCATGAGATGCAGCTCTTTTATTCCTGTGGATGTATTGGCAGCTTTTACCTTGCACTATGTTCGAGAGATAAACAGAGTCAGGCAGAGCCCAGAGGCACAGAGTCATTATCTCCAGTTGGAGCACACACACAAACACACAGCCTACTTTCTTGTGACTCCCCAGGGTCTGCCGATCAGACATTGAGACATACACTCTATCCCCTGCTTTGCAGGTCTCCCTCATCCCCTCCACTTCCAAATTACGTCCACCACTCCATCCTTTTTATCCGTCAGATTATTTATCATTTTCCCCTTTCTTTCAGTTTGTTTCTTTCCCTCTGTTCCTGTTCCAAGCCCTCATTTATTTCTGCTGACAGGAGAATGGTGTTAATGACTACAGACAGCATCGATTAAAAATGCAAAGCCCACCTGGAGTGCAGGGACACACAAGAGTCCAAGGAGCCTAGGAGACGCGAGATAATGAGCAGTGCAAGACTGTTTCCATTCTAACAGGGGGATAAAAGTCCAATTCAAAAATCTATACAGCAAACAAATAACGCGCCATTCATAATTTCACAGTTCTGCAGCTCTTGTTGCTGAATGGTTTTTTTTGTTTGTTTGAGCAAGTAAGACTCTTTCCATGCGTGCCTGCTGTTTTTCAGTTCTGCCTCCTTCTTAGTTCTCTGTTTATTCCTGAGAACAGACAGGCTTCATACTAAGTCAGCCCTCTGATCAGTTCCCCGTGCTCTCTTTGACTTTCTCCCACATGCCTCTTAAAGTATCTCTCCTCTACCGGCTGTGCTCCAGTCCCCAAACTATCCCCGAGTCCTTCACACAGCCTGTCAAGCTTACTGCCTGATCTGCCTTTGAAAGGCTGAGTTCCAGCCTCTTGATCTCAGAAATCTCAATCTTAGGGAATAAAGACCTTTTTTAAAAGAGCATCTTGTTGGTCCTTGTTGCCTGTCATTTAAAATCAATACACTGTCAGAAAGACAACACTCAGTAGACACTAGGGCATCCCTGTATAGATGTTCCTGTTGTATGAATGACAAGGTGATTTTTTCCTGAAAAAAAAAGGCAGATTTGGGCAGAAATCCAAAGCTTAGGTGAGTTTTTCTTTTCTTCTTTGTCTTCATTAACTCACTCAGCATCTAATGTCACTACGTAATAAATTAATTTCAAGACCAAGAGGGGAGAATATTCCCAAATGGTGAACCACATACAGAGAGACATGCTGTATCAAAAAGTAATTTTACACTAAAAGGTTCCCAGTGCTGCTGCAGCAATTTTGTGGGAAATGGCTTTTTGTTTTTCCAAGCCAACGCTTTGAAGCACTAAAGCCTCAGGAAATGCACTTCACCACAATCAGGTCTTATGACTGCACAATCAGGTCCTCTCCCTCCCTTCTTCTCACACAAATATATACACACATGCCATAGCTCTGCAGAAAACAAAGATGGTCCCCCTACTGTCTTTACCTCACTCTCTATTAGGGTGTTGCACAGCAGTTTGAGTACATGGCAAAAGAGTAGACATTTACCTGCATGCAGAAGAGCTAACTCACCTTACACACGCACACCGACAATCCCACGCTGACCACCTGAGAATGAGCCAGAAATACATTACTTAGAATGAACCTGAACTGACACAGAAGGCACAGCTTATAGTCATCTCTGTCACCAAGCTCACACATAATGACAATGACATTGTTCTCATTAATCAATATACATCATTTATCACTCCTGATCCCTTACCACGTTCCCTCTCTCTTCAAGAGCTGCGATGTTTGTGGCAGACCAAGCACTGTGTGCCTACGATCTGAAGCTGGGTCAATTAGCCTTTAAACAAAGAAAGGACTGACAGAGAGAGAAAGAGAGAGAGAGAGAGAGAGAGAGAGGGGTGATGTGGTGGAGAGCGAGAAGAGGAGGCGGGAGAGTGCTCACAGATCCACTGGAAAAAAAAAATATGACGCAGATCCAGAGCAACTTCTCCAGCCCGTCGTACCCAGAGAGGGCACTGTCGCCATGGCAACGGCAGAGCAGTGATTGCTCGTTGGGGGCACACAAGGCACAGCATTATTCTGTCTCTCACTTGCTGGAAACACGCAGCCAGGAAAGCATACACGCAGGCAGACGGGCGCCTCACATTCAATTAACTTCAACCAGCCTCGAGTCCAGCCACTTGTGACCTATGCCAAGAAGACATCGATCATTAAGGCACTCCGTAGACCAGGCTGAAATGTAACTGTCACAAATGAGCAGTGTTGCCCTCACAGTCATAAAGGAACCAGTAAGGGAGACATCTGCTACCCAGATCAGATGAAATTGTGTTTCTAGCCCCTCCACTAGATATGCATGACCTAAAACGAAGAATACTGACCTAATTAATGACTGCCAGTGTCAACATCTGGATTCTATTTTTGGAGCACAGCAGTGCAAAATGCAACAGATTCACATACTAAACAGTACTCTAATTCTTAATAATTTCATTATTAATAAAGCACTGTGTACTGTTCAGTTCAGTTCTCTTATTCAAACACTATTTCACTATGTCAGCAATAATGACAGCACAGTACCGTAATGACTGTGAGGCTTCACTCATGCAGTCAATGGTCATTACACACTGCACTTCTCTTTAGCAGGAAGATTGCAAGAATTAACATTAAAAAGTAACCAGAAACTAAACTGATACACACAAATTATTATAACTTTATTTCAATAGTCGTGACATAAGCAGACACAAAACTTCAAAAGTTATAGCAGGCGTCGACGGTATCATGATTTGGTATCATCTTCAATAAACTTTCTTAAAATGTGACATGTTATTTAAAGAGTAAGATCTGTTTTTGCAAAACAAGTGAGTCAGACTGTGACATCAGACAGAGAAAGGAGGGTGGAAAATAAAGTGCTCAGTGATTTTCCCCCTTTTTAATTCTGCATGCTTCCACATCTTTCATGGAGCTCTAATGATGAACGCAAGCTCGCAGCACAAAGCAAGGTGACCCACTTTACTGTCACCTCTTTCAGCTTCTAGACACCACACATAATGTTCTGACCCAAATTAAACTGCCTTCTGTGTGTTTGCATGTGTGCATGTGCACATGGGCGTGCACCAGCCAGTGTGTGTGTGTGTGTGTGTGTGTGTGTATGCATGTGTGTGTTTGTGTGTTGTTGTCTGGCTTGGTGGTTTGTTGGCAGAAACATGCTTAAAATGATGCAGTGCAGCTGTAGTGACTTCAGCCTCCTCCAGTAATTAGCCTCAATGGCAATGCAGCCCATCTGGAGGAGAAAGGATTTATATCTGATCATCCTCCAGTGCCAGAACAGACACCACCTACAAAATAAAAGAACCAAATGAATCAGTTTATTAAATCATAATATTTTTTTTATTATATCATTAGCTCTATTATATAACCAATAATCATATAGTATGTAAATATAGATTGTTGACTGGATATGCAGTAGATGAGTGATATGGCTGTATTTATTAACAAGTAGCAAGTATTTTTTTAACACATCATGAACTTTTGAGAAGTTTGGTTATTAAGTTACTAAGCTCCAGGCACATTATGCCAGTATGTCATCACATTTTGTAATGTTTAAACATTGTTTGGGCTATATGATCCTAGGTTTTAACAATGAACTTAATTGTTATAAATGAATCCCTTGTACTGTAGGTCTTGACGAATGCAGAACAGGAACATCCCACGAGAACAGCAGTTTTGGAATTGCTCTAACAGAGCTGTCTAGCCACCACAATTTGGCCCTTGTCAAAGTCACTCAAATCCTTATGTTTACCCATTTTTTCTGTAGTACTTGTGGGATGTTCCCAGTCTGCCCCAGTGGTCCAGTGAAGAAAAAACGGTGAACTGGTCATGGTTAAGTAAAGCTTATTGATGCACTTCGGGAGTGAAGGCTGGCCCATGTAGTCCGATTGAATAGAAGAGTTACTGTAGCTCTAATTGCTGAAAAGGTTAATGCTTGTTTCCCTAGACAGATAACTACTCAATATTAGGAGGGTGGTCATAACATTATGGCTGATATAAATATATATAAATATTGACATGAATATGTGCAAAATATAGTCAAATTAAGATAAATATTCAGTTTATAGGATAGTGCGAATTGAGATGTGCAACTTGAGATATAGCAATTAAAAACTGCCAGCAGTGTAAAAAGTGAATGGTGCAAGCCTGACGCAATGAAGGTCAATGCCGATTAGGATACTTGATGAGTAGATAAATATGATTATGAACAGTGAGTGTGTTATGAAGGACAGCTACATGTTTAATATGAGAATGTGTATTAGCAGAGGGACCATCACGACTAAGAATCCCAATCGACGTTCTCCGGCACCATAAAGATGTTTTAACACAACATATGACCCTGGGGACAAAGGATTTACTGAGTCGGTCCAAAGAGCAGCTCTGTGATAGAAATCTGCCACTGAAAATGCTCTTCTGCTTGCCAAAAGCTCCATATAGTGGGACGTTGGTGCTGGACCTGATGGACGGCATGGCATTGTGTTTAAGGTCCTCCTTTCCAGCACAAACTCCAGCGAGTCTTAACAATGACTGTTTTGACACTTATGAAGCACAACACACTAAAAGTCCTGCTGCTGTAAATTAACCTATTTTTTAATCAATTCATAGACTAAAAATGACTACAACAAGCAGTAGCTATTCATTTGGTACTGTATTTCTTCACACTCTATTCAAAATTGCATACATGTCTAATTCCTGAACATCACAAGAAAGGGAAAAAGAAAACCATAGAGCACACTGGGTAGGCCATCAAATAAAGCCAAGTCTGTGTGGCTCAGCATGCACTGCCAACCTCTGCTACCTGAGATTCGGAGTTCTCAGTTCAGTGCCCAAACTGAGTCACACTGGCACTACATAATTTAGTCCATCTGCTACAATTACACAATTTAGCATCGCGTAAATGGTGTAATATGAGTCAGTGTTATATTCCTTCAAAATCTAATTAGCTTAAGTTGGAAAAAAAAATGGTCTAAAAAGTTTGTACTAAGTAAACCTATGGCAAGAACAGATGTATTATGATTTATCATAGGGCCTCTATTACAGTCCTGCAGACTCGTTGGCATTACCTGCTTCCAGTACATCTGTTGTAGTTCATTAAGCTGATATTTCAGCTCTTCTATTGAGCTGGATTGTGTTTTGAAGCTTGTGTTGCATGCCACAACAATGACTTCACTGACCTTCTGGAAATGAACAAGCAGAGATCAATTTGGTAACGCAGAAGCCAAATTTCCAGTTGTATTGTCTGTAAAATCCAATTACAAAGACCAGAAAGCCTGCTTAATAACACAACACCATAAATGCTTCGCAATAGACCGATCCAATCACATACTCATATAAATTATTCAGGAATAATCAGTTCTCTTTAAAAAGCTGCTTTGACATGGCCAATGCCACCCTTGTATGAAGCATAACGTCAATAAACAGAATATTGTTGCATATGATGCTAAACTGAACAAGGTAGTAAAACTGTTTCAATTCATTTCATTGTTCACTGCTGTGGATTGTTAAGAAGTGTAATGTGCAAGAGCAAGCAAGTTTAGTGAAGAACAAAAATAGCCCAAATGTCTTTTTAATGGCAACAATACTCATTGTAAGGATGAATATGAATAATGAATAATTCTTCCTTAAATTATATGCTATCGTTAGCTAAAGATAGGAATTAAGCAACTATTACTTAATAAGATATTATATATATTATAACATTTAATAAGATATATCCTAAATATATTGCATTTTTAAAGCAAACAAGTATTGTGTACAGTGTGTACAGTATTTTTATATCTAAATGGGATCCTACTCAAGTCGTTCATAAATATGAGTATACAAACATAAGTACTTGTAACCTCCTGTGGATAGGGACTTATATTTTGTCATATAAGATTGTCACCCGTATAAAGTTACTGGGTCTAACCCCGCCACCACACTCTGCTTTCAGTAGAGAAACAGTTGAGTTTTTAAATATTTTAATTATTATTTATATTATATAAATTAACTTTCAGAACAAATAAAAGTTAACTTTCACACTACATAAACAAATTAAGTATTTGAACATTGCTGAAAATAAATCAACTGCAGAGCAGAACGACACGCAACAATTCAAAAAACACACATATGACAGGGAGAAATGGGAGTTTCAGAGTGACATTTTGTCAATAACTTTAATACAAACAATGCACAATGTTTCATGCCAAACAAATTTATGGAGAAATATGAACAGTGAGTCTCAGCAGACCACTGGTGCCTTTGTCTAGACATGGGCGAGTGCCAAAATTAAAGCTTAAGCTCATAATCATTCATCAGGACCAGCCAAACAATGCCACAGCTGCTTTAAGCAGATGCTTTAAGAATATGAATAGATCACTTCCTCTTGTAGTCATGTCCATTTCACTTAACATTGAAATCTGTGCTGATAAGGATGTAATATCAAGCCTTCCTGTCGAATTCAAGGCTGTTATGATTAGGAAAGAAAACACTTCCTAATCATACACTGCTTTCGCTACCCAACATTACAACACTTTCAAGGTCGTGAGGGTCCTGTTAGCGTTGTCTTCAGTACACGTGGTTCCTCTATCTATTCCATTTCAGTACAATGTCCAGCTATCTATTCCATGTCAGTCACTGAGTCGAGCTCAGTCAGAAATTTCTGGCATTTTGCTATGAGCACATTGATTGCCTCACTGACCAAGACATCAGGTGGTAAAATTCCTGTAGACTCCACTGAAACTGAAACAGAGAGACAAGAGAAACATTAACCAGTGACCTCACCGCCTGTAGTTTAAGCTTTTCACGCTTCAAATACGTACATATGAAATGATCCCGCACTCTTCCAAGTTTGAGCAAGCTCTTCAGGTCATCATGTCTAAGCACTTCTCTGCTGCATGTATCCAAACGACTGTTGATCACCTTGGCCACTTGTTTTCCTTAAGATAAAATAATAATAATAATAATGAGGACAGGTAGATCGTTCAAAGTGTGTACTGCTTTAATGTGTATGTGAATAGCCCGGCTACAAAAGACAGAGAGAATCATACCATTAACATCTTCCAATTCAATAACTCCAGGTGAGAAGCAGCGCTTTAATCTCTCAGCTTTTTCTCCTTCAATGGTCTGCAGTAATGTGATCTCAGGAAGAAGCCTATAACTAGCGGTGGCCACCGGGGAAAACTTAGCATGATCCTTACCTACACAGCATGAAGACGAGACGGATAGGAATTTTTAGACGCCACAACTCAGACAGAACTCAGCATTATAAATCAACACTAACATTTTCACCCTTTTTACTCAAAGAAATTTTACTATGGTAAACTATAGCGCATACTACGGTATATGTATAATACAGTATGTTGTATGCGCTATAGTTTACCAGTAGTGTAATGTGCAAGAACAAGCAAGTTTAGCCAACACAGAGCTGAAGAAATGTGAGCAAAAATAGCCCAAATGTCTTTTTTATGTTAACAATATTCATGTAAGGATGCATAATATTGAATTACTTTGGTAAATTATACGCCATCATTAGCTAAAGTTAGGATTAAGCAACTATTTCCAATTTAATAAGATAAATCCTAAATTTGTTTGCTAGACGTTTTTAAAGCAAACAAGTATTGTTGAGGTGTGTACAGTATTTTTTATGTCTAAATGTATTCTTAACTCAAGCCATACATAAATATAAGCAAGTACTTGTAACCTGATACAAGAGTGACCCCCATAAAGTTACTGGTTCTGACCACACTGTTTAATTGCTTTCAGTGGAGAAACGGATGAATTTTACAGAAATATATTTTCTGTAAAATGAAGGTTCCACGTACTATGGCACTTTCATTGTGTAACACGGGAGTACTATGGTATGTGCCACTGAACTTTGGTGATTAACAGGGTAAGTACTGTGGCACTTCAGTTGGTACTGTAGTAGTACAATGGTGTGTACCACAATACTTTGATGAATACTATAATTCTCATTGAGTACCACAGCGGCTGCCCAAGTTCAGCAGCTATTCAATATGACATTTCTACATTTTCAATTTTTCAAAAGTCGCAGAACATAGATCCGGTTTCTTTAGCCGTAAATTCGCTATTGACGGCCTTAGACCTGGGGGTTAAATTCTCGATGCATAATGCCGCGAATGTCAAAAAAGCATGCGCTTGGTTGAGGTGCGGACCAGCCTCGCATTTTTCGCTCGTGGAGATCATGGGCTTTCCCACTGTGAAGACAGTTTCCAAATGGTTTCCACATTTTCGGAGCTTGAGCTCATTTAAGGTCTTCCTGATCTCTCGTCATCTTCCAGTGATGTTCCACTCTTGAAGTGTGCGTGCCAAACTTCTCTGTAGCAGATCTGCCCAGTTTCACGCAGAATTTCACGTTCGCTCTTTGTTCTGACTTGCTATCCATGATGACACAGCAAACATGGTAACGTACGTGGTCAGAATAGCACCAGTTGCACAGCTCCTTATGAACACAGGACGATGTCTTTTGGCATACTGACTTATAAAGGTCGTGACTATGTGGGAAGTTTTGTGCTGCCATCTGTTGGCGTCTTACAAAACTAGTCTAGAAACTTTTTGATACCCCTTCGTATAGCCTTTATCATACTAACAGTATGCTAAAACCTTAGCATACTGTTAGTATGATAAGGTGCAGGCAGTCCTATAAAATGTGCAACACATTTTTTGACAGTACAGTATCCTGATACGTGTCCCATAATACCATACTACAATACATGACGGAACCATGTACTATACTATAGTATATGTACTATCAAATCATGTACTAGGACAGACTCAGAAACCTTTGTGTGGTACTGTAAAATACCATGGTACTATACCATATGCCAATCTATCAGAGCGCAGAAGCATGATCAGACAGACCCCCAATGACACACACTACAGGCAATTTGGAAATGCCAAACTTTCCAAGCACAGGGAGAACATTCAAACTCCAGACCCAAAACGGGACTCGAAACCATCATCCCTGGAGGTGTGAGGCTACAGTGCTTTCCAATAGCATGTTCCTCCATTTTTTTTTTTAATAGTGTCAGTAATAAACAGAAAACGCTTTATAGATATAATACATTCATATGAACCGCATGCCATATTGTTATGCTATGCTAACTAGAGCTCATACTTCTTTACCTATTCCTTTAACGCAGTGCATAACTATATCCAGCTCTTGACCTGGCCGGAGCTGCGCTAAGAGGATGTCTCCATGGACAGGACCAATATTAGAATCACCAAACACGTCAGCCTGATTTCCAATAGGTACCCACTTCATGTCCCTTGAATACACTGAAAAACAACACAATAAGGAGAATTTTAATTACCTCACTAATCAACTTAACACAGAGACAGAATATGATATTCAAGACTTTAGCAGGAGATGCGCCTCACAATCTAAGCAGAACTCTTTGATCAAATCACGTTATTAATACAAATACTCTACCATGTTATTTATTTCCAGTCATCTACACATTTAATTGGAAATCTTTTTTCCTCTGTAATGATGACAGCATAAAAAAAAAAAACCTATGGTGAAAGCAGCCTCAAAATGAGATGGCAAGTGTAACCATGAAATAAACACAAAACAAAATTAAGTATTATACAAGTAAAACGTGAACTAAAGATTATTTCAACAGCAACAAAAGAAATTACTTTATATACACACATTATACACACGCTCAGCTGCACCACTAAACTCACATTTTTATCTACTTACCCATGTGATTGAGGTATAATTCTTTGGGATCAGAGGCATCTTTAGATGCTCTGGGATTCCTTGTGCACTTGATCTTCAACTGAAGCTGAATTGTGTCAATTTCTGTGCCTTCCTCATCTCCTAACAGAAAAGAACAAGCGCATCCATGTTAAACCATGTGCTAAATAAAGTACAAGAATGAAGAAGAAATGGTCTTACCGGTGTTTCTATACTCAAAAAGACGAGGATCAGCTTTGATGGGTACCAAGCCAAGCCTGTGTGCTAAGATCTCATCTTGAATTATAGACGTATTGTTGTAAATGAAAACCTTTTCAACAGCCATAGTTGGGACCTAAATGTGGAAAATATGATGAAATGAATATATTTCTTCCAAGTGTACATGACTTGGAGAATCAGCACCCAAATCAATACATCATACAGGCAACAAAGTAACACCATCAACACCATGGCCAAAAAGACACCTGGCCACCTGAGCGATAATTCACATATGTACTTTTTGAACATTTTATTCAAGATTCAGTTACAAATCTGCTGTAATAATAACATCTAGTCTTCTCTGCTTATTTGCAGCGAAGGGAAATCTTAATGCTATAGCTCACAAAGAAATCCTAGACAATTGTTTGTTTTCAACGTTATGTCAAAGGTTTGGATAAGAACCACATATTACGGTATTAGTATCTGAGGTCTAACAACCATTTAGTCAAATAGTGTAGAAATCAGTGAAGTACATTACTGCAATCTAGGGAGGAAAAAAGAAATCTGCATTCTTAAGCAACTGGATGAATGCAACACTATAAACAAGACGTGAAATTAATCTGTAGTGTTAAGCAAAATAAGAATAAACATTGTAGTGTTTCCTACAGGTCAGTTATAGCCCTCAGAACGAGCTAGCATTACCTGCCAGCAAAAAAATGGTCTACTACATAAAACAAATTACTATGTTTTAATGAATATATACGGGGTCAGGATTGTGCAACATAGAGTGACATGTCCCTTTTTTTTTTTTTTTGGACAACCTAGGCAGTATAATAAACTGATATTCATACTATGGATTTCATACTATACAAACTATACAAACATGACTGAGCAAAAAAAATTTAACCATAGGCAAAAAAAATAGCACAGATTCAAAAGATCACATGTTTTTATGGCCTTTTGGTTGCGTCTGTGACCAATACCACTACCACTACTACTAAAAATAATAATATGCGCATTTTGTGAGTTCTACATTCTTGGTACGTCAGTCCCATATTCTGGTAGTAGTAAAATTTACATATTGTTCTACATGACAAATTAGAAAACCCAAATGCACAGATGATGTCTGATGCCTCCTCCGTCGACACAACAGCAGGACCTCCATATAAGCAGTTTATTATATATATTTTTTTAATCGGACATTGTGCAATGCTGTGTTGCTTTCACCGATTTGTGCTGTTAGAGTTTTAATCCTCCTGGGGTTTTTTTTCCTTAAAAAAAAAAAAAAAAAAAAGAGTCTGTGTTTCTTAGCAGTGCATGTGAGACCATCAGTATGCCCCTTCTTATTCTCTTTAAAGCAGCTGGCATCTGCTGCATTCACTGCCTCCCAGTACACACAGTAGCAGAATAAACAGGTACAGGAACGGGAGCATGTGAGGGAACTGTGATTTACTAGTTAATCCACTGCGGATGGCATCGTCCTCCAGGACAGATTTGTATAACAGGAGGGCAAATATACTTGGGGCGACACCAGAGTATACTCTATGTGTGGGAAGCGCTGCATTGTTATAAAAACTGAAGCTTGAAGTCACTTCGCAGAAACATTTACCATGTACACATAGTCTGTTTTCATGATCATACACATGGGTAAGAAAAAGGTGACAATAATGACATACCTCAGCTAATAATATCCGCCTGAAAGCATTGGCGATGGCAGCGTCTATTCCCACCATATCAAACTCCAACGTGTTCTCATCCATATGAACAACATCGAGCCTGAAATTCTGTTATATGACAGTATGAAAAAGTACAGCATGTGCAAATGATCAGACATGTACATTTACAAAAGATGAGATATTACAAGCTAAATCTTCAAAGTAACATTACGTTTTTGAAGTTATTGAGGTCCCATGTGTCATCATAACCAGGATAATTACCGGGGAAATTTGTAGAATGCACCTGTTTAAAATGTCAAACACATCAAAGCTTTAATAAATGCATCCAGAAAACTGTAAATACATACTTTTCCCCCTCTTATTATTTACACACGATGTAGCCACTGTCAGTGTCAATGTAAACAGTCATTCACACAGGAAACATTTCTCTTATTATCAGCAGCCTTTATGTTAATATAAACCTGATAACAAACGGTTGTTATGTATAAGCCGAAGATGTTATACATACATTTTTTACGCCAAATTCGCCCAAAATCACTCTGTCACGGATCTCATCCACGTTGCTCATAGGCACCGCCATTTTTTACCCGCTTTTCTCCTCCTCCTACGATTACTACTTCAGACTTCCGCCCCAAAACCTGGTTTAAATTTCAACATAAAATGCCCTCAGACATTTCAAGACCTTTATTCAGTGTGACCACAAAGACGAAATTGTTTTTTTTTTTACTAAATATTTATTTTTATTAACTTGAACAAATGTTTGGGATTCCAACATGGTTGTGGTTGCTGTTTGTGTAAAAAGACATTTTGTGTGGACTTTTATTTTGTGTAAATACGCGCGCGACTCGTCTGCGTTGTTATTGTCGCGCGCAAAGCTTAACTCGCGGGATTTAATGTTGTAGCAACCGGGTGTGAGAAGCAACGCCGATAAAGTTAATTTATTTGCTGTTACACACTTTAAACAAAACAGAGTAGTTGATAAACAAAACCAAACGCCCGAAATGGTTATTATTAGTTAGAATTATCAAAAATATTTAAGAAGAAAATAAATAAAATAAGCATAAAATCGAAGAATGGATGACAGCCTTGAGGGGAGCGAAAGTTCGGGCGAGGGCTGGTGCAGTGGCGCTGTCGACCAGGAGAAAACTCCGGGGAACAGCAGCACCTGTGCAGAGGTACACCACTAACATTCACCTGTTAAAGCTGGTCTCACATTATACGTCTCAGGTAACTCAGGGTCATTTATCGACTTAAAAGAGAAAGCAAAAAATTTGGGTTTGGTCCACTAAAGGCAAAAAAAGTATATATTTGAAATTGCGTTTGTTTCAATCAGAAGTTTCTCGCAGCCAGGAGAATGGGATCGTGACGTCAGCGGAAGTAAGTAAGTAACGCAAGTTTAAGGACATGTAAAACTTAAAAGCCCGTGGGAATTGTATTATTAACTGCCATAACCGTCATCACCCCGCGCGGAAGACTCGCTGCAAACGAACCGTGACGTCACATCAGTAGTTCCAAATTCAAATTTTCAAATTTTATTTGTCACATACACAATCCTACACAGTACGATATGCAGTGAAATGCTCTTCCCACAGTGGTTTTCAACCCTACTACTGAAGGACCATTCACCGCCCTGCACATTTGTGTGTCAACTAACTAGTTGACACACGATTGTCAACTAATTAACAACCTTTTATTAATTCATGTGGTGCCTGGAGATCAGGCAGGGAAAATGCTAAAATATGCAGTACAGTGGTCCTCCAGGACCAAAGTTGAGAACCACTGTCCTTAGGGCTCCTCCGATCATGAGTTTTGGAGCCGATTACAGAAATCAGTAGCGCCACGTACGCTGATCACAGGTGTATGTGTGTTATTGGGATCTGCCATTTAAACAACAGTGCACACATATATAATTAACATCTGAGAATCATAATCCATAATCCATGCATGGAGCGGTAAGGTAAACCTGGGCTGCCTCGATCTGAGCTGAAAACTGTTCTTTATTTCTCTCTTCATTATTATTTTTTCGTGATGATGGGTTTTGCCTTTTTACTCTCTGCAGAGTGAGCCTTGATATTTTTGAGAGTTTCTGCTATAATTGGGAAGATTTTGCCGCTGCCTTTGTGGATAACTTTTCATACTCAAATTATTCATGATGTGTTGTTTTGAAGGGGCAAATAAGGAAATAAGGATTGTTGTGTTAAATCCGTTGGCAGACATTCCCTTGATTGGTTTTGCTTTAGAAAATCCTGCATTATGCAAGTTTGCCATCTTTTAAAGAGACTTGGTAATAGACTTTTCCCAGATAGACGACGGAATGTTGATGTGGCTGTCGGCTCATGTATCTTGCGTCCTCACAGTAGTATCAGTTTATATGATCGGCCTGTTGAAAGGCAACCGATTTATAAAAAAATAAGTGATCAATTGGAGCACTCTTGGCTTACATTTACAGCATTTGACAGATGCCCTATGTAGAGCAACTTACATTTTGTCTGAGCAATTAAGGGTTAAGGGCCTTGCTCAAGGGCCCAGCAGTGGCAACTTGGTGGTGCTGGGGATTGATCCCGGGGCCTTCCGATTAATAGCTAGCTGCCCCTAGCTGTCCTACCATATCCTACCCGTCCTCTCTGATGTGCAATTTTTTTATTATTAATATTTCAGTTCATCATATTGATTGTTCTTGACAATACCCGAAGTTGTGTCGTTTTTAGATGTAGCAACACACAGGGGACATTTGTCACTTTTCCAAAGACATCAAACTGCAAGCAATGAATCCAAATTGTTTGTGAAATTCCCCCCCCCCCCCCCCCCCCCATCACTAGATAATGAATCAGTTTATCTGAATCGCCTTCAGGGAAGCTGTAGGTAAATGTGAACTCTGACAAGTAAGTGTCAGGTGTGTTCAGTTTCCAGTTTTTATTTTAAAATGAAAAATTAGTCTGAGTTCTTAAAGACAAGGGTACTTGGACCTAGATATGCATCTCAACTGCTGAAGAACATTTCACTCTCTGTGAAGATCTAACCAGGTATCAGTCCAAATTGCCTTCTTTTATTGCTCTAGGGTGCAGTTCTGATGCTCCCATGCCCATTGTATTTGCTTTTGGTGGTGGACGCAGGGCATATACGCATATATGCAATCCCATACGCAAAAAAATAGCTTTGTAGTTGATTACATTAAAATCATTGCTACTTTACATTTATGATGTTAGTTAAGATTTGCTTTGCATGGACACACAATGCTCTATCCAGATTTTTGTTGCTGAAGTAAATACTTGGCCAGGCTATGTTTAAAATGTTGGTTACTCAGTACAAACAAACTAGACCTCTAGAACTTAAAGAAAATGTTGTTGAATAAAAGCAATATTACCCTTGCAGTTGTGTACTTACAGCTTTTTATCGCAGCTATGACTTCCTTCAGCCTCGTGCCGATAGCAGTGCTGACATCCAGTACTGTGGAGCTCTTTCTCATACAATATTTAAGTAACACACTGTAGTACACCTCATTGGGTTTTGTTCCTTGTTTAGCTCATGTTTTTTCATGTTTTTTTTTCTTCTGTCTTGAAGCCTTCATTTCCACTGAGGGAGCTGTACCCTTACATTCGTTGTGCTCTCTGCAATGGCTTCTTCATCGATGCCACCACTATCACTGAATGCCTTCATACATGTAAGTGTGACGCTTGACACTAATTACAAAGATTAGTTTTCCCCAAGTCCAATTTAAGAAGTTTGGAGTTTAGTCTAGGGTGATTTCCTTACCGTCTGATCACATCAGTTATTTGTGATCTCAGTAGATTTGATAAACAATAAAATCTGGATGCTGGACATCCAGGAAATAAAATGGAGAAGCCTGGCATAGATAATGTACAAATGCATTTTGTTTATAATGTAGAGTCTATTGTTTGTCTGTAAACACATCACTGTCTTCTTTTTTTGCCCACAGTCTGTAAAAGTTGCATTGTTAAGCACTTCTTTAGCAGCAACAGGTGTCCCAACTGTGCCATCATCGTTCATCAAACACAACCATTATACAGTATAAGGTATTACTATCTTGTATTAGCATTTTTGTTTCTTTCTTTGTACATCAAGTTTAAACTTACTGTAGGTGTTAATGCACTCAGTGTCACCTTTATTAGGAGCACCGTAATACACCTTAATGTTCGTACATTATCTAATCAGCCAGTTGCATGGCAGCATTACAATGTATAAAATCATGCAGATACAGGTCAAGAGCTTCAATTAATGTTTACATTGAACATCACAATGTGGGGAAATTGTGATCGCTGTGACTTGTGATATATGTGAGCTACTGATTACTATAAACTGGTTTGAGTGTTTTTTTCCCCACACATACATTAGTCTCTAGACTTTACACAGAATGGCATAAAAACATCCTATTAGTGGAGGGCCTGCAGGATGAAACACCTTGTTGATTTGGGAGGTCAGAGGAGAATGACCAAACTGCTGACAGGAAGTCTATAGTAACTAATAAGAATTCTGTGATGAGCGAAAAAAGCCAAGAATAAGAATCTGAGGCAAAGAATTGGAGCTCAGGCAATGGTTTCTCTCACCATACTGTGTCAATTCTGGAGCAGGTTTTGTCAGTTAAAATACTTTAAACAGGCAATCTGGTACCAATAACCATGCCATGGGTAAAGTCACAGAGATATTTTTCCTTCACATGATCAACTGATTTGATAGTTGCAAGAGTATGCATTGAGTGTATATAGAGTTTAAAACTTTAAAAGGTTCACATGAAATAAAGTAAGAGAGTTTTGATGACAGCAAGCAGAATGTTATGTGATCAAAACATATTTTTCACTGTACTCTGATGAAAATGAGACTCTCTGTTTATATCACAGACCTGACAGGCAGTTACAAGATATTGTTTATAGGACGGTCCCATATTTGGAAGAAAGTGAGGTGTTATTTTACTTTACACATCTGACAAAATATTTTTTAATCCCAAAATGATTGAATTTGCTTATTGTATTTCTTGAATTGTCTTTGCTCTCTATTCAAGTGGAGAGGGCAAGAATGTGTACATTTTACAAGGAGAAAGGTCTGCCAATCCCAAAAGCAGGTGTGCTTATCTTATTCCAGCTGTATATTTTAGAACTACTAACTTTATACTTTTTTTGTATTCTTGAATAATGCTTTCTTTTTCCTCCTTAACAGCAGCCCCAAGTACACTTTCAATAAAACTTCTGAGACAGAAGAGAGACTCCATGCCACAGTCTGTTTTTACCATTCCTCCGGAACTCGATGTGTCTGTAATGTTGGATTTTGTTGGGCAAGTTGTCTTGTTTTCCGGTCTATGACGCTCTCAATTTCAGTGTAATTTATTGTATGTAATAATTGTACTGTATTTAGTTTGCAAGTAGTGATTTCACCACTAGATGGAGTTAAACTTTAGAAACGTTTAAATAATGGCCAGTAGATGTAAGCTTAAATTGGGTGACAAAAGGACTTTTCAAAATGTTCAAGTGTTGATCTTTGATTCACAGAGCTGAGGAGGGCATTGAGAATTATAAGGTATTTTTTAAATTTATATATATAATGGCTCTCGCCCAGGTGATTTGCATATATCGATCTGACACGGTTCTGTGTGCAGCCTTTGGAGAGAAAGTACATCCGTGTCTCAGGTGAAGCTACAATTCGTCACGTGGAGCTCTTTATCAGAAGGAAGATGGAGTTGAGTTCAAATTTGAAGGTACAACAAAATGCTGCTTGTGTTTTGTGGTTCTGTGAGATGCAACAATTGCTGTTATTAATTGTGGGCATGCTTTGTCTGGGTATAAGATGAAAGTAGGTACATGACTGCCTAAACCCTCACTTACTCACACACTCATCATCTATACTGCTTAATCCTGTATTCAGGGTCACGGGGGGCCTGGAGCCTATTCAAGAGGACTTGGGCCACAAGACGGGGCACACCCTGGACAGGGTGCCAATCCATCGCATGGCACACTGTCTAAACAACTCTAAAACTAAAACACACCCTGTATTTTAAAATATAAAATAAGAAAACATGAAAATACAAGATGGTGTCTTTTCTTTTGATCAAAAATTGCTACTGGCTTGTTATTAATCATACTGTATGACCATGAGTCCCCTGAGGCTCATTAGAAAGACAGTATTAACCTGAGTATTAACTGCTCCGTATTTGCATTGTATCTTGACTCACTGGTACACTGTAACTATAAAGCCTGAGGAAAAATGTTCAAAATTGTAACACTAAGGCCAGTTGCCTCTTACAGTTTGGCTAGCATGATAGATATTATTTTAAATATGTCTATAGGTAGGTTAGACCACATTAATGTAGTAATTAATGTAGTAGTAATTGGCCCCAACATATACAAACAAAGCAATTGTTAATGATTTTTCGTGCTTTTTAAACATGGCTTTTTTATATGATTACTTTCATCATTGGTAGCTCGTGATATTATGGCTCGATCATGTTAACAAATTGCAGGAAATTAGTGTTTTAGCTGTAAGTTCATAATGAATATTAATAATATTAATTAAAAAAAGAGTAACCGATTCTATGCATCACCTTGTCACAGTCCAACCTAAACTTGAGTGTGGGTGCTTGTTATGACCCATTTTCTAAAATTACTGAAATAACAAACAATAGTGTTTAGTACCAAAGCAGATTAATTAAAAGTATGATTAAACATGCATGTAAAAGTCTCTTAGGGTAATTGCTTGACTCACTTTTACTGTCTTAGTTAAAGTCAATTAAGAGAATTGAAGCTGATTGTTTTAAGGTTAAATATGAGATTAAGAGAGAGAAATGCAACAGGCTTACAATATTTTGTGAGATGAGATTGAAAACAAAAGGATGTATGGCATAATTCAAACTCAACGTGTTATTAAATATAGGCTAATCATTGGTTTAAATGTATAATTAACTCCTTAAGGGACATAACCCAGAAATATCAACATAAACCTCATTGGGATTTGACCTTGTTTTGCCACGTAATGGACTATAATGAAACTCATAGCTTCTCTATCTTGGGTAGGTGGATGTTGTTTGTGGAGAGCGTCTCTTAAAGCAGTGTCAGTCTTTACGAGAAGTCCAAAGCACGATGGGTGAAAATTCTCTACCGGTGAGTATCTGATAAAATCTCACCACATGGGTAGAATTTATATAGAATTTAAGTATTTGTATATTAAGTACAGTGTAATAACTGTAACGGTACAACCAAATGACCACTTTTTCTCTTTCCTCCCGATAATCTAAGGATGGAATGCTGGTTTTACAGTTTGGACTTGTGCTGCCTACTCAGTAAACAGATGACTGTGATTTATCTAAACTACTGTCTACAGGGAACAAAATAAGGGCTATTCTGTACTTTTTGTATTTCTCAGTTATACCAGAATAGTTTTGTTAGTTAATGTTCTTAATTTGTGTTATTTCCGTTAATTCTGTTTTGTAATTGATCACTAAACTTTGTAAGGAAAAAATGTGGTATAAAATGTAAGAGGGACTGTAAAAACATCCATCTATTAAATATGTATTTTAAGTTTTGTGCTTTTGGCCAAAAAACGTTGGATTAAAAGTGCATGAGTGTTTTTAAAACATGGCCTCTTGTTGTGATTATTAAAACTTCTCCATATCAAAATTTAACAAAGCATTGGTCGATGACTGTTAAAAAAAATAAAACCAAAAACTGTTTATATGGAAGTCCTGCCAATGTGTGTCAACAGGTGTTACTAAAGTTATAATTACATTTTAAAGGTTTACATATTGCCACAACCTCAATTTTATTTCTTAATGTTTTTACTTCGACTTACTCTCCACGTATGGGTAGATGGAGGGGATGGCTAATATGCTGATCTCAGTAATGTGAAATGAATATATATATATATAAAATGTTGTATGTTGTAGAATACTTTTGTGATGGCAGGTAATGCTGACTATCATAAGTATATTTGAGAACTGTGGGAAACACTGTTTATTTCAGGACAAATGGGTGTGTATATCATCATATAAAGGGTGTGTTTAGGAGAAATTGTGTTTCTGATCAGAAACAATAATAAAAAAAACAGTCTCTATAATGATGGTTACTGTAAACATATGGCAAGTATATTTTATTTATGTATTTCATTAACTGTTTGTGTAATGTCTTATGTAGGGCTTTATTGAAATATTTGCTATGACATTTGTCCTGTGTATTTATGCTTATTTATGCCATAAATATGTTGCATATTTCTGAGCCTTGTATTTATTTTTAGTTAACATTGACTGCAAACAATTAGTTAATGTACTGAAATTTCCTGTGACAGCTGCACTCAGACCAAATTTGCAAATTCACTTTGAAACAGTTTCAGACCTCTTATGTCTTAAATGTTCCATGAAATACTAAGGAAACGGGTCACAAATGGCCATCAAACTGCTTTTCAGTCACTTGTCCAAATACCTTTGAGACTATGAAAGTAGAAAAATCCTGTAAAATGTCATTCTTAATTCTTAAAAGCAGGAAGGCAATGTTTTAATTGTCAAAATCAAATATAGCGGAAAGTCTGCACTTCAATCAAGTCAAAAATACTATACGTATGGGTCTGTCTGTATTTCCATGTCAGTATTGGATACCCCTCTTTCATCAAAATTCAGCATACATACTATTGTGTCGTATGCCAAGTCTTTATGCCACTTTAACGGATGTAAAGAAGACCTGGGTTAATAATTGTGCAGTTCTTTATTTGCAGTGATAGCATTATAATGATGATTATACAGTTCTAGTTCTAGCCAGTTGCCCCAGGTCCCTAGATCCACTTGATAAATTGAATGGATATAAAAATGTCCCAAAATATATGGAATACTCTTTGCCTGGAATTTCGGTTTGTCTTGTCTGGGCCAAGTCCAGGACCATGGACAGAGGATGCATTCAAAATACCAACATTGGCGACCTCATAAAACATCTAAAGGGACATGATAAAATAAAATAAAAAACACACACAGTAGCATTATCTTACAAGAGTTTTTGCATTCACTCAATAATATTGGCATAATAGTCTCCTTTTTTGGATACTGACCTCTCATCAAACATACACAAATTCCTGTATTTTTACATTTACTTTTAGGCATTTGGCAAACGCTGTTATCCAGAACAGCTTGCATAAGTGCTTTGAAGTTTCATCATTAAATATATCCTTACACTGGTTCACTTTTGTGGGGGTAGGGGTTTAAACCAAATACATAAAAAACAGACACAGATTGCCAGTGTCTCTAACAGAAGTTAATTACACCACCTAGGTGCCAGAAGAGAAAACAGTTTAGAGTCATGTTCTCATTTATCCCTGAGAGATGGTGGGACTAGTCGAGCAGTGCTGGAGGAGCATGTTGCAGTTTGGGGTGTGATAAGTGCTGGGCGGGTGCTGGGCTGTTTTTAGCTTTGTAGGAAAGCATCCGTCTTATACAAATATATCACCTCATCAAGAGATCAGGTATAGAAGGAGAACAGAAGCGAACTGAGTACTGAGCCTTGTGGGATGTCAGTGGTAACTCTACTTGGAGCAGATTTGTATACCCTCCATGTCACCTCATACGACCAATGCCTTTCGTAGGAAGCAAACCGCTGCCACACTGTTCTGCAGATTCCATGGCTTGCAAAGAGAGACAAGAAAACCTTTTGGTTTACCGTGCCAAATGCTGCTGAGAGGTTTAGAATTGGTAAATGGTAAAACCCAGCAGCTGGGTTAAGGTGGGTTATTTTTTAACCCAGCAGTCTTTAGAGTGTAGAAAAAATCCTGATATACTAATGTCCTAATATAAAGTGTTGTGCAAAAGTCTTGAGCCACCCCTCACTTCTTCATATTTTGCCATGCTTATGACTTTGTGTGTGTTTTTTTTTACAATGTACTGTACTTAAGAATGCCTTTTTAAAGCATCTTGTTAAATAGTCCGTATAGTCCTGATCTTGCTCCATCGGACGTTCACCTGTTTGGGTCCCTGAAAGCAGCCCTATGAGGACGAAGAATCACTTCTGATGTAGAAGTGAAGACAAACGTTCATTTTGTGGCTTACAGCTTAAAACATTTTTAATGAGGGAATACAGTATGAACGCTTGTTGACAGATAGACAAAGTGCATTAAAAAGCAAGGAGATTAGGTTGTGCAGATCATTTTTACTTCCCCTCATAAATATATTGTAACTTTAAAAAATACCAACTTGGTTTAGCTCAGTGCGTCTATAGAAGCTTCATATGAGGCTCATGGACTATGGGATGCATTTTTGCATGGCACAAGTATTGTGGGATTTGGCCCTGATTACTTACATTGCACCAGCCTTCACGGTGGGTGCAAAGCAAGAACTAATGATGACTGAGGGCTACAGTACTGCTACAGTAATTTGTACCTTAATTTTGATTTGCTTTTGATTGACAAAATTGAAAAACCTCAACTATCAAAGAAGCTTTGTATTGTGCAATGAAATTGATTATCAACTATTAATCTGTTTATTTTATCCTGTACAGGTTTGCAGGAGGCCTGGAGCCTATCCCTGGGGACTTGGGGCACGAGGAGGGATACACCCTAAATAGGGTACCAATCCATGTCAGGCCACAAGCATCCATACATTTGCATACACTGGAAATGGCAGGTAATTCTGCATGTCTTTGGACTGTGGTAGAAAAGATCCACCAAGCTTTGGGAATACATGCAAACACCACGCACACAAACCTGAAGTGCTAACCACTACGCAACAGTGCCGCCATACCAGAATCAATAATTCACAAATAATTAGCAACACAAAAACACCTAATCAAATTAGCCTGAGGCTGATGAGTCGAAACCACAGACTCCTTAAGACTTTCACTGTAGTTTCACTGTATTTATGTCAAAAAATAAGGAGATGCAACAGACAAGTTCTAACTGATAGTCTGGAACACTGGATTGGCCCCGGAATCAACTGAAGAAACTTAAATAGACTCAGCAGCACATACACAATACACACAGAAAGTAACAGTAAACACACAAGGAAGACAGATGGGACCATAAGATAAACAACAACTCATTCACACATTACAGGCAATTTGGGGACACAGATAAGCCTACCCTGCACATGTTTGGTCCGTGGAAGGAAGATGGATTACCCAGGGGAAAACCCACCAAGCACATGCAAACTCTAAATTACGTAAATGTAAATTCAAATGAGTATAATGGCATTATGTGTTTTAGAAATATTCATTTACAGATAATACAGTATACTTGTTGGCATCTGTGTAAATTATGTTCTTACCAATCCTTATGCTTATTTAGTCATAAATATATAAAATTAAACAAAAGAAAAAAGTTTCATAAGTTGTTCATTGCTAACTAGCTAACATCTAAATCCCAAATCTTTCTCTAACCCCTGAGCAAGGACACTAATTGGTGTGTTGAACAAAGGAATCTACACCCTACATAATGCTCACTTTCCCCAGCTGAGACTATTCTAAAGCTGAATCAGCAGAAACATAAAGACCAACATACAAGATCTACAGGAGTGTCCACCACCTCTATGGTTTATTCAGCTCATCTTGTGGCTACATAGTACCTGAAAGAATTTAAAATACCAACTGGTCTGTCCCAAATTGTTGCCAAAAATTCAGAAGCACACAATTGTCTAGAATTTACATAAATAAAAGAAAGGTTTGGTCTGTACATTGGTCAGAACTCACTCTTTCAATTATATCTTTATGTTTCATTCATTGGTGGACGCGAAACCAGTCTCAGAAAATCTTCTGTCTGTCTATATGTCGGTTCAGACAGATTTTGTCACAGAATCACACAAAACTTGCTGGACAGAATTATTATTTTTTTGCAGATATCTGCTTGAAGTTTAACCTGCACCATAAATGTGAAAATAAATGTAAAAATTAAATCAAAATGTTAAGAACACTTCTCAACTGTGATTCACTCTCTGATTACCGATCTGGGAGTGTATTTGGGTGACGACGAACGAAGTACAACTTAGTGTAAACAAACTGTAAACATAAACTTTTCTGTAGCCTCTCTTTCCCATTGATTGTAATAAGATGAAATGACAGTAGATTTAAAATCTCATTGAGAACTAGGTACATTTTGTACAAATCCCTAATAATTATCCACCAATCCAGTCCGATCCAAACCAATACCATATAATGTTGTTTCACCAAACAAAATTTTATGAAATTACAGTTTTAAAAAATTAAGAGCTTCATCTTTGTTACAGGCTGACATGTACATACGTGAGCTTCAACCTGAAAAAATATATAAATGTTTAAATTGAAGCTGATCAGATTATTTTTAGCTTTAACTTTTTAAAACTATTTTTACATTGGGTACTTTAGCTAGTGTATGTGTATGCACATTACATTACAGTTTCCCTTTACTGGAACTTCAGCCCTAGCATATT
The DNA here is from genome assembly GCA_030347435.1 of Clarias fuscus. Classification (NCBI taxonomy): domain Eukaryota; kingdom Metazoa; phylum Chordata; class Actinopteri; order Siluriformes; family Clariidae; genus Clarias; species Clarias fuscus. The sequence continues at coordinate 18,330,774 of CM059211.1, read as the reverse complement.
ACAGCTCTGGGCAAAGAGTGAGCTCCATAAAGACATGGTTTGCCATAGTTGGAGTGGAACACCTTGATTGGCCTGCATAGAGCCCAAGCCAGAACCACAGTGGACACCTTTGGGATTGAGAGGAATGTTGATGCATGCTGGGTCTCCTTTCACAACATTGGTTCCTGACATCACTAAGGCTCTTGTGGCTGAATGGGCACAAATCTTTACAGCCACACTCCGGACCCTAGGGGATGTTTTTATGACAGCAAAGAAGAGAATAATTATTGAATATCGCTTGTTCAACAAGAGAATATGATTGTGATGGTCTGGTGTCCACAGTCATAATGTAGGCTTGCACCTCCAGGGTCCGGGTTCGATTTCCACCTCGTGATCTGCATGGTCTTCCGTGCTTGAAAGGTTTCCTCCAGGTACACCGGTTTCCTCCCAACATGTAGATTAGTCTCATTGGCACTCCCAATTTATTTGTAGTGTGAATGTGCAAGCGAGAGTGCATATGTGTGTGTGTGTGTGCGCTCTGCGATGGATTGGCATCCTGTCCAGGGTGTACCCTGTCCTTGTGCCAAGGACAAGCGACCCTGTATACAAGATAAAGCAGTCATGAGAAAGGTGTCCACGTAGTGTGCTTTAAAGAGTGGCCTCTTTATTGTAGTTTTTATCTCAGTGGTTTGTACCAAGGCACATTAGAATGCAAAAAAGAGATCAACACATAAAAGCAAACCTTGCTGAACTTGTCCTCAAAATGTTTTAGCTTTGTTTTATTTGTTTCAGCTTTGTTTAAATGTTAGAATGTTTGCCCTAGGATTACTTTTCCCCGTTATATTTTAGCTTTGAGAAAAAAGAAACCCTGGGGTTGTGTTTTTTAAACGACACCTCCCATGAGAGCACCGTACAGTGCAAATCTTTTGCAGCTGCGTTCAAACTAGGTTTAAAGACGCCATAAGGGAAAACGCATCTTTGTGGCGCTGGGTCGTGACGTCACAACCCCGTCCCCTCCAGGCAGCGTGCACGATTCGAGCTCATGCGCAGTGTGCGGGCTACTGCAGCTTCTAGAGAGAGCCAGAGGAACTGCGAGGTGAGGGGGCTGGAAAGAGAGAGGGGGTGATAGAGAGAGAGAAATGTCCATAAACTCAGATATTCAGCACGAAACTCTATATAGCGGTGCCGTCTTAACGAGTTTAAAGCTGTAGACCTCACACGTGGATCGTGTTTGCTTAAAGCTGAAAATGTTTACCGACGCTGTTAGCAGCGTCGGTAAACATAATTGTCGGAAGTACCGTAATGTTCATGCTAACCAGCTACACTACTGGATAATGAACAACTACAGCTAATTAACCATATCTGCGGTAAAACTGTATGAAAGTATTCGTTAGCGTTACTGAGTAATATTTGAAAGTGAATTATTTGTCCTGGTAGGTTTTTAAAGTGAGCTACTATAAGTAATGATAAGGAAATAGCGCTAACAGGGCAGAAGCGCTGCTTATTTATCTGTTTGATTGACAGCGAGTCATTGTTGTCTTCTGTTCTCTGCATAAAAATACCTTTACAATTTAATGTACAAATTGCATATGCACAAGGGTGGAATTTTCAGTGTTTATTGTTTTGTTATTATATTAGTATTTTCTGATTGACTAACTAAAGCCATAACAGTTTAGACTTAATGCTGAAGGTGATCCCAGACTTGAACTCCTGTCTTCAGTCTGCTTACATATTAAACACCAAATTGTTCACACACTACGGACAAGTTGGGAACAGCAGTAAGCCTACTCTTCATGTTTTTGAACTGTGGGAGTTAAAACCAGAGTACATGGAGGAAACCCACCAAGCACAGAAGACCCTGGAGAATGCGAGGCCACAGTGCTGACCGCTATGGCACCCTTATGCCGCCCTTAATCTCAATTCTCTCTTTACAATATAATTTTCAGGGATTATTGCATTCATTGCTATTATGTGTGTATGTTTTGAGTGATACCGATTATGAACTGAGTTTTCTTTAAGTATCTTATTAAAGCCCATAACAGTTTACTAATTTTGTTCCCACAACGTTAGATTTAATGTTAAAAGTTATCCCAGGCTTAATCCCTCTCCTGTCTTCAGCCTGCCTTCATTTCACTAACTGGTTTTCTTTAAATAATCTTTATTGAGAAGTTTGTTATTGTAATCCTCAGCCATATTTCCTTCAGGTCACAGAAACCGTTAAAGATGACTACCTCTTGGAGCGATCGACTTCAGAACTACTCGGATCTTCCTGCCAACATGGATGGCTTGTCTATGAAAAAGTACAGGCGAGAGGCCTATCACAGGTAAATCTGAAGTAAACCGTTTATCTTTAGTAGTTGTAGTAGTAGTAATTGTTGTAATCTATTTTTATTTTTTTACACTGAATGCCAGATTATAATTTGTCATAGACTGGAATACACTCTCATCCAGTTAAAATGGACTTTGCTCTGCCACAATCATGCTGTCCAGACAGGAAGGACACCTGCTTTAGTTGAGACATCATTCACCGCCACATTCTGGTGGGAAACCTGTAGGACCCTTTTATAAAAATCCCAGTACTGTATTGCTTTTGAGAGTGTTAAATAGAAAATTCAGGTTCATTGTTATTAAAACCAATCAACAACATTATTTTTAAATGTCAGTCTTTCAGACATCATTATCTGATGCATAAACTGTAACTTCGTTTAACCTAATCCAAACTAATCATAATGCTTAAAGGAGTTTTGTAAAGATAAGCCAGGATATAATAGTCCATGCAAGGGTGGAGCTTCAGCAGATTTTCTTTACTATAATCCATAACACTTTTACCACAGCAATTTGCACCTCTTACAATATTTCATTAACGATGGAAACATCATGCTTTATAACAGTTGTACTTGGATGTAATGTTATAGATAATCCACAAGCGATGTTCGTGTTGTCACTTGCGCTATAGAGCTCTTGCAGTCAAATGATTCACAATTAAAACACTTGCCATTTTGTCTTGCGGTCATGCCTGCCACAGATAACATCACAGAGTCAAATAATGATGACTTGCTGGCTAAGTTTATCCCTACGGATTTTACTGAACACATGGCGAGAGACCACATAACGGTGTATATTGAGAACTTCTGTCACTGGATATTACTGATGTTTTGTTTATCAAGCTCCATCTTTTCTTTTGTGATATTTACAGCCAACTCATAAGGTATGAGTTAATCATGAACTGACATTTAGTAAAAACCAAAACATTGGTCAGTGTAGTTTACATCCTTACATTATTAAACATGTCAGTTCGTGACCTATTTTCCTTCCTACCTTGCCATCTACTCTATTATCTGTCCTGCCTGATGAGTGACTGAGGTTGCTGTGGATAAGCTCACATCGGTGTGTTTAGGATGTATGATAAAACCAGTGCGCTTAAAAAATAGTGTGACAGGATTTTTCTTAGCAGGAAGTGGGGAGACAGGTGGTAGGTAAGAGTTTACTTTATTTAGCACCTGTTTGTCAGTAGGAAACTAGTAATACTGTTTTCCAGGTTTTAAATTCATATTTTGTGGCATTCTCCATGTGCAACAACTGTCAGACAGATTGCAAGGCAAAATGGTAGCTTAGTTTTGCATCAGGTCTGACGTCAAATGCAAGAGCTCTATATCAGCTATAAACATTTCCTTCCTCACAAACCACTCTCTTTTTCATTTTGTTGTGAACATAAGAAATAAAACAAAGCTTGTCCAGCTCTCCCTACTTGTATGATTCTTGCATGCAGCATATGATTTTGTTTTTCATTTATTTATTTTATTATATATTTTTTTGTAATTGTACATAGTACAAATCTAAACCTGTTTTTTTATGGCTTCTAAAATTACAAAAAAAATTGTCAGACCTAAAGTACAGTTTAGTAAATGTCTAAGAAACATCATAAAATTTCTTCATGTCTTTATTCTCTTTAAGCATTGCCCTTAAAATTACATTACCCTCTTTCCCTGCTCCAAGCCTGTGCCCTAAGAATATGCAGTCAGCAAGCAGATGCTGGACTTACAGACATTGCCGAATGAAAGTCAAAGCTTTCTGAGGTGGTCATCTTAATTTAAATACTGTTTTTGAGATTCTTTCTAGAATGTCCCCTAAGAGAAATAGTCACCAATTATTTAAAAAAAGTTCCTTCTTATTTGCCTAACACTATATGGTTTCTGTGCCATGCAAGTCTTTTAAAAATGATGTTACTATAAAAATAATGATGTGAAAAACTAGTACATGAATAAAATATTAATGCACACTTGTGTGCTTCACTGTGGTATAATTAAAAATAACAGGTTATAACAAGTCAAGAGGTTTTGCTCATTTTTCTCATAGGATTATTTGTTCTTTCTATACATACATGTATGTTCTGCCCAGCTAAAATAAAGTTACCACCTGGATTTAATTAAGCAAACAGTTAAGTGGTTAACTGTTTAACTTTTCTTTTCTTAAACAATCATGTAAGAAGACATATCCTGTGGTTGTGGCAAAGATGTTACTCTTTTACATGATTGGCCTGCATCAAGCAAAGAAAAACAATTAAGGAGATTGCTGAAACTACTAAAATTGAGTGAAGACCTGAAAAATGCTTTATGAAAACCTGGGTAAAATAGTGGGGTAGCATCATCTTCAAGTAAGAAATGTTGGTAGAAAAAGATTGTACAGTAAATGATTGTGATCGGAGATCACGTAAGCGTTTGGTGAAATCAAATTGTTGTTTATGTCCCAAAAAATGAGATCAATTGACTATGCGTATGCGCTGAATGACCACGCTTTTCCATCAGATTAAATTAAAAGATTTTTTATGGTTTTTGCATATTTTAAAATGGTGATGCCAGGATTCCTCAGGCTTAAATTTTAAAAGAGCACGAGATATAATATTTTACACATGGATTGGCCAACACAGAACCCAGACCATAACCCAGTCAAGAATCTTTGAGATGTGCTGGAAAGACTTTACAACAATCTGATTGAAGATTGGAATTAGATCTCTGGGGAGGTGGATTGGAAAAAATGTTGTGAAAATGCATAAGCTTATCGAAACAAAATGACACAACGAATATCTGCCATAATCAAAGGCGGTCCAACGAAATATTATCATGCAAGAGTGCATGACTTCTTTTAGTAGGGCAGTATGTACGTATGTATGCATGTATGTACTGTATGTCAAACATGGTTCTGACTGATAGGGTGGAAAAATTTTAAGAGCAGCAACAGAAATCAAAAGACTACCCTCTTACTGTTTAAGCAAGAAGAGCTAAATCAAAAAGCAGATAAATGAGTCGTTTGTTTTTGTGTTCACTGATCAACACTCCAACACTGTTCTTACTATGCAGTGGCAATTAGTCAATGTACATACTGTAGTAATGTATAGTACATTTATTCCTTTATTACAAAGCTTGCCACAGGAACTGGCCCAATGTCATCCTGCTATGAGGTATGCGAAAGTTTTGTCATTGACCTGAAGTTTTTTAAGTGATGAAATATCCACCAAAATCATCACCTTTTTCTAAACAGACTTCATCTGTACTCACCCAGCTCTGTGGTGTGGCCTCACTTAGGTGCCTGTAGGAAGACCACTTTTTGGTCTTATTCGAATTTCGTATGTGTGAGACCTTTCCTTCATTTTCTCACTTTAACATTTAATAAATCATCTCGCATAATGTTGGCATTTAAGTGTCACTTTTGCAGAAAGGTGATTATTTAACATCACAGATCTCATCAGTATTTTTATTTCTGTGTTGAATGGAGTGAATCATAGTTGACATGGACATATTAAAAACCTTTTCGTTTTATCTTTCAGTGTTATTTTTATGTGTCATAAATGTAATTAGGGATAGCCATAAGATTTTTTTTTCTTCTTAAAATCTTTGGGTAATATAATACCAGTTTACCAGTATATTACACATCAGGTGCAGTTCATGCCAGTTTTTTTTTCTTTGGGGGATTTTAATATTGCTACAATCTTTTATAGTCTATAACAAAGGTAGTTCAGTAATGAGTCACAGTTTGTAAACATTCTGTCCACAATTCTTCTCTAAAAATCCTCCAGTGCAGTCTTTGTCTTTGTTGTGTCGTACTTTCTTCACTAATGAACTCATGTTTGAACCAAAATTATATGAGGGGTGTTTAAGTTAAACTCTGAATTCTGATGCAGAATAACATAACACTGTTAAAAAGAGTAAAAACTAGCTTTGTTTCTGTATTGAATCCCCAGCTACACTAATGCATTATCCCAGCCATTCACTAGTGCTTGGATACTATCAAAATAGAAAGTTGTCTCAGGCCTCCCAGGAACTTCAATAATGGCCCAACCATGTGGAAATGTATTGGAGAGAGCTCAAGACTACAGAGACGTAGGAATTACTCCTAGCCAATTTCCTGTAATGTGCAAGTGTTGAGCACTGAGCCAATTTAAAAAAAAACAAAAAAAACATTTGCACCATTTCACATGTTTACCTGCATCTATAAGTCTAATCACCATGAGTGCTTGAGGTCTTCTGTAGTTTTATGCCTTCATTCACTAGAAAGTTTATCAGAAGTTCTGGTTTGACTTGAACACCTCTCATATTATGTCAGCTAAACATATTTTATAACTAAAGTTCTCTCCACAGTTATTTCTGTCTTATTTCACATTTATTTTTGGCTAGTATGTGTTTAAACGCACCAAAAAAGAGGAAGGTAGTGTGTGTTTACTGTAGGGCTACTGAAGTATTAGCTTGTCTGTTATCACCCTGGGATTTTATTACCTACCAAACTAATTTTATTATTTTTGGTCCTCAGAGTTTTTGTCAACAGAAGCTTGGCAATGGAGAAGATTAAATGCTTTGGTTTTGATATGGATTACACTCTAGCAGGCAAGTATCATACCATTTTCTCAGTTTACCTATTTATTTATTTTTATTTTTTTATTTTTTAAGACTAAGCTCCACCATGTTCACATTTGCACTGCAGTTTGTCAATACAGTCAGACCTGCATAAATGCTCTTCTAGTGGGCATTTAATGTAGCTCTGGCTGTATATTTAGGGTTATTGTACTGCTGGAAGGTGAACCTCAACCCCAGTCGCAAGTCTTTTGCAGACTCTAACAGGTTTTCTTCTAGGATTGCCTTGTATTTGGCTCCATCTTGCACTTAACTCTGTCCAGCTTTCCTGTCCCTCCTGAAGAAAAGCATTACCACATCAAGATTTTCTGCCACACATAGATAGCATTTTGAATTTAGGCTAAAATGTTAAATTTCGGTCTCATCTGACGGTTTACTTTGTTGTCCACATGGGTTGTCGCCAGCTACAAACAGGATGTCTTATGGGTTTTTTTTTTTCAACAATGGCTTTTTTCTTGCTACTCATCCATAAAGGCCAGATTTGTGGAGTTCATGACTAATAGTTGCTTCTCTGAATAATGCTCCCTGTGCCCTGCCTGTCAATTTTGGTGGATAGCCATGTCTTGGTAGGTTTGCAGTTGTACCATACTCTTTCAATTTTGCATGATGGATTGAGCTTTCGATATTTAAAGCTTGGCATAATTATTTATAATGTAACCCTGCTTTAAACTTCTCCACAACTTTGTTTACTAATGTGGATGACTTCTAAAAGCAGTTGCTTCAACTGGATTTTAGTTAGGGGTATCAGAGTAAAGGGGGCTGAAAATAAATGCATGCCATTTTCAGATCTTTTCAAATTTTTCAAATCTTTTCAGATTTTTATTTTTTAAAAATGTAGAAAACCATGCATCATTTTTCTCCCCCTTCACAATGGTGTGACACTTTGTATTGGTCTATCACATAAACATCCCAATAAAATACATTTACATTTATTGTAATGACAAAAATTCAAGGGGTATGAATACTTTTGCAAGGCAGTGTAAAAACCTGGTTACTCAGTATATTCAGGTAGACAGCTGACCTTTATTTTTTGAGGGCACATAAAATTGCTGAATCTAGATCTGACAAACGGAAGTAACCCAATTGCTTTTTTTTTTTTTGGAGTTGGAGCAATTGCCTTAATTGTTTTCTTTGCTTGATCCAGGCCCATAATAGTTTGACTCTTCTGATATACAGTAACATCTTTGCTACGGCCACAGGATATGTCTTCTGATATGATTGTTTAAGAAATGAGACGCTCCTCACTGGATCAGTCAGGGTTAAATAACTTGCCGGCCGAACCATATGAATCACTGCAGTATTTATCTGTAGTAATTATCAGTAATTGTATATATTTTTTGGCTGGTGAAGTACATTTTTAAGAATATTTTTCAACAAGTCCTTTGCTTTTCTAATACGAGTGCAATTAGAGTTTATTGCATGGTGTTATATTTAATGGCAAAATCTTGTACTAAAACAGGAACAAAAATACAATGCCTTCAGTCCATCTGTACTATTAAAATAAACTGCAATTATTTTATGTTTTTTTTTCTTTTTGTCTTTCACACAAATGCCAGCTTGTTTTGCATATTTCTAAACATATTGTTTGAACTATATTTACAGTGTATAAGTCTCCAGAATATGAATCTTTAGGATTTGACCTGACAGTGGAGAGACTGGTTTCCATTGGTTATCCACAAGAACTTCTAAATTTTGTCTATGACCCTACCTTTCCAACCAGGTAAACTCCAAACTGGTTTTCTGTCAGCATTAATAATGTTTGAAGGCCACTATGCTTGAATGTATACATTTACAAAATATACAGTACATACAGAATAAATCGCTGTTTTCTAAAAGTTCTGTTGTACAGTTGAATGCATATTTTAAGAAATATTATGGCTACAATGACTTTACTATCTGTCTTTTGCTTCTTACAGAGGCCTGGTGTTTGATACAATGTATGGGAATCTGTTAAAAGTAGATGCCTATGGCAACATTTTGGTATGTTCCCATGGGTTTAACTTCATGCGTGGGTGAGTAACCATTAAATAAAGGAGAAGTGAAGGACTTTATTTATCTGTTTCTGTGTTCTGGGAGCAATGGGTTAAATATCGACCATCAGATTCAACTTCAGTTTGCACGCCTCGTGTTGCTTTTTATTATTGCTTTGTTTTTTTCAAATATTGTTAAGCTGTTAAAAAATTTCCATTTTGAATTTCTTTTTAAATGTTTTTGCTCTTGGTTAGTAACCATAGGTCCAATGACAGCACCATTCTTCAGTAATGCAACAACAGACAACAATACTGAAAATACTGATATAATTTTATGTATAGAAACATTTTATTGTTGCCGATGTGGATGTGCAGAGAGCTACATGTACTCTAAATGGACTGTTGATTGCAGTGTTGTTCTCACCATTTTTCTGGCTCAAACTAACTCATTAATGTTTTTCCTGTGGTGTTTACCAGATCTTAGAAATCAGCCGATTTAACAGTCATTTGATGTTGGCTAAATAATTGTTTTTGCTTTATTTCTCTCTTTTTGTCTCCTATAGTCCAGAAATTAGAGAACTATATCCAAATAAGTTCATCCAGCGTGGCGATACAGAGCGATTCTACATCCTTAATACATTGTTTAACCTCCCTGGTAAGGCACTGGTTCCAGTCTTTGACACTAATTAATGCAGAGAGGATGTATCGGTCACCCAGTATAATATGTGTTTCTCCCGCGCACCCCCCCCCCCCCCCCCCTTTCCAGAGACCTATCTTTTTGCGTGCTTGATTGACTTCTTCACCAACTGCTCCAGATACACGAGGTTTGTTGATATTATTAATAATGATCATCTCTGTTTTGTAAGAACTATTTTTCTACAGAAAGATCTTTCAGCTTATGTGTAAGCTCTTCGGATTAGACTGAATATCTCAGTGTGTTGATTTTATTATTGGACTGAGTTCTGTTGGAATTCTCTAGAAACAAAGTTAGAGATAAGAGTCATTTTACTTTTAATTACGGTAAATGATTTGACCTCTTGACAGTTGCACTGTTAGCCATAACAATTATGCACTGTTAGCCATTGTCATGTTTGGTATTTTTCTTGCTAGTAAAAATGTATTTATCTTGTTCCCCAAAGCTGTGAGACTGGTTTTAAGGAGGGTGATCTTTTCATGTCCTTCAAGAGCATGTTTCAGGATGTCAGAGATGCAGTTGACTGGGTCCATTTCAAGGCATGATTCTTTACATTTTAAACTCAGAAATGTATTAATCAAAGTTGCATTCCACATAAACTGACAAAAAAAAGCTGATACCTGTTTTTGTATGTTTGTTTGTTTTTGCCTCCCTTTTTAGGGTTCACTGAAGGAAAAGACTGTTGAAAACCTAGAGAAATATGTGGTGAAAGATGTGAGTAAACACAAGTTGCAGTTTGAGGAAATGCATCTTGTTAGGCAATGCAATCTCTCTCTCTTTTTTCATGCTGAGCATTTGTTTTTGTTTCCCCCAAGGCTAAGTTGCCTTTGCTTCTTAGTCGCATGAAAGAAGTTGCCAAAGTTTTCCTGGCCACTAATAGTGACTACAAATACACTGATGTAAGTGGTTTAGACAACATGTTGTCTAAAATACACACAGTTTTTAAAATAAATATATTTTTTTATGTTATTACATGTAAATGATACATGTAAAAAGTGTTATGACCTAAAATGTAATCTGCAGATTTTTTTTTTCTTTCACAGAAAATTATGACATATCTGTTTGACTTCCCTCATGGCCCAAAAGTAAGCTGAAACAAAGATCATCTCCTTCTAATGGTGCTAGTTATATCGAATAACTTTTGCATCAATCAAACATAGCTGTGTTTGAACAATTAATTTGCTATAGTAAAGAACACCGTATCTTATTAATGAAAGTATAGTTTAGTGGTTTTGTACAGGAGTTTTAAATCCCTAGCTCACCCTTAATTTTAAATGTATTGGGTGAGCAAAAAGTTATAAACCTTGTTGCACGTGTTTCTTTCAGATTGGCACATCTCATCGACCTTGGCAATCCTACTTTGACCTCATTCTGGTTGATGCCAGGAAGCCTTTGTTTTTTGGCGAGGGCACAGTCCTGAGACAAGTTGATACAGTAAGATGACACAGCACTTCTCACTTTCCCAGTGCTGCATTGTATCCACATTATTTTTTCAGCTATAAATACAAATAATTTGGTGTAATATAATGTTAATACATGAAACGTATATTACCTGTCTCTGATGACCTTTTATTCCTTGTTACAGACCACTGGGAGACTAAAGATTGGAACTTACACAGGCCCACTGCAGCATGGCATTGTGTACTCTGGTGGTAAGTTACACAGGATATTCAAACAGTTACAGAGTTTGGCCAAAACACGTGCTTTAATATTTCATCGGACCACCTGTAACTTGATTACAGCCTGTATTTTAAGTGTTTTAACACACTTGCGCAATGTCAGAACTCTTCTTTTCATCCAGGGCAAAATTAATTTTTAAGATCAGAGGACAGAACAGAAGGGAGGAAACACTTTGTAAAGCCTTAATTAGCAGAGCCCAAAGACTTTCACTGAGGCTGAGGTCAGGCCTCGGTGATGTCCAATTCAAATGTAGATAAGATTCCTCATTCTCCCATACCCTATTTCAAAAAACTCCATTGATATGATGATATCCTGGTCATTCAGGTCATCAGCTGACTTTATTTTTTTTCAACATAATGTTACTGAGCCTAGACCTGACCAACTGAAGCAACCACACATCATTACACTGCCTCTAGGGGCACTGTGCCTCATGTGTGCCACACTGTATGCACACTGTGTCCCCTCTTACCCCAACACACCCATCACTCTGGAATGGAGTCAATCTGAACCACACAACCTTTCATTATTCCAAAGTGCAATCTTTCTCCTCAGCAAATTGAAGTTTTTCCTGTCTCATTAAAAAATGGTTTCTTTATGGACACACAGGTGTTTAGTCACAATCCTGTGAGTTGTTGTTGCATTGTGTGTAGAAATGCTCTTACTTTCACTGCTGAACTAGTAGCTGTGAATTCTACTGTAATTCTTTCATGATGCAACTTCACCAAGCATTTAAATGATCGCCGATCAAGATCATTCCTGCTTTATTTCTCACCACATTGCTTAGTATTTTCTCTTTATCATTTGCTTGATGTAGGAATATAATAAATTGTCCCTTCTGACACACTGACATTTTTGGCAGCGTATTGTTGTAAATTTGAGTATTGTAAAATGCTGTGCTTCTTTTTAATGTATGTATGCTGCATAATATTTACATACGTTTTGCTACAGGATCCTCAGATATTGTCTGTGATCTCCTAAGTGCTAAAGGTAAAGACATCTTGTATATCGGAGACCACATTTTTGGCGACATCCTTAAGTCTAAGAAGCGTCAGGGTTGGAGAACCTTCCTTGTGATTCCAGAGTTGGCTCAAGAGCTGCATGTTTGGACTGACAAGAGTGGTAAGTCTCACTTTGTTTCTGAATCTTTTAGAATTTATCATTAATTTATCTTGTTTGAAGTTTTTCATCCTATTCTCAGATAAATGGAAATCCTTTGGCACAGTAGGAAAAAAGTAAAAAGGACCCGTTTTTGTGTATGGTTACTGAGTTAGCTAGAATAATTGTATTTGTTACAAGTGAATAATGTTGAGTTTGTGTTTTTTGACAATATTTCTCTGCCTTCTTTTACAGCTCTTTTTGAGGATCTCCAGAGTCTGGATATTTTCTTGGCAGACCTATATAAGTAGGTGTCTCTGAATGTGGTAGGTTTTCTTTTAAATTTCACATAAGGACATGCACTTCTTAAGTCACTGGCATGTACAAAGTAGTAGTCAATTCAAACCTGGACTTTTGATTGTTCAGAATAACGGAACACAGTTATTAGAGTAAAGACTACCTTTCTTCATTTCTCTATATAATCCAATGCTACACTAATGCACTTTGTCCCAATGTTTCATTAGTGCTTTGGATACAATCAAGGAAAAAAGTTTTCTCAGCACAACGGAACCATAATCGGACTGCCTGATTCAGTGACGATGACATGAATTAGGAAGTCTGATCATGGTTCCAGTGTACTTCATTGAGCAGTTACAGGAAGTAATTGCTTGGAGCAAGGTCAGGACTGAAGGGGGACGTGACAACAACTTCCAGCCGCGTTTTTGTAATGTGGAAGTGGTGCAGTATGAGGTTGTGCATTGTTCTGCAAAAAAACTAAATGTTTTTGGTGATCAAACCAAAATGTTTTTTTTTTTTTTCTGTTAAAGGAAGTCCCAGGGAGGCCAGCATGTTAGCAGTGACTTTAGATTGAAGCAATCATCACACTAAGCAAGTCCAATCATCACACTAGTGTAAAACACTTGAATAAGTGCTTTATTGTGGCAGGGGATTATATAGAGAAATATAGGTAGTTTTTACTTTCATAACTGTACTCTGTTGTTCTGCACTATTAAAAGTCCCAGTTTGACTTGAACACTCTAAAAAGAAATCAACTTGTGTCTGTTTTTGGAACACCAGTTAGCAGGTGCTCTCACATCATCTTCATCTGCATGTGTGGTTGCTCCCACTTTCCCTTTTTTCAGTTCTGACCCTCAACTTGTTTCTGCTTACAGGCATTTGGACAGCAGCAGCAACGAGAGACCCGACATTAGTTCACTTCAGAAACGCATTAAGGTCTTGAATTATAGTTACCTTATTTGGAAGTTAGTTCAGTTTCAGCAAACATGACTGAAAATCATATATAACTTGGATTTCCACAGAAAGTAACACATGACATGGACATGTGCTATGGGATGATGGGAAGTCTGTTCCGCAGTGGCTCTCGCCAGACCTTGTTTGCCTCTCAAGTGATGCGCTATGCTGATCTGTATGCTGCTTCCTTCATCAACCTACTCTACTACCCCTTCAGTTACCTGTTCAGAGCTGCTCATGTGCTGGTGAGTGTGAGGTTTTTTTTTGCTGTCACATTTCTTCATTAGAATGGTGTTTCAAGACTGACATGTAGAGCCCTCTGCTGCCTGGACGACGAATTGCAGCTGCAATGAAAACATTAACAATGATTTTATATCCTTTTTTTTATATACTTGATTAAATCCAGTCTTCCTTGCTATACAACTGAATTATAGATTAAAATAATGGTACTAAAAGCCGCATTCTCAGTCAGCAATTATTTGGAATTTCTCTATAGCTATGGTAACAGTTATTTTGTTACTAAACATAATCATGGGTGAAACCGTTTCTTAATTTTGGCCAAGATTTTCTTTGGTTTTTCTTGTGGGTTTAAACTACCAGCACAGTCCTCATTGTCTACCTCTAGCATTGCTGTTACTATCGTTACCACTCCAAAGATGACGTGGGATTTTCCACCTGTTATATCAACACTATGCTTGGCAGGAATTTTTGTTTTTCATGAGGGTCAGAGTGAGATGATAAAAATAAAAAAAGTCTAAAGTCTTATTTATTTATTGTCCTTTAAACTTGAGATTTTTGTAATCATCGTAGTAGATGTACAGTAATCTTGTATGGTACAAATACAATTTATGCCATAACAGAACTGTCTAGAAATCTGCAAAGAGCTGGACCCCTGACCACTGTGCTCATAATTGATTGATTGATTTATTTTTTTTGGTTCAGATGCCACATGAGTCCACTGTAGAGCACACTCATGTGGATATCAATGACACAGAATCTCCCATGGCAACACGCAACCGCCACTCCGTGGACTATAGAGACCATGAGTGTAAGAAGCACCAGCTGACCCGCTCCATCAGTGAGATTCAGCCTCCTCATCTGTTCCCCGTGACACCACAGGAAATCACACACTGCCACGATGAGGATGACGATGAGGAGGAAGAGGAGGAAGAGTAAGATTGGAAAGTTATCAATGTAACCATTTCTTTAGGTCTTTAGGGCCTCGAATTTACTCTGAATTTTTTTGTTTGTTTGTTTTTTAAAGAGTTTTAGTTGTGTAGGAAAGCTTCGAGGGTGCCTTCTGTTGTTTAGGCAATCTTGTGCAAATGAGAGTCACATTGGAACCCACAGTGCCACCATCAGAGTCCAGTTTCCTCTTCTTGCCTTAAGGCCAATAAGGAAGTAGCAGCCTTCCTTCCTAAATCTATGGAAACATTATTTCTGTTGCCTGTCACCATGACTTGATGCATGATATTAAGGGAACAAATGCAGTATTTGCCTTATCGGACCTGCATTTTTAAGCAGAGCCTTTGAAAATATGTGCATGCAATGGCCTTACTTTTTATGTGGCAGTTTAATTGAAAAAGTAAACCCATAACGCATGATGGAAACTGTACCTATCTCCTATGGTCAAACAAAGCTTACTGTAACAAGTGTTTAGCACAGGCAACTTCACTTTTTGTTGTTTTGATGAGTCAGGGGAAGCATATAGCTTATAATGGTTTTATTAGAAAACTGCTGTACAATTATATCCTAAGCTTGTAAGCACAAAGACACCCATACTATGCATCTCTTTTGTCTTGAATGCAACCAAAGGGGTTGAATTACTCAACGACTGCACAAAGAGGGACTAGGGAGAGAGAAATAAACTGTCCCACTGTGAATTATTCTTGTGTATCGTGGTCCAGGCATACATAATACTGAAGTGACTTGTCCAGGCCTGTAGACCTGGATCTGCTATTTTCATTACAGATTTACAATTCTTTTTCTTTTAAATTGTTGCTTAATTGATAGATGAATGTTTATTCTTTATATTTTGATCTGAAACTGTTGCTTGAGTTCTGTTGTGGAACTGGTTTTTTTTTTTTTTTTTTTGCCTGTTAATTGTGGACAAATAGATCAAAGCCACAATGTGAGCATTAAAATTGTGCGTAAGGGAAGCTTTTTGCTTCAGAGAGCTCAGACCATGATGAATACTGAATTTTTGAATATAACTGAATTATAATGTAGCCAACTGTTTAGACACTTAGGATAAGACCAAAAGTTTCAATATTTAAAAAAATAAGAAGAAGAATGATGGTTGATCTAGATGAAGGCCGTATCGGTGGTCTGCTTTCTTTTAATTGCCAGGTTCTTAAATCCCACCACAATTACTGTAACTGTTTGCAGTGCATATATTAGATTTTTTTTTCTTTCCTTTTTTACTGACTGACTGAGCTGCTGTAAACCAATTCTTCCAATTTATTTTAATCTATCATGTGTAGGTTAAGGATGTTTTTAAGGACATTGTTTATTAGCATGTTACCTATTGTGCAGCAAGTTTACCAGAACTGTTTACTGTTCAAGCACTAAAACTGCCTTCATTTATGTCCTTACAGATGTAACTACTGGAGCATGACCTCATTTTAACATGCACATTAGACTCTTTTTTTTTTCCAGACAGCACCATCACCTTGACCGAGTCATGGAAACAGCTATATATTACGAGGAAAGGCAGCGTGTTTAACAGCATGTAATGAGTGACGCACATGTAAATTATTGTGAAGCCCATGCTGCATGCGTCCACTTCCACAGTAAAACTGGGCCTTATCCAAATGCAATCACAATGAGTCTGCATAAATAGTAGCTTAACTTTTGGTTTTCTCAATTGCTTTCTCAACTACTTGCGTAGTTGCGCTTGGTGCACTTCTTCGGGCAATTAAGTGTTCACAAAGTGGTGATGTTAAAGTTGTGGTGGAGGAAATTTCAGTTAAGTTATCTGTTTTCATGCCTCCCCCCCAAAAAAAATCTCCAAATTTCTCTTTCAAGCTATGTTTGCAATTGTTACATTTTGCCCTATTCATTATACATAATTAAAAATGAAAAGTTGAATAATGTTGAAAGTAATTTCACTGCTGAAATAAAGTTTTAGTGATCAAGCTATTGCATTAATTGCATTTTGTTGTAACCTGTTGCACATCTGCAACCCGTATTCATGTAAAAAAATAAATTTACCACTACTGTCTAAGCTTCAAACCTATGTACATATGTAACTTATCAATAAGAAAATAATTGCTTTACAATCATTTATAGTCCTGATTTAGTTAGCATCCAAACCTTTTGTAAAACTCAGCTTTGATTCCTGGCAGAACTACATAGCATTCTGGGAAATAATCCTGACATGTCATTCAATCAATTGCAGCTTTTTCTTTCAAAATGAATACTATGATATACTGTATGACATATATACCATATAAATCTGCCAAGTTCAGCACAATCAACTTATGTAATAATGGGAAGGTGTGGGGTTCTCCAGTTTTTAAACATGTTCTCACTTGTGCAAATTTGTGATGAGTTAATAATAAATAATAATAATAATTTACCTCCAACTAAATTTGAATGAGGAGCAGTTTGGGAAATAAATGAGCAGCTGGCTTTAAAGGAAGCGTGTGATTGGCAGCTGTTGGTTGATGGGAGGGAGCTGTCTGGCAGGTGTGAACCAACCAAAAAAAATTCAAAGTCAAGTATAGTGTCTGGGTTTAGGCTTAGGTTAAAATAAACAGAATTTAAGCACATCACTGCTGTTTGTTTCAGTTCAGTCAAGAGACACGTTTAGCTACTCAAAGCTATTATCATTAATCTGATTATACCGTATGCTACTTTTACTCTTACTTATCGTAATAATATATATAATATATCGCAGTACAAAAATGACAAAATATATAATTTGGTCTCGCAATATGTAGAGACAGGGTGCAGTTGCCTTTTTAAAATACGATTAAAGTCTCTTGGTACCTGCGCATGTTTTTTTTTTTTTATTACAGATACAAATTTCTTTAACCTAATTCATTTTGAAAATTTATTTATATTGCTCATATGATTTTGGAGTCTATGCTATTAAAATGGTTATAATTTTGAGAAAAAAAGATTTTTATCTGGAAAAATTGCAAGTATCCTGCAGTCATAAATTTTTGCCATTGAGTGTACTGAACTTTAAACTGTATCATATGCATATCGAATCATATCGAGGCAAAAGCATATTGTCACATCCCTAATGAATGGTTTTGTCCCTCATGAGTGTGCAATATATATCGCCACCTGTTGGCCATGTAGAAAAATAGGGTGAAGTGTAAAATTGCATCCATAATTCACTCATTCATGTGTCTTTTCTAGACAGAACAATTGATTCAAAACTCTGGGATGTTTGCAGATCCATATAGTCAGTGGAAATCAAGAGGAGATGAAAAAAACAAACAAAAAAAAAAAACAAGTTCACATAACACCAGGCATAAAATACACAGAATACACCGAGTTTTTACTCTGTACTACAAAATACAGTCTTCAGTGTGTTACTTGTATTTGTTAAATCAAAGAGGTATTTGAGAAACAAATGCATCAATCAAGCAAAACTCTTGTCAAACAATTATTTTATAATAGCAACATTCAATTTCTTTATATAGAGATATAGTATTTTCTTGTTGATAGTATGTAAGTATATAATAGAACTCTCTTATCTCAATGCCTTTGCAGCATCTTTAAACACATTCAAAATTCTGAATAGCAGCAATGTACGGTGGATTCGAGCAATTCGCCTGAGCACCACATTTCTGAAGAAATTTTTCTCTCCTAATGTGGGCCGTGTTCATTTTACAGTTTTCAAGATACAATGTTGTCCTCTGAGAAAAATGAGAACGTTCCTTGTATATTCTCGAGTAGGTTACGTCGTTTGAAGTGCATGGCGTTGTTAATGCTTTTACAATATGTAGATGACATATGATTCAATGTTAATAATTTAGCATTCAGAAAAAAAGTCAGAAACATCAAATTATGTTCTGGGTCCCATTGAAAATTGTCCTCAACTGTCTAGCAGTGGATTTTCTGTTTCCTGTTCACTAGGACACTTGACAGTGTGTGTTTTGTGGGCTGTTACGATGCTGATTGTCCCTGCATAACGGATACTCTATTGCACTGACAGGTTGCTACATACAGTAAATACTTAAAACCTCGGTTTTAACCCACAGTAATTAAAATAGAGCACTGAATCGTCATTTACAGTGTATGAACTGAAATACTGAACTTAATAAAATCGAGGAACGTTCCATACCTTTATATCGATATTCCCGAGTGAGGTGCAAACAAATAAACAGGAACACGTGTGATTGTTTTTGTTTTGCAAGCTGTGGAAAAAGTACCTCATGCCCACTGCTGAACTCCGCGTAATTCGATTTTAGCATGTTACTCTGTTATAATGATGTCACACGTGCATGGAAATTGTGAAATCATTCAAATCAGCATAGAAATACTAGAATTGTTTTAGGCTGGAAAAAAAAGAAAAGAAATTCACATTTTAAGCACAGTTTAACACAATTAAACAAACCAAAAAATGTTACTGATAACAAAATGGTCCAACATGTTTTTAGATATAAAAACTGAAATTAAGATGCGAGATAGATCAACTCTAGCTCTATTTACTGTAAAATGTGACACTGTAAGGTACATGGAAAAAAAATCCCTTACATGTAAACATACTGAATGTCTTTGTACTGCGAATACTTCACATGGCACATCTGTATATGTGTTACATGCACACAGTCTTTATCCACACAGAATGTTCCTCCTGTCATAAACAAGAATGAGCTTAATGTTTCAGTACCATGAGCTCAAAGAATTTAATACTGCACGATTTAATACCTCAACCCTTCTTTTGCCCAAAATTGTGTAGTGGTTTATCTTCGTGGTTGCCTATCAGAGACTTGGCGCTTCTCTCTACCTCTGTGGAAATATCGTTACAGCTTTGTCATAGAAATGGGAAGTGGGAATTAACATTTTTCTCAAATCGAGACTGGTAAATGTTAGTCTGTCACATGCTCTATCTGGCACGAAGAGAAACTCTAGAAAGGTTTATTTTATCTTCTGGCCCATTCATCCTTACATTTTCCATACCACTTATCCTGGTAGGAGATTACACAGGGAGCTCAGGTACACCCTGGATGCAGTGCAGAACCACTGCAGGGCACAAGTGCGTGCGCGCACATACACTCTTACTACACTGCATGTCTTTGGACTGTGGGAGGAAACTGAAGCACCTGAAGGAATCCCACCAAGCATGGGGAGAACATGCAAACTCCACGCACACACTGTTTGGAGGCAAGATTTGAACTCCCAACCCTTGAGGTGTGAGGCAACAGTGTTAAACACCAAGCCACTGTGCCTCCTTGTATATATTAAACTCACAGAATGGCACTCTCCCTTCTCCCTTCAGGCTCTGTGGCTAAAACTGCTAAAAATCACTAAGTAGATCAGTTAGTCAGAGAAATTTAGACTGAAATGCAGCAGTACTTGTCTTTATATATATATATATATATATATATATATATATACACACACACAATACCAGAAAAAGTTTGGACATACGTTAGGATTTATGTTTCTACATTTTAGAACAATACTGCAGTTTTCAAAACTATGAAATGTATAAATAATATGTTAAGACATGGTGGTCAGCTCTTCTGGAAGCGTTCCTGTCAAGTGCATTTGCAAAACCCATCAAGCACCATGATGAAACTGGCTCTCATCCCAGGAAAGCAAGATTAAAACCTTTGCTGCAAAGGAGAATTTCACTTAGAGTTACCAGCCTCAAAAAATCACCAATTAACAGCACTTCAGATTAGAGGCGTTATGAAGGCTTTACACATCATGAGTAGCAGACACATCTCAGTATCAACTATTCGGGGGAGATTATTGCATGGTTTGGACGCCTCCAGCATTGTTTTACAATGTAGAAAGAAATAAAGACCATGGAGTTCGGTGGTGTGTCCAAACTTTTGACTGGTACGGTATACTGATCGAGTGTTCATGTCAGCCTACAAATGTACATTTCTTCCTGTAAAAAAAGTTAAGACATCAAATAAAGTCCTACAAGGTTATCGTTCTTTGTAAATAATGCGGAATTACTAAACAGTCTAGACTCTCCTCTGCCTACACTCATAGCTTTCGTGCTGAATCTGAGGTAAAAACAAAAATTCATTAATGCCGAAGTAGACTGCTTCCTGCACCTCTTAACAGCACCCTTTCACATACACCAATGCTAAATAAAGTCCACTGCAGGGAATCTCCAGTTAACTGGCTCATGCATGCTCCTATCCCTGAACGATGTCTACCAGTTACAAAGCCGATTAACACTGCTTTTTGCTTGTTTATTTGCACTGCCACATCTGGTAGAAGTCTGTGATAGATCCTTGATGGCAGGAAGTGATGTGGCAAGAACTGTCGTTCTGTCTGGTAAAATATGAGTTGGAGTGGGGAGGACCAGTGGACAGTGCGACAGCCTCCTGAGTCTCTCCCTCTCTCTCTTTCTGCTGTTGGGTGAGAGTGCATCTGCTAGCTCACTGCGTGAGCGCTTCCCATTCTGTAGTCTGTCATGTTTCACCATGCCCTCCATAAGTGTAAAAAAACAAAAATCACAGGATTCTGTTGATCCCAGAGAAGCTGCCCGGTGAAAGCTTCCCAAATGGTGCTCGCTAAAAATACTTTCATCCTCTCACCTGACCCATTTCCTGTCTCCTTTAGATCGTCCCATCAGTGTGTGTTATGTGGTTGGGTTTGTGTGTGTTAGTTGAGTTCTGCTGTTGAATGAGCAGCGAGGCCGATTCGACTCCTGGTCCGTCCTGGTGTTCGGTCAGAGTCAGCTCTATCTTGGTGAACTCACTGTCTGAAGACTGAGGCGTCTTGTCCATGCGGGACGCCATGACAGCGTTCTGATACTGCTGCCGGGACACCTGGCACACAAAACGGCCAGATCAGCACAGACGGCGGTGTCACGAAATCCTGCAGTGTTTAACCTGTCTTGTGTACACCATGATGAAGACATGCAAAAAAGTAACAAATTCTAACCTTGATGTAGAGCAGGTCAGAAGCCGCTCGAACGGAGTAGTCCGGCACGTAGATCTGCAGGAAGGCGTTGAGCTGGTTGTTGCTGCTGCCCAGAGTGGGAGTGAGGGCCTCCATGCGCTCGTTCCGGTTCACAGAGTCTGAGTGGTTCAGTCCAAAAGGTCGAGGGGGTGACTTATTCTCTGCGTAGCAAAAATAATCTAAGGTCATCTGTTGCTTAAACATACTGAGATTGCTATAATCTGTCTTTTAGTTGCTTTTGGTAGAGAGACCTCTAGGGGATTGTTTTGTCCTAATTCTCATCTTGTGCACTGTATCTTACCTTTAATTCATGTGCTGAAGATGGGAGAATTTTCAAATCATAGATTACAACTTTTTTAGATTATTTTTGTGTTATGCCAGCCGCCCTTTCACTGTCCACTGTTGCTGATTGTTTGTGAGGACAGGAGTAGCTCAGTGGTTAAGGCATTGGACTATGGTTTAGAAGGTCCACTTAACCTTCCACTGCTCAGATGTATAATGAGATAAAAATGTAAGGATACGGTCGTCTGCCAAATGGCGTAATGTAAATAATTTTTGTTAGGTCGGTCCCACTTCCCTTTGTGAAGTTTGTATAGGCATAGGGTTTGCCCAAGGGCCTAACAGTGGCATCCCAGCAATGAAGGGGCTCGAACCCCACCCCCTGATCAGCAACCCAGAGCCTCAAGTGTCTGAGGCACCAATCCATCACAGCTATTTGATCTAGATTTATGAGTCTAATATTTAAGTAAAATCTTTACCCACACAAACTCTATACTAATATGAATGTCATTAATGGCTGGTGGACTTGTGGACTTATACAGTCACATAATTATTTTTAAACGACAAAATAATTTTTCTGGGCTACTATACAAGGATTGTGTATGTTACAACAAGTAACATTAAAACGATTCAATGATCTGAAGTGTGTAATAAAGCTAGAAATGTTTTAAAACGCCTTGGTACATTAGGCACACAGAAAAATGTCACAGAATATTACAAATGTAACATTTTACCTCTAAACGTCTAAAGTCGCCCGATGAATACTGCGAAAATCTAAAATGCCTTCCTGATACATTTTGGCTAAAAGCTTCGGAGCAAGAAATTGCCCCTAAGTGCAGTCTCCTGAGCATGTGACTGATAAGAAATTATAATGGGTGCAAAGAGCAATAAACCAGAGTAGCTTGTGTCAAACAATGTTACGGCCAAACAAGCTTCGCATTTCTTATGACTGAGGAAAAAAAAAAAAAAACAGGAAGCATGGATGAGAGTAGAAGGATGAGGGATATTTACCTGGAGATCCTGCAAGAGATTCTGCTCTGCTCACTACGAAGGTTCGAGACAAGGAGAGTGGAACTAGAGAATAGAAGGAAGAGCAGTATTTAAAAACAATATCCAATTCAGAGGAATAAAGCAGTTATTGGGGAGTTTGGCGAAAATCAACTGAGTAGTGATTTAGCAGAATAAGGGGAGCTTTTCAACATCTCTGAACTTGTTGCTAGAATGTGCAGAGTTCACCTGAATTGGAATTCTTGACACTTCTACTGGAGGACGCTTGAGTCTGTGGCGTCATTCCCCTTAAATAACCTAAGAATTAGCTATATGGCCAAACTCATTCTGAATTCTCAAGTGTTACTTGAAGTGTTACTTGTCCCTACTGCACTTTGCGATTTAACATAAATTGTCAAGATTTGTCAAAAACTGCTGTGACTTCATTAGCTGTTAACAGTGACCTGGGTATTTATGTTTTGTAAACCTGTAACTACAGAAGCTATGAACCTGCCATTCACCTCCATAATAAACATCACCATATGCAGTGGAATATCTAATAGATATGGATGTGTAAAAATCATCATCAGAACCTACACGTTTTAGTGGGCACTAGAAAGAATCTGGAGCATACAAGGTATATGCAATATCCAATATAACTAAATAGTATGCTCTATGAAGGTTTAGTAGTTTAGTGTGCAGGGTTGAATTTGTTCAATTTAGCAGTTTTGCCCCACCTCCCTGTCTAAGATGTTTTTATGGACACTCCGGTAGAGACAGCTCAAAGCTGTCCATACCAACATTAAACTCTGCATATTTTTGGACTCACCACCTACTCATTCTAAAAACCACCCACAAACCTCCACAATCCATATTCAAAGAACTGCTACGATGTCTTTCTAGTCGGTGAAGACATTTCGAAATGTAGAGTGTGGTCGATTATTTTGTGACACTGTGACTTCCTGACGAAGGACCTTTAGATTTTTCTATGATCTGGAGATCACAAGGTTTGGGATCTAATTCGGGAACATAGATAAGCCAACTAACGAAAAGTTCTTTAAGGAGGAGATTACTACAGTATAAAGATCACTGACAGTTTATGCATCAAAAATGACAGCAGCAATGAGAGATCTACTGTACATAATTAAGCTTCCAAATAACTGTCTCACACATATAAAGGCTAATCAGTCATGTGACTTAAAAATTGTGAGTTCGGGTTCTAATCAGTGTAACCTGTATCTAAAATGACCAGTTAGGCTTCTGTGTATGTGTGTGTGTGTTTCTCTATTACCCAGACCTGGTGATGATGTTAACGACATCATTCCATAGTAGGAAAAGGGTCCAGCTTTAAACTTCATTCCCTCTTTGCCAGCCTCAACCTCTACCTTTCCCTAAGGACGAACAAGAGGAGAAAATTAACTGAGGAACAAAAAAAAAAAAAGAAAAAAAGAAAACATTAAAGGATGAGTATATGCATTCGGCGTAGACATTTTAGGCATAAATCCAATGTTTGTGGTCAAGCCATCAGTCTGGACAGGTTATGTAGTGACGTAGCTAAAAGGGATGCATTGTAAGTGAGAGTGACACTGAGAAAGCACTTAAGACAACTACACTGGATAACAAACAAGAGTATTTTGCCTAGACTTATCCACTCAGGTATGGCCATAGATTCAGACCCTTTGTGTACTTAGGAGAAGCTCCTCTGTCTGCAATTACAGTAATCTTAGATAAGTTCTATTCATCTTAGGTAAGTCTCAACAGTATTGTCACACATGGATTTGAGCAGTGTTTCCCATGTGTCCTAGAAAATGATAGCAAGCTCAATCAGACTAATGAGGTATGTCTGTGCAGTGCCTCCCTCCACAGATCAGCATTACCTGGTTTTCACTGGATGCAGCACTTGAAATTCTCATCAGACCAGCGAATCATTTTTTTCCCCACTCCCAGTCCTTTAAGTGCTTGCCATATGCCTTTAACTCAGGAGTGGTTTCCATTTAGCCTCTTTATCATAAAAGCCTAATTGATGGAGTATTTTTGAGCTGGTTGCCCTTCCAGCAGGCTCTCACATCTCCGCAGAGGACATCATGGCTTTATACCCTTGTCTAGATCTTTGTCTTGCCACAATTTAATTGCGGAGCCCTACAGAGAGTTCCTTGGACTTCAGAGCTTGGTTTATGGTCTGACAGGCTCTGTGAATTGTGGGACAATAAAAAGAAAGTGTGTCCCTTTCTATATCAGGTCCAAGTAATTGACAATACTTTTGGCCACCACTGTTCATAAACAATAATGAATAAAATATTTTGAGCCAGACATCATACATCCCTTCATATTTTGTTTCCAAACAGAAGCCAGACTTTCCTGTACTATTTATTAATGTGGTCTTGAGAAGTTCTCCAGGCTTTCTTAAGGACCTTTTGGCTCAAATTTTCAGTCTAGTCCCTATATCTGAACAGTTTCAGATGAATGTTTTTATTTGTTAAGTCACGCTGACTTATGAATCAGTCAAGCATTTATCCTATGGCATAAATTGTATGTAAACAAACAATTTGTAAACTGTATCTATAGTACTTTGCGTCCTGTTTCCTTTTTGTTTCTATTTTTTTAATTCAATTTAATATAAAGAAATGATGGGTGGCTCATGACTCGTGCGTAGTACTATAGTACTATATGTGTGCTATATTAAATAGCAAATATATATGTATATATACACACAACTGTTCCCATGTTATTGATATTACAAGCTTTTAAGCTATTCATAACATTACACAAGGGTGATTATCTGTGAAGTGTCAGAAGGTAATAAGCACTGACAATGATTAGAGCACTTATGCTAAGTAAGCTACTTCCTGGTAATATTACACAGCATATGATAGTATATTCAGAGCTACAGTGCTGTGAAAACATATTTGCCCCTTCCTGATTTTTGAATTTTTTGTATAATTGTCACATTTAAATTATAACCATTTGATGAATGACCATCAAACAAATGTTTATATTATGCAAAGAATATGCAAAAATCAGTTATTTATTACTACATCTAATAACAAGTCATTAGATTTAGGGGGCAATTACTTTTTCACATAGGGCCTTGTATAAAAAAGTATGACTAATAAATAGTAATGTTATTTTAGTCCCCCACCAAATGGATATTGTACACTATAGGATTGTTGTTTTAGCTGTGTTGCATCATCATCATCATCATCATCATCATCACTACCTCTGTTTATTTAGGGCCCAAGCACTATGACGTCATCTCAATCGCTCCGATAATACTGTTTTAATAGTGCAGATTTCATAAATGTGCGACGGCCTTCTTGTTCTTCTATGGATTTTTTAATTATTATTATTATTATTATTAATTTATTCTTTTTTTTAATCATCCGGGCCCTTTTGGAAGTCTTAACATGCCTAAAAACCAGAAGGACACGCATTGGCCGCGACAAGGCCATAAACTTATGCCATATTCAGTGACATCAGGGTCTGATGCTTTTTTGACGTCTTAGCGTGCTTAAAAGGCACACAACTTATCCGTTGCTGTGGTGATGGCAGAGATGTTTGGGCGCACTCTTTGTTATCAAAACTATATTTACTAAATATGATTTTGATTATGGTTTAGAACTATGGCTGAAGTTTGTGAATTACATTTACATTTCTCTAACATATAAAACAGCATAAAACAGCTCCTTTACTTAACAGTAAGTGTTGCTGACCTGCAGGATGAGGATGAAGTAATCAACAGGCTTGTTTCTCTGAAATAGATAGTGCTCTGACATTTTCTTGTTCTTGTCATCGTACTTGAGCTCCTGGATCACGTTGGGATGCTTGAGCAAACGCAGAAGGATTTTCTCTGTCATTTGAGCTGGGCCGAACGGCTCTACTTCTGAAGAAGCACAAAACACAATTGGAAGAGTATAGATGAAGGATGTGGGGTAAGTCTGTAATTTTTTCCTAAATCAAGAATTCAAACATTGACACACTCTCTCTCTCTCTCACACACACACACACACACACACACACACACACACACACACACACACACACACACACACACACACATCAGTACCAGTTGCTAGGAAACGCAGGGCAGCCAGTAGAAGCTGTGGTGATATTTTGACCCCAAGTTCGTTGTCTGTCGGTTTAAACGCTGAGAAATCCTGCTTCCTCTCCCGATGAGTTACCTTCTTTTTTGTCTTGTTGTCAGCTTTTACAGGGAACAAAAAGGGCTGTAGAAAACATTCTATATACATTCACATGTATGCTACATACAGTATAGGCAGATCTGCTGTATATCAGTAGGTAAAGCAAAGCTGTAAAATACTTACTGTAAAGATCAGTTTCATCTAAAATCTCAGATTTAATGATCTCCTCAATGACGTCTTCTAATGTAACAATACCCAAAACCTCATAAAAAGGGTCTCCTTCTCCTTCATTGTTGACTCTCTGCACAATGGCCAGGTGGGATTTCCCTGAAAAATCCAATCACACACAAGTGTCAGATACATAAATCTCCATCAGTGAGCATTTAGTGACCTCAAGAAAGTGGACTTCATGTTAAACAAAATCTGATTTTGTATACTTTTGACCATACAACAGATACAGAAGGACTTTATACTGTATATGGTCCTACAATCTGGTATCACACCATGGAAGATGGGGGTTCCCTTTGATTCAGGGTTCTCTCCTTATATCATCTCAGGGTGATTTTCCATTCATCATATCTGGCTCATTAGGAACCAAGTGACTATAAATTAACTATGCTCTATAAAATTCCTTCTTTACATTTTGAATGTATCTTTATTTATTTATTTATTTTTGTAAAGGTGCTTTGTGACAACAACCTTTGTGCTACACAAATTGATTTGAAAAAACTGAATTATTTGATACATACATGTAAATCAGCGTGGTGGCTTCAATAATTAAAAAAAAAAAGACCTAATATCCTTGCCATTTCAGTTCTATGGGACTGTGATAAAAATGCTTATTTAAAGAACACTTTGGTGGATGAGAAAAGATAACGGTGATGATGTTGAGCAAGAAATTGTTCAAACACTCATGGATTTGGTCAAACATCAATTCGTTGCATTTCCTTAGCAAATCTCCTGTGGTTCCACATCTGTTTTCCCAGGCGCCCCCTCCCCACTCAATAAGCTGTTTAAAAATTCCTGCCCAGCACTATCAACCAAAATGATGAAGATTCTTTTCCTGTTTCTCAGCTAGTGAGCATTTAAAAGGAATTTTCCGGGGGCCCGAGCTAATATTAGACCTGAAATGAAGTTTCCACTCTGGTTGAGCAAATGCTCTCATCGGGGTGACAATGGAGGAAGTATAGTGTCTGCATGAATGTCTTCTCTGAATGCCAATACCAATTAAGGAAAACCTCGAGGCTTTGGCTTTTAAGGCGTTTTAATATATAAGTGAAAGCATTAAGCCAAAAAAAAAAAAAAGTCAGACATGGCCACTGAGAAGTGATCAGCTGTAGCCTTGTTATAATTCCAATAAGTGGAATAACAGAGAGGAGAAAAATATAGATGATTCCAGTAAATGTAAGATTCTTCCTAATGACACAGAGGCTTTCAGGGCAAGTCGGTTTCAGGCTGATCATTAATATACGATTTTGTGATTTTCTCATTCTCAAAATGTTGTTTTTCCACATACTTTCCAACTGCAAATGTTTACTGAAGTACGTCATTCTGGGGGGGGAAAAATTGTGAGAAACTATTTCACATCACACTTAGATCCTTATCATGACTTTACGTGTGCTGTGAATCCTTTTCATGCCGCTTCGTCCCAAAACAACTTCTATCACTGAGCACTTGTTCACATGGCTACGCGACAGACGATTTTATACAGAGCTATCTTTTGTTTTATGCCTGGCCAATGCAGACCACACACACATATACAGTTCTTTTCACATTATTTGTGGAAAGGGATTTTCATGGATTTTTCCATGATGGAGGTTCCCTATAAATAGTCCATGAGACTGTGGATGGCAAGTCTGTGAAAAATATTCCAGTAAAACCTCCATGTCTAAGGTATAAATTAAGGCAATGAGAAAGAAACAGCAATCCATGGGAAAAAATGTTAAGTCAGTTCTTTACCTTAGAACCTTACAAAAATTTTTTCCACACAAACCACATTTAACGCTTCTAACCCTAACACAAGCCTTCCCGTTATTAATAGCAAATTCTACATCCTCCCACTCATTACATGGACACAAGGAATAGACTTTTTTTACCAGCTACCAAGCAGTTACAATATCAAAACCATTTACTGATTTATTTTAATTACCTATGAACAGTACCAATATGCTACTTAAAACAAGGAAAATATAGACTGAAAAAATATATATACTTATTTATTTGTCATATTTATCTTATTCACATATTCATTTATAATACATATTCAGTGAAATTATTTATCCCAGTTATAAAGCTGGGGTCAGACAGGATACAGCATATCTGGAGCAGAGAGGGAAAAGGGACTTGCTCAAGGGCTCAACAGAGGCAACTTGGCAGTGCTGGGGCTTGAACCCCCAACCTTCCGATCAATACCCCAGTAACCCACAGCCTTCATCGTTTGAGCCACCGCTGCCTGCGCAGTTGGTACGTTTTTTGAATACCGGAAAAACTGACAAGGTCGTTACCAACTGAGCATCACTCCTTCACTAAACATGATCTTTATTTATGCTTCCTTATGCAACTCAATTTCACCATTTTTTTTTACAGTAAACAGCAATAACCATAATGGGTACATAGTGGGTAAGCCACCAAAACAGTGATATCCTGTGCGTTCTAACACCTTTTTATTAGAGCCAGTATAAACCTTTTCAGCAATTTGAGCTATAGTAGCTCTTAATCCGGCGGGTGTTTATAAATGTTTCGCCTGATTGGTATGTATATCCGTTAATTCTGATAGTGTATACATATTCAATTACATCCCTAAACCAAACTGACAAATACAAAAAAGAATCCCACTAATCAGTTTAATAAAGACCATGTAAAAGCTATCTGCTGTGAATGTGTAAAAGCTTGCTGTCTGAAACCTGTAAAGTATCACAACACAAAGATTCCTGAGAGAAAACAAGGCCTGGTCTGCAGGATGAACTCAGGTAACATGCACTTATTTCTTACCAACCTTGCCTTACTCATGGCACCATGTAATAAAATAACCTGACGTCATGGATGTAACGCCACAGGCGGAGGCAGGGCGAGATGACTGCAGGAATCTCCTTTAGTACTTGGTAAAGAGCTAGGTAAAATAATTCAAAAGCTTTATTATATAAATATGTAGAATTGTATAAACATGGGTGTATATAAACTGCTGCAATATAAGAGAGAATACAATATTAGGTATCCTTTTATACTGTAGAAAGATAATACACATCCAAGCGTTTCTCTGTGTAATCCCCTGCTACACTAATGCACTTATTCCAGAGTTTCACTAGTGCTTGGGTACCTTCAATGCAGAAATAGTTTTCAGTACGCCAGGGCTATGATCACACTGTGAAATCCTGGTGTCCCAGGAACTCCTGTCTCTTCTTTAAGTTGGTTCCACAAGTTATCTGTTGATTTTTCAAGGATCAGTTATTCCACTCACTGAATGTTCACGGGGACGACTGCACTGGGCTCAGAGCCACCTTTACCAGGACCAATTTCAACATGGTGACACATACATGATTTTCCCCATGTGTTAACAATAAGCAGATTATTATTTTTTTTTTTACACATACAGCATTTAGCAGACGTCCTTATACAGATGAATGCATACAAGCTTTAATTCTCTGGGAAATTAAGTTTAACACTAAAACGTGAGGCGCTATACATGTGTCAACTACATTGCCCGGCCAAAGTAATGGCTGCACAGTCAAAATTTTCATTTGACTGCCCTTAGCTTTCATTACAGGGTGTAGTGTGGTGGTGGTGGTGGTGGTGGTGATTAAAAAAGATCCATCAAGTTCTTAAAACCACTCTTTCACAGTTTGAGTTCTGGAATATGTCCCATCAGGAAAGGGAAAAAACTCCATAAATGGGATTACCTGGTCATTCAGTTCATTCAAGTTGTTAGCTGACTTCATGTTATTACAGTGAGCACTATGCACGATGGGGGCATCGCTTCAAGCACTTCCCTTCTTACGCTGACGAGCTCATTGCTCTGGTCTAGGATCAAGCTTTTTCCATTGCTCCAAAGTCCAATATTTATGCTCCCTAGCAAACTGATTAACCTTACCAACAAGTGGTTTTCTCATGTCCACACAGCAGTTCAGTGTTAATTCTGTGAGTTCTCGTCACATTGTGTGTGTGGAAATGTTGTTGAAGCTTTTTTAACACAATTAAATCAACATACTGTAGCTGTGATTTCTACTATCCATTTTTATTATGCGACTTCAAGCATTTGAGTGATTTCCGATCACAGATATTTCCTTGGATCACATTACTGTCATGTTGATGGTTCGGTACTGTCCTCACACTGGACAGTAGTTAACCCAATTCTAATCATTTGACCAATCTCATTAGTTGTTTTGTTTGCTTGGAAATGTGAAAAATCAGGAATCTTTTTTGGCTAGATGGTATATTAAAGCTAATTAACTGCAGAATAAATAACACAACAGTAGAATATGGTCATCCCTTGTTACTCCTGACCATGGTTAAAGATTCTTTAGCCCATTGAGCATCTGCTATCTTTTGTTTTTAGAAACATCATTTGACACATATGTCACGACAAACATTGGAGAATTGCTTATGTGGGTGTTACTAAGTCCTTTGCAATAGGAAATATGGGGCTTTGTAGATGGACTGTAGAACATGCTCATCACAATTGTTACCCAAATCTGTTTAAGTTCATTTTCCGTTGAGCAACCATTTGTGGAATGCTGGACTGTTTTACAAGCCTGCATAGCCCACTGGACAATTACCTGTTTCTGTAGATGCAACGAGTCCTATCAGCCTTCATATACATACTGTTTAATATATTCAACCTTTGCCATAGTTTCAAAATGGAGCACTAATGATACTAGTAGACTGGTTATTTGCAGGCATGGATGGCAGCCCTGTAAGTGAGTGAGTGATGAATGTATGTGCCCATCCAGGGAGATATTCCTGCCTCATACTGTACCTAGGCTCTGGATCCACCACAATCCTGACCAAGATTAAGCAGTTACAGAAGAAGATTGAATGTAATGCAAATTACTGTCAGCTTTAAGAAAGCCTTGTTTAAAGGTGTTCCATTATATTTACTTACCCCAGGAGAAAAAATTTTGCCATTCGTTTTTCTTCATTAACTACTTCATGCGCTTTATCCTGGTATTCATGGTGGATCTGGAGCCTATTCTGAGTACATCTAGTGGGATGTAGGATTACACACTAGATGGGATGTCAGTTCAATGCAGGGTACTCACAGACAGACACGCACATGCCAAGGGTCAATTTAACATAGTTCATCCAAGTATATGCATGTTATTGGCGAGGGGGAAGTAAAACAGTGGAAAGCCATTCCGACAATGGAAAGCCATTCCGACAACAGGAAATCATGCACAGACAGAAACCCCAGGTCAGGATCATAATAGAGACACTGGAGCTAAAAGGTGGCAGCTGAAAGGTAGATGCGTATCCCTTGTGCCACTATGATGCTGATACCTTACTTAGACTTGGTTTCAAGATCATCAAGATTCAATCAAAAATATTGAAGCCAATCACATTACGAATGTTGTTACTTCTAAATCAATATCTCAATATTATTATAACTAAACTCAAGATTCCTATTCATATTCACTGCAGAACTCTTGTCAGTATTGGACTGATCCAAAATCACCCAACAGTTATACCAGCTCAACTACTTTGTAAACAATGTATTTTAAACACTGACCAAAATGCTTTGGCCATTTGGCTTTGCAGTCACTTCTTCACAGGAAGATAAACTCAGTTTCACTCACAAGACATGCACAAGAGAGCCAGTCGTAACCAGTGGCTTTACTTCAGAGACTCTGTAGAAATGTCTGGGGCTGTAGAAAAGGGGCTGTTACGAATACAAATCTTTAAAATGAGAAAGAAGAAAGCAAGATGTGGTGAACCTAGGAACACTGAACAACACAGGACATGAACAATGACTACTGTTTAAGCATGCTAAAGGGTCTTTTGAATTATGATGAAGAATGTGATGAGAGATCAGGAACTCTCTTAAACGTAGGCAGATGTATGTCAAAGGTCGACATGCACAGACACCTCAATAGTGTACTAATAAACCCAAAACACTGTTATTCAGTTCCGAAAAGTAGAGGAACGGCTGCAATCGGCTGCAAAGGATCGACACAAGCCTGATCAGTTTGGGAAGAGAGTGATATGAATGGATGAAACTATATCCATATCCATATCCATGGGGATAATACTGATATCATACTTATCTATAAGGTGGTCAGTGGGGAAAATAAACTAGCACTTCATCTATGAAACGTGAAACAGGCCAGGGGTATACAACTACCATGTGTAAAGGTCCACTTACAGGCATTTGTTTTCTTATAAAGGGCCGGATAAGATACGAGACAAACTGCAACAGCAGTTACCTTTTGGTGTTTAATTTCGGTACTTTTGTTTATGCCTACATATAAAACAATTGAAATTGTTTATGCTTGTTTGATAGCGGTGCATCACGTTACATAAACGCATGTGATTTGATAAACCACAAAAACAGCGGATCTGCTTCTAAACCAAAGTGCATTCATTTTTTTTTAATGAGTTAATAAACTATGATTGCAGCGTCAAATAAACAATGCTTTAATAATATTCTTCAAGGAGCGTTCAAGTCAAACCAGGATTTTTGATTGTGCAGAATAGCAGAACACATTTATAAGAGTAAAAACTACCTTTATTTTTCTATATAATTTCCTGATACACTAAAGCACTGATACCAGTCTTTCACTAGGGCTTGAATACCATCAATGAAAGTGCCATTAAAGGAGTTCCTGGGGGTTTGATGCCAGTGTGACAGTGACAATGCAGACAGTCCGATTATGGCTCTGGCATACTGAGAAAACTTTCTACCTTGATGGTATCCAAGCACTAGTGAAACGCTTGAATAAGTGCATTAACGTAGCAGAGGATTATATAGAGAAATAAAGGTAGTGTTTTTACTCTCATAACTCTGTCCTGTTATTCTGCACAATCAAAATTTCAGTATGACTTGAGTTTCAAGTTTGACTTGAGTAGTTCATAGATACAGTACCTCTCACTGATAGACATTATATGCTGATAGCATTAAAAAATTGAACCATTATTTATAAATGTTTTGTTGCTGTTGTTGTTGTTAGAAATGAGAAATTGAAGTTTAACTGAGGTGGAAGGGTGAAATTGACTTCTACCTTTCTTGAACTCTTCTAGCATTGCATCCAGCTTGGTGTCATTAAAGACAAAGTGCAGGGGGTGGCTGTAGAATTTTGTGATAGTTTTCAGTGGGGTGCAGTCATCTGGGTCCACAAAGGCCAGGTCTTTGACAAAGAGGAGGTCCACAATGTTGCATCTGTCCCCCTCAAACACAGGGATGCGCGTGTACCCGCTCTCCATGATCTCCGACATGGTGTTAAAGTCAAGCACCGCATCGGCTGCAATCATAAAGCAGTCGCGCAGAGGTGTCATAACATCCTCCACGGTCTTAGTCCTGAGCTCCAGAGCACCCTGAATGATGTTCAGCTCCTCCTTGACCAAATCATTGTATGGATCAGTAACCCTGAGCATCTCAAGGAGCTTCTCTCGATTATACACCGTGCCAATCTCCTGTCCCAGCACATGGTCTAAAAGTTTACTGACAGGATACGATGCAGGGAAAGTGAGGATCATGAAGAACTTGGTTAACATCAGGGTGTTTGCACCAACAGCAAGCCCGTGCCTTGAGCATATTGCCTGTGGCACAATTTCACCAAATATTACAATACCAATGGTTGATACAACCACGGCGATCAGACCAGAGCCTGCGATATCGTCCAGCAAGATGGTCAAGGTGGTGTTCACGAGTACGTTCCCCAAAAGCAGTGAGCAAAGCAGATAGTTCCCTTGACTCCTCACTGGTTCGATCTTGTTTGCATATTTTTTCTCCTTCTCCGTGCCACAGTTCTGGACTATCCTGAGCTCCATGGGGTCGAGGGCCATGAGACCTAAATTCAGTCCACTGAACATGCCGGACAAGCACAACAGCATTGCAATAAATATTACCTGCAGCCAAAAAGGCAGCAGGAACTTCTTCTCCTCCACGACGAGCATTTTGGTATCCTGCCCCTCGTGGTAGATCCAGGTGTGTTCAGACCACGCGTCGCTCGCACCGCCGGCAGCAGGTGTTGGTGCGGCAATGCACATGTAGTACACTTTGCTCTTCTCGGTTTTGCGCAGGGGCTTCACTTCTATCTCGATGACGCCGGACGTGGATCGGCTCACATCCACGTTGGGAAGAATGATGATATCGGACGATCGGATGCCACAAGGCTGGAGGGCAGCCCCGTCCGCTTGGCTGTAACCGGCCGGACCGTCTGCGACTCCGGACGCGCTGCTGCTTTGCTCCTGCTCCGTGAAGGCGATCTTGGACCAGGTCTCGTTGTTAATGTTCTGCCCGTAGACCCGCAACTTCACGCGCGATCTCTCGCTCACGCGCAGGAAGCCTCTGTCCATGAATGACACGTCGTCGGTGTCTTCGAGACGCAGGCCGATGATGACGGTCTCCTCCGCCGCGTCTCTGCCGTCCGAGCGGCTTATCAGAGCGCCGGTGACAAATAAAAAAAGAACAGTCAGCGATCCAACCGGGCTGAGCGCCGCCATATTAGAAGTGGGCAAATGCAGTCCAGTGCTTTGCCCTTTTTTCACATGGGGGCAAGGTTTTGCTGAATGAAAGCGGGATGCAGCGATCAGAGCGAGTCCGAGTCCGCCTTCATCTCTGCCACGAGCTGTGCTGTGTGAGATGATACATTACACACCGCGGCTCACGGCAGCCCGATGACACTCCGGGCGCGCGCGCTCTCTGAGAAATCGACTGTTATTCCACTCCGGCGCATTGCTGACTGACAGGGACCGGGGCCAATCAGGGGGCAGCATGCGAATGAAGGCGGGAACAACCTGAACGCGCACCAAATGACGTTATGCAGAAAGCGTAAAGTTTAAGCGTTTATATCGTTTATAATCACTTCTTTAAAAATAGGAGACCGTTAAAATCTGACAATGGCTTTAACAGCAAATAGCAGAATTACATTTCTACAGAGGGGGAATATATATATATATATATATATATATATATATATATATATATATATATATATAGCCATTAGAGTATAGTGAACCAAGCTCGGGATCAAATCCAGGACCAAGGATGAGGATCAAGACCAGGAGCTGTGAGGCAGCACCACCACGCCCCCTATTTCTAATGTCCATCATCCATAAAGATCTTGTTTGAAACCCAAGCAAACATCATAGTGGGGATAGAGTGTGACCTGTGTAACTTTAACGGTGACATGGATGTTGTTACCACATGGGCTGGTTTAAGTCTTTCGGAAATTTTCCTTGGATTTTCACACACAAAAAGTTTATAAAGAATGGCGTGAAACAGTGAGTTAGTGCCAGTTCTTTGCGTTGAAACGCCTTGTAAATAAGTGAAATGACTTATTGAGGAAAATGGTCAGATTTGTTCAAACTGCTAGGATGGGCATAATAACTCAGATACTCTTTACAACCATGGTGAGCAGAAAAGCATCACAGCATGCACAAAAAAGTGGATGGGCCACAACAGTAAAAGGCCACATCATGTTCTGCTCCTGTCAGCCTAGAACAGGAGTCTGAGACTTATGGGCAATCACACACACCCACATTTATGGACAGTTGAACATTAGCAAAAAATATATATCTAGTCTTTTCATTCTCCAAATCTCATGTTTCAGTGAGATTGTGTTCATGAGAACCTCAGGCTCCAGTTCTTGGCTGACAGGAGTGGAACATGATGTGGTCTTCTGCTGTTGTATCACGTCCATCTCAAGATTTGGTGTATTTTGATCTGTTCTGAGTTTGTAAAGAATTTGACTTATCATAGACTTCCTGTCAGACCAGACCAGTGTCATTCTCTTTTGGACTCTCACATCAACAAGGTGTTTTCAGACCCTCCAACACACACACACACACACACACACACACACACACACACACACACACACACACACACACACACACACACACACACACACACACACACACAGGATTTTTATTTTATTTTTTTTACCATTCTGTGTAAGCTGTAGGGACTGTTCTGCATAAAAACTCTAATATGTTTACATAAATAAATAAATAAATAAATAAATAAATAAGCAAACCAGCCTTTCTGGTACCACAATTTGTTGTAAAATTAACACTTTTTCTTCATTCTGCTCAATATTAATTGAAGTTCCTCACCAGTATGGTATTATACAATGTACTGCTGCCTCATAATTGGCTGATTG
Source organism: Clarias fuscus (assembly GCA_030347435.1). Classification (NCBI taxonomy): domain Eukaryota; kingdom Metazoa; phylum Chordata; class Actinopteri; order Siluriformes; family Clariidae; genus Clarias; species Clarias fuscus. The sequence continues at coordinate 18,293,370 of CM059211.1, read as the reverse complement.
GATAATTCTTCAGATATGCAGATGTAGAGATGTTTCAAATAAAGTGGATGATGAGTATATACTGTCTTTCTATTAGTGCTAAGTGTCTATGTACTTTTTCTGCTATTGCCCTATAAATATATGAACACCTATATGCAGCTACACTAAATCCCAGTTTTGGATTAGAAATAACACTAGAACTAGACACGTCATTTTGGTGTTTCCTATCCATAATGGTACCAACACAAATGGCTGCACACAAATTGTAATACAATTGTAATAAATGGGTGTAGCAGGAGTACACCCTTTGATTTGCTCACATTTATATCCACATTTGATAAATTAAGTACTTATATTATTTCAGTATTAATCATGTAATCATCCAGGTTTTGCCAGTTAAATTGAGTGTTGGTTTACCCTTAAACCTCAACACAGCATAGGTCAATGACAATTATATTACTGTAATATGACGATGGAGTCATAAAAATCTCAAAATTAGCTTTTTTTTTTGGTCACAGAAACAACCAAAACCAACAATAAAAAAAGCATGATCATGTGTATCTGTGCTGCTTATTTGCATGTGTCTCATTCTTTTAAATGTAATCCTATACTGCAGAATCCTATGCTCTATATGTGTTTACTTAAAAAGAAAACAGCCGAACAAATAATGTCTAAAATGCGCTGAGCTATAAGGGCTACATCATGGGTTTTGCTTGTGAAGTTCAGACATCAAATAGGTTGGTCAAGGGAAACAACTACATTTGATGACAAAATCTTTTTGCAGGCTTAAAAATCAAACAAGCAATGCAACAGTCAGCGATATATCCACCGATTTACAAAGGGGAGGGATCACAAGCTATCAAAGGCAGTGTAATGCCCTGGTCAATGTTCTGCTAGGACACCATGGGTTCTGGCATTCATGTAGATGTTATCTTGACATGAACCACCTCCCTAAACATTGTTTCAGCTTAAGTACACCCCTTCATGGCAAGGTTATTTTCCTAACAACAGTGGCTTCTTTCATGGGGTAAAATGCAGCTTGCCGCACTGCAAAAATTGTTCATAAATAGTTGAAGGAACATGGCTAAGTGTGCCAAGGTTTTCATTCGGCTCCCATATCCACAGATCTCAATCCAGTCGCATCTGTGGGATCAGACAAACAGATCAGATCCATGCAGATCTCACATCGCAGTTTACAAAACTTGAAGAACCTGCTGCTAATGTCTTGGTCACAGATCCCACAGCACACCTTCAGAGGTTGAAGCCATGCATCAACAGGTCAGCACTATTTTGGTGGCAGAAATTAGACCAAGACAACGTTGGCAGGATTGGCGTGGATTCAGTGTTATGGTTGACCACCATCAAAAAGTCTTTCATATTGTTTTTTTAAAATAAAGAATTTAGACAAAAGGCAGCAAAATAACATTCTGATTCAGCACTATTTGGAAAGTAGTATATAAACCCTACAAACAAGATTTCTGCCAAGAACATTACATATAACTGGGATGGTGATGACCCAGGTTTGACTTTCTGTGTGTTCTCCCCATGTGTGTAGGTTTCCCCTGCTTTTTCCTGTGTCTTTCCACCTAGTCAAACATGCGAGCAGGTGGACTGGCTAAGATGAGTTTAAATGAGTACATGTATGTGTGTGCATGATGCCTTCATCCAGTGTGTATTCCCAGGATATGCTCTGGATTCACTGTGGCCCTGATGATAATTGAAATTGAGTATTGAATACTGAAATTTAAACGATCGATTTTGCTTTAAGATGTGGCATTGAGTATTAAACTGTGCAGCATATCTCATTAAATAACTGTATTTGTAAAGTAAATAATAAAAACTACAGAAAAGTATTGAGATGGCTCTGTTTTCAGTTCACTTTCCTTTCATTTTTTTAAGAACTTAAGTTTATCCAGAGGTGTGACAGAGCAGGGTTTATAAAACAACCAGGAATGTTTAATATCACTGCTGTAAATTTGCATACCTTACAAAAGGGTCATTGTACAATCTTTGTCTGTAGATGGAGCCAAAACCATTAACAATAACTACTAAATATTCTTGTGCCTTATTAGGAGTAAAGCAAGAACAGCAGAAGCAGTTTTAGACAACTCAATCTTAACTATTACCCTGATTTTCCAGGCACCAAAGAGGAGTTCCAATGACAAAATAAAACTCTTTTATTTAAAAAAAAAAAAAAAGTTTTTACATCATAATCAAACAGGCAACTATTTACACAAAAAGCCTTTTCCAAAATAAATTGTCACTTAAGACTGCAGCAGGTATATATAACTCTGCCCAAACAAACAGGACTAACATTCTTTTATCTCTCCACTGCCTTACCTGGCATAAAGTCCTCTCTCTCTTTCTGTTGGACCTTGAGGACTGATAAAGATGGATTCTCAGAACTGGGAGAGTCTCTCTGGGGCACCAACAGGTTTTAACTAAGGCAGTATTAACCACATTGTGCGTTTGTCCAATCAAATTATCAACTGGCTTTCACATGAACCAAAGTCTGTGCATATGCTTTCTGCCACACTGCTTTGAAATCTGCACACTTGCTCTAAATGATCGATAAAACAGCATAATCGCATAAACATGTCAATATGCATTTCCCTTGCTGAAGAATCCAGCCTAGTTAGACAAGCCAACAAAACACAAGTGGAGGATCAGCACAGAAAATCAGATCTTTTACTAAACTATACATTTACAGTAATATGATCTAAAATCCTTTGAAGATTAACTATTAAGAATACTCTGGATGTGACATAACATGTATTTCATGCTAAAAAGTGTAATGTGGTTAAAGTAGAAACTGTCTACATTTTTACTTCATGCCAATTCATAGAAACACAGGTTACAAGAAGGTCTTAAACAAGAACAGTCTTAAATGTACATTACAACCAGTTAGGCACAGGTGTAATGCATGGTGGTGCAATCAACTTCAGCAGAGCAACCTAAACTTTCAATCCAACAATCATGCACATAAATTACACAAATTTTATTTCTTTACTTCTATAGTCTTCCAAGGTCACTTGACATTTTGTTCACACTCAAGGCACACTTTGTATCAAATTTGCAACCTTAATATGTCTGATTCTATTCAAGATTCTATTGTTAATTGGGTCTGAAATATGAAATTTAGCTAAACGAAAAATTGGCCTATGGATCCAAACTTGAAAGGAGGTTTGGATATAACGTAAGAAAACACATTTCTGTTCATGTAAGTTATACTCTAAAGACTTTTTTTTTTTTTAAATAGTTGATCCTATGTATTATCATTTGTGCACCCTTTAGGCTGGTTTTGTCCTGTGTACACAGCTTGCAGAGATAAGTAAAAACCCTGAAGTGTAATCCAAAGCTTTCTGGGAGTAATAATCAAGGCTGTGCTCTAGGACAGACATCTGTTTGACCTTGCTGAAGCACTACTGATATTACAGGTGGGTGAGGCTTTATTACACAATCTACTGGCATTCTTGCAGAGAACATGATTTCACTTGAGCATATGACAATGTGTAAAAAACAGACAATTTTATTCATTCAGTTAGACAACAACAACAACAAAAAAAAAACAATAAGTTAATATATAAATCAGTAGTAAACTGCTCATTAAAATGTGCTAGTTTTAAGAAAGCACATTTAGCACTGACAATACTCAGGTTTTCACTTAAAAATTATTTAATTTAACAATGTTGGTTATGAATTTAAACAAAAACAAAACACATTCCACAAATCATTCCTGTACATGAGATGTTACCTCAAGACAAAGGGGCCTATTAAGCGGACAATCAAAGCGAACGTGTCTCTTTGGAGCGCAACACTCTGCACAACGTGTGAGGAACAAACCAAAGTCCAAGTTGAACCGGTCAACAATATAGCTTGGCGGTGCATTATTTTAACAAGTGTATAAGCTGTTCCTGAAGGTTTCTGGAGTGCTCCACACTGTTGAGAGGATAAAGGAAAGACAGATATCATCACGGCTTTTCTCAACATTAATTGACAGATGAAGCCACTATAACAAATGTCAACAGGTTATGTTATGACTTACTTCTTTTGGATGGCTTCTTGCCTGAAGGAAAGAAAACAAGATATGGTATGATTGTTGAGACTTGAGGGTCTGCAATCAGGTTGTCTACTAAAATAATCTAGATTAGTAGCAGTGGCATTATACTTACTGATACTGCAAATGAGTAGTTATTATGGACATTTTCCTTAGACTCTGCAACACACGCAAAAAAAGAAAACGTTTCTTCAAACATGTTCACCTCCACCTGAGATAAACTATATATTTTATACGGTTGCAGATTCATTGGTTGTTTATTAAGATGAAGAAATTTAATGAAATACTGTGAAGTGCTTACATCCTCAGAGTGCAGAATGGCATCTTCCTGGATCACCATATTTCTTGCTGCCTGACTTAGCAGCTGCAAAATCCCAGATGCAGACGTGAGACAACAGCAACAGATAGATAGATAGATAGAAATAATTTCAGCCAGTGATTTCAAGATTCAAGAGTTTTATTTGTCACATTGTTGTACAAATACAACAGTAGTAAAATGCAATGCAACAAACTCCAGACTTTGCTATTTTTTTAAGCATATGTGTATAAAATAAAAAAATTAAAATAGGCCAAGGAGACAATGAAATAATTTATATACAATATAGTATAAATACAATATTATAAAGAATTTTGTTGTAAAAATGTTAAACCAGTGCAATGATATTGAGTAAGGTTGAGAGGTTTAGGCTCTACTTACGTAATCTATCACATGCTAATCTAATGCTAGCTGCGGCTACAAACATAGTAAGCTAACCGTTATACTGTAAGGCACAACACATGACCGTTTAGCGCGGGTGCAGCACTTACCTCTTGGCTACGGGATCCCTTTAATACCTGGCGTGTAAGAGCGATCACATCTCCACTACAACAGCCGACTTTATCAGACAACAAGCCTTTAACAGACTGACCGAACCGAGGCTGCGGCTCTGAGGAAGCCATGGCTGAACACTACGGAACAACCCGAGGGACAAACCTTAAGAGAAAAGAATAATGCTATACACCTCTAAGCACCGTTATGAGATCCCCAGAACTACAACATTAAGATGCTATCTGTACTTCATAAAAGGAAAACACAAACAGATAGAGTACAACAAAAATTAAAATTGTTTTATTCATAAATATAACATCATTACTTTAATTTTTTTCCTTTTCATGTAATTAACTTTTTTTATATTTCACTTTTATTATTTTATCAATTAGAGTACATGCTGAGTTATTTTTCTATTAGCAGTTTTTACCCATAATCTAATCTAATTCTAATCTCTTACTTCTATGATGATACTCAGGGGGCGTGGCTTATTTATCCTTATGGATCACTAGCTGATCATTGTCTGATTCCATGTAGGATTTTTCCATGTAAAATGTTTTATTATTATTATTATTTTTTATGTTCTGCCATCCTCATCAAATGAGCATAGGTCACAACACAAACGGATAGCTTTCCGGGCATCCCACATACCCACATATCATCTCTTTCACATCGGCTTCCTTTATGATGCTTGTGTGGCCACATTTTTTCTCATCTAACATAGTCAGTCTGACTCCCTGCATGTTTTGGACAGTAGTGGGGGGCAACCCCCACAAACACTGGATGAATATTCAAAACTTGACACAAACTATTAAATTATAAAGTAGCAACACTACTTATTGTCCTGCCCTGAACTTACAAATATAGAATAATTGAAATTCATATGAAGATATAATGGTTTAATGCTGTGCTAGAAATAAGCTCTACTAGAGTAGTAGAGTTCAGTGGAAAGCAACTAGAATGTACCTAGCCTACATACAAAATAATTACAGTGTGTTTTTAATAGGCACTTAGTAATTTCATATAATTTCTAAATTATTGCTGTGATTTGAACCAACATGTTAAATCATCTTATCATAATCAGGAGTGACTGAACCAGAAGAGACATTCTGGTGCTGAAACAAATTGTGCAGTCTAGTGCTGTATTTTAATGCTGTGGAACTGAAGTCAGTTTAGGTGCCTTTATATTATCTTTACCCTGATGAAATCCTGGTCCGATATTGGTGCTGTCAATTCTTTTCCTAATCAGTAGCAGATCCTTGGGCAAAGTCAACGTGGTTGTCAGATACTTTGAATCACATTAGTCTGTATCAACCAGTGAACCAGTGAGTTGGTTGATCATCTTTGCTAAATCTTAATAATAATAATAATAATAATAATAATAATAATAATAATAATAATAATAATAATAATTTCTTTACTAATATTAATAAATAACATTCTCACTGTTGAGTGATTTTATTATTTTATTAAAGCATATTGCCTTTAATGTAGCATTAATGTTGATCATTCACATTCCTTTTTACCAGCATTCACAAGCTCATCCTCTGTTTTCACATCTGCTAGTCAGTCAGACCAAACTGTATATTTCAGTACTTATTCAAATCACACAAACACATGTTCTTAATTGTTTTCAAACAGTATTATCTTAAAATGGATAAAATGGTGCAGTTATGTTATGTTATTATAAAGTAAACATTGTATAGCTAATAACACATGATGGGGCATGTTGTTATAATAAGTAATATTCACGTAATTACAGGAAAATAATAAAATTTGAATTGCAGCACATTCTAAAGTGCTTATTCCTCTTAACTGCAATAACAATACAATTAATTATTTTTTCAATTAATTATAGTTGTTTTATTTGTTGCAAGACAGATTAATTGAATCATGTTCTGTATAAAAGCTATAAACAGTGTTTCACTTACCAGACCCTTTTCCTCCGCTCTTGAAGTTATGCTTTTTGTCTTACCTTCAAACGCACACGCACACAAATATATATATATATAGAAAAAAGAGAAAAAAAAAGATCTATTTATATCTATAAAAACTAAATGATCTACCAATATAACAAGTAAATATAAGCTTTGAAAACTGGTACATAGAAATAGATTTAATAATTTTAGATTTGTAATATCTATATTTGTTATATCTAGATCAGATCCGGGCATTTTAAGGCCCGGGGGCCAAATATGGCCCGCGGCCCGACTCTGACTGGCTCGCGAAAGGTTGCTTGGAATTAAGAATATAAAACCTACTTTCAAAATTTTGCATAATGCATGGACTAAAACAGCAGTGCTTTTATTTTTGGAACATGTTTACAGTGTGCGTGCATCGTTTACGTACAGGTACTCTGAAACAAGTCCGAGTGCATGTGATTAGCAACAAGTCATTGTAATGGTATCCCTTCAAAATGTTTGCACATGCCTAAAAAAGAAAGGTGGACGCTAAAGGCTGTGGTTTCAAGAAAATATGGACTACTAAATATTTATTCACTGAAGTCGGGGGTAAACCCATGTGTTTAGTTTGTGTTATGAGACGAAGCATCCGGCCCTCTACAATATTTTCTGCTTCTCATTTGGCCCCTGGGGAAAAATATTTGCCCAACCATGATCTAGACTAATATCTTTTGTAACATATGTTATATTGGAATTTTTTTCTTTGAAATAGTTTTACTTGTTAATATATTCTTGCAATGTGAACAATGCCTGGTTTTGTGTGTGTATATCTATATTTAAGATATTACATAAAAAATATTTTTACTTTTGTAAAATGATGTGCAAAAGAAAACGTCTGAATACCAGTATATGTGCTGAGTAGTGTTGTTCTCATGAGTTTAAAATGACATTGACTGTTAAAGATAGCAAAGGTGGAAATATTCTGAGGTCAAGGAGATGACATTGAAGAAAGCATATAAAATACCCATGCTTCCACACAGCCCATGGAGTGCCTGTGTACTTCTTAATGTAGATCTAACTGAAATCACTTAATATCTAGAGATGGCATGGTTTATTTGTTTGTGTATATGTTCTGCAGTTATTGTTGCAGTATTTAATCTGAGGAAAATCCATGGCTTTCTGGTAGATGATAGAGCTCCTCCACACCTTCCTTCTCTCCCAGTTATCGGGAGTCTTCTGAGCCTAAGGAGCGACAGTGCACCGCACATTTTCTTTCAGCAGCTGCAGAAAAAATATGGAGACATTTATTCTCTTATGATGGGCTCTCATAAAGTTATCGTCATCAACAATCTTCACCACGCAAAGGAGGTCCTGCTGAAAAAAGGGAAAATATTTGCAGGAAGACCACGCACTGTAAGTAGCCTTTATCAGTCTGAGATTCATAGCAAAAAAAAAAAACATTTCTATTACAGTATGTTGTTAGTAAACAACGTTGAAAGTTTAACAGTCATATACCATGAAAAAGTTATTTTACACTATTTATCTTTTCAAGGTTACTACAGACATTTTAACACGGGATGGGAAAGACATTGCATTTGCTGACTATAGTGCCACATGGAAGTTTCATAGAAAAATTGTCCATGGGGCTCTGTGCATGTTTGGAGAGGGTATTGCATCCATTGAGAACCTAAGTACGTGAGAAAAAAAAAAACAGCTTATATAATAAAAAACCATAGCTCACAATCCCTTCAGACCACATTCTAATCACAGGATGATATTCTTGAGAAATATATAAAGTTATAACACACATTCTCTTTCTTCTTATTCCTCCCAGTTTGCCAAGAGGCGAGCTGTATGTGTGAAAACCTGACTAACCTGCAGTGCTCCGCGGTAGATTTGGGCCCAGAGCTGACCCGTGCTGTCACAAATGTGGTATGTACGCTCTGTTTTAGCTCCTCATATAAACGTGGAGATCCCCAATTTGAAGCTATGCTCCAGTACAGCCAGGGAATTGTGGACACAGTTGCCAAGGATAGTTTGGTGGACATCTTTCCATGGCTCCAGGTGAACCTTTTTTCTCAAAATATCACACAGACTAGTGTATTCAGTACACGTCACAATCAGAATACCTACAAACCATTGCTGTTTTCATGTATAGCACTTTCCAAATGAAGATCTCAGAATGCTTAGGAGTTGTGTTTCCATTAGAGACAAACTCCTTCAAAAGAAATATGATGAACACAAGGTGAGATCCAGCAATCTACACCGTTCCTCTTGTTCACTTTCTGCCATTTTTCACTTTACGTTACTTAGAAAAGTAAAGTGAAACTTTGAGATGTGTCTCCATCTGCAGGCAAACTTTAGCGAAAACATCCAGCGAGACCTGTTGGATGCTCTAATCCGTGCCAAATACAGCTCGGAGAATAACAACACGAGCACTCAGGATGTTGGTCTTACTGATGATCATCTGCTCATGACTGTAGGGGATATTTTTGGTGCTGGAGTGGAGACTACAACTACTGTGTTAAAGTGGGCAGTTCTTTACCTAATACATCATCCACAGGTATTTTCCCATCATGTAATATTAGTCAAAAGTTTCAAATAATATAGAATATTAAAGTACACTTCATCATTTATATCAATATCTTATATCAATTATATATTTTATTCATATAACTGATCACCCTATCAGATTCAACATGCACCGCACATGCACCAGTGGGAAATTGATTTATTACGTGAAGCAGCTGAGATGATTCAGTTTATATGGTTTATAGGTTCAGAGAAAGATTCAGGAAGAGTTAGACACTAATATCGGGATGGACAGGCACCCCCAGGTTAGTGACAGAGCAAATCTGCCCTACCTGGAGGCCACCATCAAGGAAGTGCTCAGAATCCGGCCAGTCTCACCACTTCTCATCCCTCACGTAGCTCTCTCAGATGCTAGGTAATTTCACTTTACTTTGTACTGACATTAAAACTTGGACATTGTTTAGATGTGTGTTTATCTCTAATCCTGTCTGTTGTGTTACAGTATAGGAGAGTACTTTGTACAGAAAGGGACGAGAGTCATCATCAATCTGTGGTCTTTGCACCATGATGAAAATGAATGGAAAAACCCAGAAGTGTTCAACCCGGGTAAGTGCAAGGCAATTGACCATTAACTACTGTATCAAATCCATTGCGGTTTGTAAAAAATCTCCAAGGCAATGTTTCTACTTGTGCATTAATTGGGGGAAAAAGAATTTTACCAAATTCAATCATTTGTTATTACACACCTAGAACGCTTCCTTGACAAAGAAAGAAAAAGCCTGTGCTACCCATCACCCAGTTATCTACCGTTTGGTGCTGGAGTGCGTGTGTGTCTTGGTGAGGCCTTGGCCAAGTTGGAGCTCTTCCTTTTCCTGTCATGGATCCTGCAGAGATTCACTCTGGAAGTGCCTGCTGGTCAGCCTCTGCCCGAGCTGCAGGGCAAATTCGGAGTTGTTCTTCAACCCCAGAAATTTAAAGTCATTGTCAGGTTCAGGACAGGCTGGGAAAAGAAGGTACAGACCCAAGAGTCTGAGTCTGGCTAATATGTTAAATGTAATTTTATTATTATTTTATTTTTTTAAACTTATTTTTAAGACTCCGTATAGATATTTGCTTTTCAAAAATTAGAACAGAAAAAATTTGTTTGTACAGATTGTTTTAAACATTGTGCTCAGTTTGATACTTAATAGTGGATATACTGTTTATGGATCGTACTGACTTTAGTAGCTCAGATATGTACAAATGAAATAATCTTAGAAATTATCAACGTTGAATACTGTATATCTTTTTTGGGAAACAGTAAAATCACTCACGTCTCATGCCTGTAAACAGGTCTGAGACCAAACCAGACATGGAGGTAATGTAACAATGTATCTATGTAACAATAAATTCACCAATTTGTTTTCATTTTTCCAGAACACAGTTCGTATTTCACTATAAATAAGATTCACTACTATAATATATAATATTAATGGTATATAATGTGCTGTGTAAAATGAGTCAATAAACTCGAGTCTGTATCATAGTGTGGTGCTTGATTTCTTTGATTACTGGTAATTAATCACATTATTTGATTCTAATTCATTTGTTTAAGGCTTTATTTAAAAAATTACCTATAGCAGAAAATACAGTTTTATAAAACGGCTAATAAAAATACATGAATAAACTATAGTACCAAGTCTCATTTCAGAGCTAAACTTGAAATAAATGTGAAGAACAGGATTTATTCATTTGTTTGAAGACAGCTCTGCTTGTGAACTCAGTTACACTATCTGATTTGAAATCGTGACTTTGTCATTTTACTCCAGGTCCCATATGACCCCGTAGAAAATTAATGGTATAGAGAATGAGTGAACGTGAGAGAGCTAGTTCGGTACACAGTAAAATAAAAATTAAACAAAACAACATTTCCCCCAGTAGGCAACCATGGTGTTACATACAACAGCACAAAACTACATGAGACTACTCATAACTAAATTAGACTAAATTAAACGCCGCGGGTCTCACGAGCGCCAGAGCCGCGTGATAATGCTGCTACCCTGCGGAATTCTGAACAGGCAGAGGCGCGGCCATTTATACAGGCGGTTGCCAGGCAACGCCGCAATCAGCGTGAAATGCGCAGCACCTGGCGGCGTGTTTATTTAAAGGTCCTGATACCGCGACACTTCGTGCGATCAGTTAGGTAGCACCGGTAAGGTGTCAGGGCCAAAGACAAAGAAAGAAAGAATAATAAAAAAAAAAGACAAGCGCGCAGAGAAGCAGAGGCAAGACGCCGGCGAAAGAAAGAGAGCGGGGCGCTGTCCTTTAAGCGCGCGCTCTCAGGTCAAGTATAAAAGTTTTTAAAAAAAATACACGAAGCTCGCTCTCTCTCTCTCTCTCTCAAATAAATCCTCGGTAAGGGTGAACGCCCCGAGAGGATCTTAAGTTTTTTTGTGTTTAGTTTCCAGAGCCCCGTCCGTTCTCGCGTAGGCGGTGGAGCTCTGTTTATTTAGTGTTTTCAGTTTTCTTTGGGTTTCCTTTTAGTTAATAATCCCAAGCCATCTCCAAACGGAAAAGTCTTCCTGTGCATATCATAAGCACTCTCCCATACTCCTGTTTCCTTGACACCCTCTAAAACCCTGCGTCAGGCCTCGTATAAACTAAATTTATTATAAACTAAACTTAAATAAACTTATTTGAAAGGTCATTCAAAGTTGGCTTTTATTTCACAATGTCATTTTTGTCCAGTGGCCATCATTTATTGTCAATTAAGTCAGACTGAGTGCAGGGAGCAATTTCATGGTGCTCAGTTGATCTTAGATTATGAGCAATGGTATCACTGTAGCCAGCATCTTGAAGGGCAATTATCATTGAGCAATGAGCATTTCAAAAACATCTTTCAAATGGCATAAAACAGTGTCTGCTGATAAATGATTCCTCACTATTTAACCATCTGATATAAAGAAAAAGTTGACATCACGCTTTCTTGAATTTTGGTAATGCTGTGTGTACTGCATCGAAAACTGGCAATGTAAATGCTGCCTTTAAACAGCTTTTTTTTATTATTATTATATTTTTTTTACATAGTCCAAGATTATTTTTTATTAGTCCAAGTCCTTTTTATTAATAAATCAAATTATTCATACTACATATTGTATGACTCCATAAGATAATCCAACATGAATGCGCACCAGTGCACAAAACAAGGTCCATAAAGACATGGATGAGCGAGTTTGGTGTGGAAGAACTTGGCCTGCACCTCAACCTGATAGAACACCTTTGGGATGAATTAGAGTGGAGCCTGCGAGCCAGGCCTTGTACAACATCAGTGTCTGACGTTACAAATGCGCTTCTGGAAGAATGGTCAAAAATGTCCATAAACACACTCCTAAACCTTGTGGAAAGCCTTCCTAGAAGAGTTGAAGCTGTTATAGCTGCAAAGGGTGGGCCAACATCATATTAAACTCTATGGACTAAGAATTGGGTGTTACCTAAGTTCATATGCATGTGAAGGCATGTGAGCAAATTCTTTTGGCAATATAGTGTATTTAATTGTTATCATGTTGCCCAAATACAGTTTGGCATTGCAAAACAAAAGGTACTGTATTTACATAACCAAAATAGCAGGCACAAGTAAACAGAGTGAGTACGTCACAAAATGACGCCCCACCTCAAAATACAACATGGCATGATGTATCTTCATCTATTAGCATGGCTGCGAAAATGTCATTCCTGTTTACCAAGCCACAGCTGCATTTATGCAGATCTGTGGACAGATCCAGAGCTAGTGATTTCCATTCGCTTTGCATGGACTGACATAATGCATTAATGAAATGAATTGTGGGTCTGTCACCTTGGTGTGCTCATGTTCCTTGTGCTGGGAGATTGAGAAGACCTAAATGCAGGTGTTAAACCAGGTACATCTCATAACACACCAGTAAAGAGTTTTATTTTATTATATTTTTATTTTTAAGCTCCCCATATGTTAGACAGGCACATTCACCCATCAATGCAGCTTTGTGACTTTTAACCTAGCATGTGATACAGTAGGGTACTGGATAATAATTACAGTAACTAACATGTGAAGTACAACTGCATATTGTAAATTTACGGTAAGTCACTGGCAAAATACCCTCTGCCAGTTTGGCAAACCAGTTAATATTTACAGTGTGGTAATATTCATAACAGTAGACTACTGTAAAGACGTTACAGCAGAAATTGTTCACAGACTTTTAAATCAACAACTCTGCTGCTACAAAACTACTGGAAATATACAACCACATTATTTACAGTGTGTTGTTGAGGGATCAGTTGAGGTTCTCCACCAGGTGAACAGCAATGAAAATGGTGCTTTTGACAATCCCCATGAGCCTCCTCTATTTTGCTGACTTATTGTTCTAGTGAATTCAACCCACCACAGTCAACTAGTCAACAACAGTGTCATCATCAGTCTGTGACCTGCAGCGCTTGCTGGATCGGTTTGCAGCTGAGTGTGAAACGGTGGGGATGAGGATCAGTACCTCGAAATCTGTGGCCATGGTTCTCAGCAGGAAACCCATGGATTGTCTACTCCAGGTAGGGAGCGAGTCATTACCCCAAGTGAAGGAGTTCAAGTATCTCGGGGTCTTGTTTACGAGTGATGGAATATTGGAACGTGAGATTGGCCGGAGAATCGAAGCAGCGGGGGCGGTATTGCAATTGTTTTACCGCACCGTTGTGACGAAAGGAGAGTTGAGCCAAAAGGCAAAGCTCTCAATTTACCGGTCGATCTTCGTTCCAACCCTCACCTATGGTCATGAGCGTTGGGTCATTACCGAAAGGACAAGATCGCGAATACAAGCGGCCGAAATGGGGTTTCTCAGAAGGGTAGCTGGCTTTTCTCTTAGAGATAGGATGAGAAGCTCAGTTATCCGTGAGAAGCTCGGAGTAGAGCCGCTACTCCTTTGCGTGGAAAGGAGTCAGTTGAGGTGGTTCGGGCATCTAGTAAGGATGTCACCAGGACGCCTTCCTAGGGAGGTGTTCTTGGCACGTCCAGCTGGGAGGAGACCACGGGGCAGACCAAGGACTAGATGGAGAGATTATATCTCCACACTGGCCTGGGAACGCCTCGGGATTCCCCAGTCAGAGTTAGCTGATGTGGCTGGGGAAAGGGAAGTTTGGGGTTCCCTGCTGGAACTGCTACCCCCGCGACCCGTTTTGGATAAGCGGTTGAAGATGGATGGACAGTCAACTAACTAGCAAACGTTATGATATGATTCGAGCTATGCATTTCTACACAGTCTTGAGTGAGCAGAGTGAACAGCAGTGGACTGAGCACACAGCTCCAGGGTTTTGCTGACTGGTTCCAGGGTTCCAGTTTAGTGGTATTTGAGATGCTGCTGCAAATCTGGACGGATTGAGGTCTTCCAGTCAGGAAGACTAGGATCCAGTTACAAAGAGATGAGTTCAGGTCCAGCAGGCTCAGCTTTACATTTAGGTGTACAGATGTCCTACTTGTCAAGGTGATGGTGACGGCATGATCTGTTAAGTGGATGGGAAAGTATACAAACTGTACATTTAGGTGTACAGATGTCCTACTTGTCAAGGTGATGGTGACGGCATGATCTGTTAAGTGGATGGGAAAGTATACAAACTGCAAAGAGCCCAGTGAGGAGGGGTAGCAGGTATTGATGGGCCTCATGACTAGCCTCTTGAAGATCTCCATGCTGGTGCATGTGAGTGTGACTAAGTGGTAGTTGTTGAAGTAGGACACGTCTTGGGTGCAGGTAAAATGATGTGATCTTAAAGCACATTGGTACACATTGTAAAAGAAATGTTGTCTTGTCAAGCAGCCTTCCATGGGTTTACTCGGCATAGAGCTTTCCTCACATGAGCTATGTTAAAACACAAACCTAGTCATTTGGATAAGACGTAGTATTCCGGGGTGGTCATTAATCTTCTGTTCAGTGCATCTGGAAGATTGCAACATGCCTTGCAAAATTCACTAAGTGTTGTGCTTCTCTGCCCGGGACACCTTGGTCCTCGCCATTGTTAGATTCTCAGGTCCTCAGCAGGGCACAAAACTCTGCAATTGACCACAGCTTTTGGTCGGCACATATAGCAGTGATCTTGGAGACAGCTAGTCACTATCTAAGAGTCACCATCACTCACAGCCTCCCTGAACATATACCAATCAGCGTGCTCAAAACAGTTCTGTCCTGAAGAGCAGAGATGAGTAAAATCACTAAGATGATGTAAAATGTCCTCCACTTGTGGCGACATGTGCCCTTTGAACCGAGCACTATCTATACACCCTGTATCACCTGAAGCCTTAGTGAATATATACTCCAAAGGTCAAATAAACACACTCCAAGAATGAGCAACTGTAAATCTCTTCTCTCTCTCAGAGTGGAATACAATGGAGCAACTTTGAGAAGTCTCTATTGCCAAAGTAGAACAAAAAAATTACCTCCTCATTACCACCTTAAAATAAAGGAAAAACTTGTTACTACATTAAAGGCTATGAATATAAAATGATCAGCGAAGGCAGGTGCTCCAAAAGTTCCACCATGTAGGAGAACATAATCTTGATACCAATCAGTGCCTGACACATGCGGATTCGCGCCTTCGTATCTTCTATTTAAGGCTCTATAAACCCACAGTGGCCTTGAATTCTGATTTTTTATTTTTAAATCTCATTTAAAATTTCTACTAAGGCAAAATGTACATAAACAGTGTTACCTGCAAACATGCAAACAAATAAACTGACCCCTCATCAAGTCTCACTCACTCACTCACTCTCTATACCACTTAATCCTGTATTCAGGGTCACAGGGGCCTGGAGCCTATCCCAGGAGACTTCGGGCACATGGCAGGGCACAGACACACACTCACACACTACGGGCAATTTGGGAACACCAATTAACCTAACCTACATGTCTTTGGACTGTGGGAGGAAACCGGAGTACCCGGAGGAAACCCACCAAGCACGGGGAGAATATGCAAACTCCATGCACACAGAGACGTGAATCGAGCCTGGCCGGGGATCGAACCCAGACCCTGGCGGTGCAAGGCGACAGTGCTAACCACTACACCGCCGTGCCGCTTCTCATCAAGTTAGTGAAAAGTATTTTTTTTTTAAACTTACACCTTGTTCAGAGTGGAAAGTAATGTTTATAAGCCTAGCAAATGAATACATTTCTTTTATGCAGTGTCCTTGACCCCAGAATGTCTTTGCTGGATTCTTACATTAATCTAACCATCCACAATTCAGTCACACAGAATAACAGTAAGATGAGAAAGTCAGGTGAGACATCAAAGCACAGAGCATCTTCTTACTACTGTACATGGTCATGCTTAGCATGAGGGGATCTGCACTGAAAGTCACTGTATGTAGGAGCAGGAGCTGCGGTCTGTTCTCCCCATCCTTATAGCAGGTAAGAAATAGCTCAGCAAACATTCTGGAAAACAACATAATACAGTAGATGAGGGAGTTTTTGAAGTTACATTTCATAATTTCCCCAACCAAGGAATTCTATACAGTACCTGACCATTTTGGTGATTTCGCCTTACAGTATATGCAACTAAACTGATCTCAACAACAACAACAAAAAATCACATTAAATGTCACGCTTAAAAATAAAACAAAACCAACAAAAAAATTACAATTAGTAATTCATCTTTTCCCCTGACTTTTATGGTACTTTCATGTACAAATTTGGTTTATGGGAGTCAGAGATAGTGACCTCTACTGGTGCACCTGGTAAGACGGGCTTATTCCTTCATCCTGTATACAGGGACGCAGGGGGCATGAGGCAGAGTACAGGCTTATTGTATAAACATTTTGTACAAGTAGTACATATCTATGTGTTTGTCTACCCATCATATCATTTTGAGCATTGGTTTCCCAAACAATGCGTCAAAACTCAAGGTCCTGGGCCCATCCACAAGAATGCATGAGAACTGGTTCGACAAAAATGATGCCGATATCAAGCTTCTATGCAAAACTCTTGGCTAAGCTCAAAAGCTGAGGAGCTCCAAGTCTTTGCAGTCAGGTATGACACTAATAGATTAGTCCACCATCATCCCCAACTTTTCGGAGCGGATGGCACTACTCTGATCGCTGACAAGAAACAAATCAGAGAAATGGACAGGGACAGCCATGTTCAATCAACTAACCAAGTTATGCCAATTTATGTGGGATGAGGAACAACTTCCACAAGAGATGACACAATCATCCGTATCTATGTGTAAAAGGAAAGTGCCACATCTGCTACAAGCACTGAGGAATTTCTCTCCTGTGTATAGTAGGAAAGATCCTCGCCTGTGTTCTACTCAAACATCTGATGAGGCACCCAGAGCAAGGCCAGCTCCCAGAGATCCAGTGTGGCTTCTGTGCAGGTCAAGGAACTACTGACATGACTGATTGAGCTCAGTAGTGCCATTCTTTTGAGTGTAAAGTGACACTATTTTTGTTTAATATTGCTTAAAATATTGTTTAAATATTTTGCCATATATTTTGTTTTTCTGTATTTAAATGCCCTTAAACATTATTTTATACATATAGAATACTGTATTGATTTAAGAAAAAAACCTACAAAACATATATTTAATTGAATAAATTATATACTTTTGTTGTATTCCTTAACATAAATGCAAAATATAACTCTAGTAAACTATTTATGGATAAAACAGATCAGTTATATCAAGCTGGTAAGTTAAAAATATATATTTTTTTATGTCAGTGTCCTTTTAGCTTAGTTTATGTCCACAATTAGGCATAGTGCCTTATAACATGCACTTTTGGCCTTTTCAGTGTTGCAGTTTCTCAAAAATCCCACTCCAGTGTGATCTTCTTCATCTGGTGCCATGCACCCAAGTTGCACAATGGCTTGTGCTGTGGGCGCTCTGCATGATGGGTGCATTGCGTCATGTTCTTCTCTTCTTACACTGACACACCCACCGCTCTGGCATACAGTCAACCTGGACTCCTCATGCTACATGTTTTTCATTGCTCCAACGTCCAATCTTTGTGCTCCCTAGCAATCCAAAGCTTTTCTGTCAATTTGCTTCACTAACAAGCACTTTCCTGAAGGCGGCACAATCCTGTGAGCTCTCGTCACATTGTGTGTGAAAATGCTCATATTTTCACTATTAAATATAAGTTCTACTTTTTTACAATGCATTGATTAATCAACTGATTTTTTATCACAATCATTTATAATTTACTTTCCAATCACATTTTTGCCACAAAGCTGACACTTCAGCACTACTAGGGTTAAGCATGTGTCTTTACTCATGGTGGCTTAATGGTTAGAACTGTTGCCTTGCACCTCCAGGGTTGAGGGTTCAATTCCTGCCTCTGGTCTGCCTTGTGCCTTAAGTCTCCTGTGATAGGCTCCAGGATAAAGTGGTCTAGATAGTAGTGATTCGTTCTTTTTGATCGAATTTTTAACGTGACTCAGAAGAACGAGTAGTCTTGGAGCGTGATTTGTTCATTTTCTATTCGTTCATTTTCTACTAAAGCATCGCAAAACCTCCATAGGTTATGTACAGAAAACAGAAACGAGCAGTTACCTTTGAATCTTTTCGGTCTGAATCGTTCGTTCTTTTGTCACGTGACTCCCATAGACGCTATGCAGTGCAATAGATTCAAAAGAATAAACGATTCGGACTAGAAGATATGAGAGGCGAGATGCTCATTCTGTTTATCATAATATGTCCTTAGCTGCACTGTAATATTTTCATTACTGGAACTATATCCAAAATGTAACATTTTATTTTATTTCTGATCAAAAGAATGAAATTAACTAAATGACTAAAAAAAAATGTTCATTTTGATATAACCAATAGCTTCTGTAACTATGTACATGAATAGTCAGATGTTCATCAAAATGTTTACCTACATTGTTTACATTACCAGAATACCTACAAACCATCGCTGTTTTCATGTATAGCACTTTCCAAATGAAGATCTCAGAATGCTTAGGAGTTGTGTTTCCATTAGAGACAAACTCCTTCAAAAGAAATATGAAGAACACAAGGTGAGATCCAGCAATCTACACAGTTCCTCTGGTTCACTTTCTGCCATTTTTCACTTTACTTTACTTGAGATGTGTCTCCATCTGCAGGCAGACTTTAGTGAGAACATCCAGCGAGACCTGTTGGATGCTCTGTGTTAAAGTGGGCAGTTCTTTACTTAATGCATCATCCACAGGTAATTGGTTATTTTCCCATCATGTCATATTAGTTACAAAACTTCAAATAATAAGGAATATTAAAATATATAATTTATATCAATATCGTAATTATATATAGTATACTATAGTAATATAACTGATCACTGCATCAGATTCAACATGCACCACATATGCACCAGTGAGAAATTGCTTTATTACACTAATAAGCTGACATAATTTATATGGTTTAAAGGTTCAGACAAAGATTCAGGAAGAGTTAGACACTAAGATCGAGAGGGACAGGCACCCCCAGGTTAGTGACAGAGGAAATCCAGCCAGTCTCACCACTTCTCATCCCTCACGTAGCTCTCTCAGATGCGAGGTAATTTCACATTACTTTGTACTGACATTAAAACTTGGACATAGTTTAGATGTGTTTATCTCTAATCATGTCTGTTGCGTTACAGTATAGGAGAGTACTCTGTGGTCTTTGCACTATGATGGAAAAGAGCAGAAAAACAAAGAACTGTTTAACCCACGTAACTGAAACACAATTGAAGATTAATATTTCTAACGATACGTGACTGGAGGGTTTGCCTAATTCACACTCTTCCTCTTCCTGTCATGAATCCTGCAAAGATCAGCCTGTGCCGCAACTGCAGGGCAAATATAAAGAAATATAGTCATTGCCAGTCTCAGGATAGACTGGGAAAAGAGTCAGTCTAAGATATTAAATGTTGTTTTTATATGTTTCCAGCATTTGGCAGATACTTTTATTCAGAGAGATTTACATTTTATCTCATTTTAAATCTGAGCAGTTCAGGGTTAATGGCCTTGCTCTAGAGCCCTACATTAGCAACTTTGTGGTGGTGGGGTTTGAACCTAGGACCCTCCTCTCAGACTTTAATGCCTTAAGCACTTGAGCCCTGCCCCCAAGTTTCAACTACTTTAAGACTCCTTTAAGAATTGTTTTTTTTTGTTGTTGTTGTTGCACAGATTGTTTTAAACCTTATGCTTAATTTGCTACTTAGCAATGGATGTACCATTTGTGTGTATTGTACTGACTTTGGCCATTTGAAATATTAGAAATGGCCAACCTTAAATAAATCAATCTGAAAACCACACAAAACCACTTCTCATATGAGCAGGCGTTTGTAACCAGGTTAAGCGGCAAATAAGACATAGAGGTAATGAAATATGTTAATTCACCAATTTATTTTCAGTGGATAAAATTTCACTACTTCTGTTATGCTATTTTTTTTCTTAAACCAAATTGACCAGAAAATAGTGTGATATGAGCATATTATGCTCAAAAAGGAAAAATTAGTCAATCTGCTATAATTCATACAAGTATAAATGTGTGGCTTTCGATTTAACTACTTATACAATATGCATGTGTTATTTATTGTTTTTTATTTATTCATGCTGTTTGCCTTAGTAGTCTAAATCGAGAGGATATAACCATAAATCATTTATCACAAAACCATTGACATTACAAGGTGTTTTATTTGTAATGGACATTGATACTCATTCATTTGGTTGAGACTTTATACAAAATGTTATCCATAGCAGATTTATAAAAAGGCAACTACAGATACAAAATGAAAATGGTACCAAGTCTCAGGTCAGAGCTAAATTGGCCTCTAAAGCCTTCGTCACCTTCGAGCAAACAAACTTACTGCATCAAATTAAAACAGTGCAAGGATACCTTATTAAGGCAAAAAATAGAAACGCATACTGCAGTGATAAACTAATTTTGATTTCCACTTTTTAAATATGTATTTTTGGTCTCAAGATATGAAATGGGAAAATGAAGATGACACAAGAACATAACCCTTTTAATCAACATACTATACAGCTTAAGCACCAACAAAAAAAAGGAAAAAAATAAGAAAAAATATATCTATCTATAATGACACATGAATGCTTCTGAACACTAAATACTTGGTGTTGAAGACAATAAGAACTTTATGAGTTTGACAAAGTCTTTAAGTTTTTGTTTGCAGAATTATTGTCTCTAACAAAGACTGCTTGAGGAAGAAGGTACAGTATCTGATATAAACTGTTTAAGATGTTTGTCCTCCACTTATTCAGACACCCTTCCCTGGCACTATCTCTGAGGCCAACGTGTGGCCTTTGAACTGAGTACAATCTAAACACCCTGTATCGCTGGAAGCCTTAGTGATTATTCCCACCAAAAGGTCAAATAAACACTCCAAAAACAAGCGACTGTAATAATCACCACCATCTCTATCTCTCTCTCTCTTGCTTACAAACACAAATACACATGCACATCAGAGTGTAGGAATGCAGTGGAGCAACTTTGAGAAGTCTCTATTGCCACAGTAATACAAAAATAATTCCTCATTACCATCTTAAAATAAAGGAAAATCCTTACTACATAAAAAGGATATGAACACAGAATGGGTCAGTGAAGTAGGCGGGGCTTTAAAGGCAAAGTTTCCCCTTTGTGAATGGGATCCACATAAACAAAGAAGCTCTTCTACAATCAGCATAACCTGCTGTTTATAGCACCTTTACACGGTCAAACTGAGAAATGAAAATGCAACATATTACTAATCAGTACCATTACCAGCATCGGGATCATAACAAACAGGTGGATAAAGGGGAAAATCCTTAATGAATTTAACGATTCAGATGAGAACACAATCCTGACAAGAACATTACAACAATAACGGTCTGATACATGCCGATTTACGCCTTCACTTGATTAATCATGTATTCGAGGCTCGGTAAGCTCTCACTGGCCTTGAATTCAGATTTTTCGAAGAAAAAAAAATCCGACTGAAAATCTCAATTAAAGCTTATATATAAAACAAACAAAAACAACAAAGGCACCAGAATATGCATGCCATGCTATCAAAAAATATTACACAGTATATTGTTTTTTTAATTGAATCGCTCTATTCTCCTATTGCCTGCCTCTATTGCTCACTTACTGAAGGCAACGTAATAAATTCTGGTTCTTTACAAATGTATTTTTATGTTGAAGATGTGAACTCAATGAGCACAAAAACATAAGGCTAGCCAAATAAACAGTACATACACCAATTACATTAAAAGATTTACAAGAACACCATGGCGTACATGTAAATTTTTAACAGCTTTGTTTAAAAAGGGAGAAATAAATTAACATTAACTGATAATAAACAGTAGTTCTGCAGTCTGGGGCCTAGTCCACACGTACACAAGGATTTTTAAAAACATATTTTTTCATCTTTTATTCTTAAAAATAAAATCTTTGTCCACATGGAAACACAAAACATGCTGTCAAAACACGGCAAACCAGCAGGCAGTAATAAGTCACACCGTTAAGCCCAGCTGGCCAATCAGAAGCCTGAGAAAAGGCATCACAAGTATACATCACACTCTGAAGTCAAATACGGGCAGTTATTTTCTGTCTTCACCCTGGAAGGTGTTTTCACGAAAGGTCAGTTATCTGTGACCTAACATGGAGTTTAAGTGTGGACAAAAAGCCAAAACTCACAAAAAAACTTAAAAAAAAAAAAAAAAAAAAAATCTGTGTGGTCAGACAATGCCTGGAAGACTGCTTAAGTATTATGTGATCTGCAAAGAGAGCCCTTACATTGCTTTTCTTCCTTTGTTTTTTTTTCAGTGCATCTTTTGCCTTCGAAATGAGTAGAATGGTTAAAATGTGCATATTCAATCATCGAATTTGTTGTTTAATTACAATTACCTTGTTTACATGTGATTTCATTTCAAAATAGCAAAGATCTGGTTAGATTGTTTGCTATTTAGAGCAGATATTTGTTAAATACACACTACATGAGGAAAAAAACGTGGACACCTGACCAACCCTATGTACTCATTCTAAAATCATTCGCATTAACAAGCAGTTGCCTTTTCTTTTATAATGTCAGATATTACCTTCACTTTTTGGGATTCGCCCATTTAGCCTCGGGAGCAATACTGAAATCAGGCACTGATGTCAAGTCAAAGTCTTATGTGCAATCAGGTTCTTCCACTGCAACCTTGGCAA
Source organism: Clarias fuscus (assembly GCA_030347435.1). Classification (NCBI taxonomy): domain Eukaryota; kingdom Metazoa; phylum Chordata; class Actinopteri; order Siluriformes; family Clariidae; genus Clarias; species Clarias fuscus. The sequence continues at coordinate 18,269,936 of CM059211.1, read as the reverse complement.
ACCATGTCTCACTCTGTGCACTGGGTCATGGTCATAAAACAGGTTTGAGCTTCTTTTCAGTGAGGGAAAACTGTAATGCTATAGCATACAAAGACGTTCTATACAAATGTGCGCTTCAAACTTTGCGGAAACTGTTAGGGGAAGACCCACATGTGGGCGTTATGATCAGGTGCCCACATACATTTAAAAATCAAGTGCTTTACACCTCTGGAAGAAAAAAAAAAAAAAAAGAGTGAACACTTCATAAAGCATGACAGTGGTAGACTGATGTATTGGGACATATTAAAAGAAGAAAAAAAAAATCACGCAAAAAAAAAATCTTGTGCATACAACTAGCAGTAGCAGCCAATTTCCATTATCATTTGTGAAAACTGTGGTAGATTTGTGACACTGAGTTTGTTTTTGCCCTGTGTGTACTTGGAGTTTACAAAATCAATTTCAGTTATCATCAATTATATTACCTTGCCCTATACAAGCACTGTCAGCTTTTAACAGCTCTTATATCGATCATTATTTAAATATCGGCATCTGCCCTTCAAACCCCTTGACAACCCCACAAGCAGGGCATCAGGTCTATCGAGTGGAAAATAAAATTACCAACACCTTGTTCAGAGCGGTAAGTAATGTTTATAACAAATAACTAAATTTTTTTTAATGCAGTGTCCTTGACCACAGCCTGTCTTTGAGAACGTCTTTGCTGGATTCTTACATTAATAGACTAACTAACCACACTGCATAACATTCACACTTCTGACACACAGTCAAAAAATGACAGTACAGTGGGAAAGTAAGGGGAGACGGCAAACCACAGAAAGTCTTTACTACATGGTTGTGCTTAGCTTTGGGGATCTGCACTGTTGCCATGCTGAGGAGCCTCTTGTTCGTTGATGGTGTGTAACTGAAGGCTGATTGGGAGGCGCTGGAGGGGAGTCTCCCTCTGCTCCGAGCTCCTCTCTAGGCCAGCAAAGCCCTGCTCCTCATCACCCGGCTCGTGAAGGCCATCATTATGGAGGCTACAACTATCACAGAAGTCCTGCTTCTGTAACCCCTCTCTGTCCAAAAGTCCCTCGAGTTCCTTCATATCATCTTCCTCATCTTCTCCTTCCCCTGGCCCACGGCTGCATACACACACCTCAATTCCTGAGTCTCCAGTAAAACGTCTATGGCGCCCAACGGTCTTTTCTTTGCTCTCCGAACTATCAAGCCCTTGATCCCCGGATTTTGAGGGATCTTTGCCATTCTTAGATATTTCAGGTGAAGTGGCGGATGCAACTTGCTCCTGCTGGCCATCCTCCTGGATGCTCAGGTAGGGTTTGTGCGCATCATGTTGTGGCTGATGAGCTGAAGGCCGATTGGTCTCTTCAATACAGTGCACACTGGAGTTGCTCTCTGACGCAGTGGCCGTGGAGCCCGGCTGTATCGATGGGCACAGCTCATTGGTTTGCTCAGGGCTGACTGAATCCATGCTTTGACCTGGTTGAGAAGCACTGTATGGTGGAGGAGGAGTTGGGGGTCTGTTCTCCACCTCCTCATATGCGGGTAAGAGGTAGCTGGGCAGAAACCCTGGAAAAGAAAATGTATGTGAAAGGTTTTCAAGGAATACACACACACACTTTATTTACCACAATCAATGCATTCCATAACTGGGCATTTTCCCCTCTTATATAATGCAACAATTAAAACAATTTTGATTTAATAATCACCAAAAAAAAAAAAAAAACATGCAATCTTAGAATGCGTTCTCTCTCCACCTTTTCTCCCCTAATTTTTATAATATGCATTTGTTTATGTAAAAGGTTTCTGAGATAAAGTTTCTACTCTGAAAGACAGGCTTATTTGATACACATCTTGTATATCTTTGTGTTTGTCTACCCATCATTTGGAGAACAGTGAACGTCGGGTCACAAACATATTTGCGATATTTAGGTTTACTGACGGTATAAATGAGAAACTGGGGACAAAAACGTGCTGCTGATTATTTTTTTTAATCTTGTTTCTACTCTGTTGGTGACAAAATACTAACAAACTACTGATGCATTTGTGTTAATGCATACCTATTGGCAAAACTGTTAAATTGCATATTCATCTCTTGTCACTGATTTTTTAAAATTTATTTTTCTTATAGACGGTAAATTGCCTGAAAAGTTACAACACATATTTAAATGCACCGCTTCTAGCATTGATTATGGTGCAAATTCTCCACTCCATAATGTTTTACATAAAAAAAAAAATCGTGAAAAGTAGTGAAAAATATTGAAGCAGAAACCATCAGGTTACTCACTGAAGTAGAAGGGCAGGGAGGTGTAATTGTGAACCTCTCTGTAGGCAATGAGGTTGATCTCATGTTGCCTCTGCTGCTGTTGCAGGCGATGCTTGGTGCGACGATGGTGGCACACACAACAGCAGCTTAGGATGATTATGACAGTCCAGACGAGCCAGAACCCTGCAAAATAGAGATTGTACTGGCATTGTTAGAAATCTTTATGTACTTATTATTGTATTTATGTTTGTGGTTGCACCTTTATGGTAGAAATTTACTTGTTTTTAGCTACGTATATGCACACACATGAAGGCTGCCTTGCATCTCCGGCATTAAATTGGTGCTTAGCTTGTGCAAGTCCTCAGAAATGTTGTGCAACCAGGTTTGCAATTGCTTAGCACTGCATGGAACAAATATGGCATCAAAGCATTTGGTGGGAGATTACTACTACCTTAAATGTTGACATGGATACTAAGCTCATCAGGCGTTACCAGTCAAAAGTTTGGACACACCTCCTTCACTGATTTTTCTTTATTTTTAAACATTGTATATTAATACTGAAGACATCCAAACTATGAAAGCACACATATGGAATTACATAGCAAACAAAAAAGTCTAAAATGTTTTACAGTTTAGACTGTCCCAAGTAGCTACTTAGTTTTGATGATGGATTTTTTACAAGGTAGTCATCTGGAAGTTTTTTCAATTCACAGGTGTGCCTTGTCAAGAGTTTTGTTTTACATTTTTTTGTCTTGTTAATGTGCTTTAGACCATCAGTTGTCTTGTGCAGAGGAAGGGTGAGTGCAGAGCCAATAGCCCTATTACTGCTACTACAACTACTGTAGAAATCCATATTAGGCAAGAAACACTCAGTTGAGAAAAGAGAACAGACAGTCCATCATCTTTAAGAAATAAAGGTCGGTAAATCTCAAGACCTTTGAACGTCATCTGTTAAATTATGGAATGAACTACAATTTTTACGCCTCTTCCTGTGGCCCAATTGCAATGAAAAAAAATCTACACAGTAGTTTTTATGTAATTCATGCACAAAGAGAGAGAAACATAAAAAAAAAAAAACATCTTGATCTGTTCGATTACTCACGTTTAGATATTCTGGGTCATTTAATAAAAATTTTTATACATTTTTGTTACTATATAATTCCATTTTAGTTCTGTCATAATTTCAGCCTTCAGTATTAAAATACAATGTAATAAATAATACTAAAAAAAAAAAAAACATTGAATAGGAAGGTTTGCCTGAACTTTTGACTGGTACTGTATACAGGCACATATGTTAACAAATACACTCATGATGTTTAACAGCAAGTATATTTTGAGGGTGCACCAACCAGTGGTTTTTGGGGATGATCACCGATCCACTGGCCAGACCTGGGATCCAGTCTTTATTTCTCTCGTTTATTATTATTTTTGTGGTAATGGTTAATGTGACAAAGGCTCGATTGAGTAAGGCTCAAGCGTTTTGATGGGTTCTACTATAGATGGTTGAGTGAGGGTCGACTTAAAAAAATGGAGCTGCTGCCTTTGTGGATAATATTTCAGACTCAAATTATTCATGGTGCGTTGTTCTTACGTGGCAAATTAAGTTTATTGTGTTAGTTTTTGGCCGACGTTCCCTCACATGGTTTTTGCTTTAGAAAAAAATTTACATACTGCAAATTTTAGTTTTTTTTTTTTTTTTTTTAAAGAAACTTCCGAGACAAAAGTTCCCAGACAGGCTACAGCATGTTGATGTGGCTGCTGACTCATGTATTTAACTTTATCACAATATTATTGATTCCCGTCTCATGGAGTTTGCATGTTCGCCCAGTGTTTGGTGGGTTTCCTCCAGGTTCTCCGGTTTCCTCCCACAGTCTAAAAACATGTAGGTTAGGTTAACTGGCATTCCCAAATTGGCCATGGTTTGTCAATGACTGTGTGTATATATGTGTGTGCCCTGTGTTGGATTGGCACCCTGTCCAGGTACACCCTGAATACAAGATTACATGACCCTGAATACAGGATTAAACGTTATAGATGATGACTGACAATAATATACACTCAACATAGAATTCCCACTTTGGATGTCCTTAGCTAAATTGTTTCTAACTTAATACAAACATAGAGCTGTCCATTATATCCCCCCACTTCGCTGATTAAACGCACGGAGGTTGAAATTGATATAGTTCCTTCCATGGAATTCCCACATCAGTGGAAAAAAAAGTCTGAACAAAAATGGCAGCTTTTTTGAAATCACACAGCATGTTTCTGGACTGGCTACAAATATTTGCATAGCGATAACATACCATAAAGTTCCTAATGGCAAAGACAAGTAAAATACTCTCATATGGTGCTAATTCCACCCATAACAAATCAACCTTCCAACTAAATAAGCTCAGATACCCAAAATGTCATCAAATCACTAAAGCAGAACATGCTTAACTTTGTGCAGGAATTCTTGCTAGCCAGGGGAAAAGCCAGTATAGGTCAATGACATCATGAGATCCAAGCGTGTGAAACTTTGTCCCAATAAAGAGCAGCCATTTCTGGTGAGTGGGGTCTACTACTCCAAATAGAGAGGCATCTGTTTACAGGAACTTGACCTGATTGAGTTACGCTGGGACAAGCCCGTCCGGCCCAGCCGTATTAGCTGCTAGATGAAAAACAACAAATTGTAGCCCTTGACTCAGCAGATGATGTGCCATAATTACCAGAGGTGAGATTAGTCTCGGTGATATCATAGTCTCCACAGTAATCTGATAATACTACTGGTTTGCCAGTGGGTGCAAACAGAACTGAGCAACAAATGCCAGAAAAAGTCAGTCACATGAAAGCAATTTGCATCCTTCTACAGATGAGAGTTATCATCACAGACAAGATCCACTGATGTGATTTTCTTTGTATAAATGTTGGGGTAATGGCTGGATACTATGAACTAGACTATAGCAAAGCAGTGTTTTAGTAAAACATGAACAGAGGAAATGTGGCAAGGACCCCTTTGAATTCCAGAAGTTCCAGATTACCAAGCTCCAGAAGTGTTTGTCATAATGTGCCCACATGTTGAAACTATAAAACAATTTGTGCAGACTAAAGTGTTACAATATGTTTATGTGATGCTAATCTGCCCAAATAAAATGTGACTGGATCTAATATCCATAGCAGAAAAAAAAAGAGACAGATAAGTTCAATTCAAGACTGTCAACTCAAGACTGAAACAGAAAACAAAAGTGCATATCTTTGATCAGCTGTTTAACTTCCATATTAGGAGTAAAAATTATGCTATGAAAGAAGACTGACCCCCTGAGGGACACAGAGTTAATGACATGAATTGTCTAACTATTGGCCTTGTGAGTTGATTTGACCTATATGAGATCATGAGGTAATGATGATATTTAAAGTTACAAAAATACACAGAACAGGATAATATTTATTTACTATTTACTAAATATTTATTAATATTTACTTAATCTTTGAACGTCTTTATAAATCAGTCATTAAAAAGACTTTAATAACTTAATCTAAACAATTATTTTAACAGATATTTAGTGGAGAATCACCAGTGACACCGACAAGCTGTTTCAGAAGTGACATTTTACTCTCACTCAAACTTAATAAATCTTAACTGAAAACAATGAATAAAGATCCATACGATCTGTTAGGCTATGTTCAAATCTATTAGCCCGTAAAATTAACCACCATTAAAATTCCTTATGAGACAGGCAGACTGATTTAGGGGTGGTGCTTGTTCAAACATGACCTACATCACTTAAAACTTGTACATTACATTTACCCGAGTCTCAGAGGATCCAAAACAATAATGGAGCAGAAGTACTACTTACACCACAGCTCATAGTAGTAGCTGCAGCACTGAGACTCTCCACAGCAGTGTCCCGACTCACAGATGTAGGTCTGGTTGTTCACACCGATGCACAGCAGCTTGCTCTAAAGGGGGGAAAAAAAAAAATGAAAATTTACAAATACAGCTGACTATATGGTGAACATGATAAAAATATTACAGCGCACGCACGCGCGCACGGTAAAGCCATAAGTATTACTAATTTGCTTATTAGTTATTAAAACCTGTTGATTATTAAAAGCCAGCACCTTGTGCAATAACAAAAGCTAACAGACATGAAACTGTCAGCATCATGTGGTTGAAGTATCTTGTCAAGCACAGTCTTCACAACGCAAATCATGTTACATTACAGAAAAATAATCTGCATAATTACACAAGTATTATCATTTGGCAGCTAAAATAACTCCAACAGGCACACAGTGATTTGGTCCCAGATTACCTGGTGGAGAAGCGTATGGTAAGGCATACTGTATTCCTGAGACAATGAAGAGCTACTTTAGCTTGGAGGCACAGTTAGACACAAAAGGAAGGTCAAGCCCAGGCTGTTCTGCAGCCACACATAGTACAGTTCAGTTTGTACTCACAGACTGATAGCTGGCCTCAAGTGCGCACACACACCACAAGCTCGCACACACCGCCCACGCGCACACACGCGCACACACACACACACACTCACACTCACACTCACACACACACACACACACACACACACACACACACACACACACACACACACCACTCCCAGCATTTAGAATGCAGCGATCCATGCCAGAGAATGCAAGTAAACAGGATGACAGTGCTGCCTCTCCCTTTCAGTCTATCAGACACTTGGGACACCCGCAGACAGACACAAACTTTACGCACACTAAACTAAAGTTAGGTTTTTATAGCTGAAAATTTTACTTATAGATATAATAATAAAAAAATTAATTTATGTGCCAATTAACTGATGTTCATGAACTGGCCTGAGCAAAGGAGCGAAACAAATATCAGATGACAACAAATCAGATAAATAATTACTTTTGATAACAATAATAAATAAAAGGCTCAGTCCTCAATCAATCACAGCAAATCACAATTCTAGGGAAATTAATTTAAAGTACTGAAAAGACATGATGTATTCTCTCTTATCTCTGCATTTGTTGGCTTTAAACAAAAGTAATGTTCCACTACTAACACACTGTACAAAACGTTTTACACACGTTGACAAGGACTGTGATGACAGCTCATCCAGGGAGATGGGCTCATTCATCCCCGCACTGTTTAATAACATCTTTCCAATGGTCTATCTGACACAAACATCTAGCAGTACTACAGAGAAATCACCTTATAAATTTGTAGTTTACAAAAGTAGTAGTTGTTTTGGTCAATATTGGTCAGAATATGTAACCAAAGCTGCAGTAATGGCTTCCTAACTCATAAAACTAATCGTATCCATATGTGGGTTTCCAGAAAAAATGTTTTTCAAAGTTGGAAGCACGGAATTATACAAGATTTTTTTGTATGCTGTAGCATTACGGTTTCCCTGCACTGGAACAAAAGGGCCCAAAGGTGTCTGGCACCATACCCTATGAACAATTTGAGCTCCATGAAGACATGGTTTGCCAAGTGTGCTCCACAGAGCCCCGACCTCAAGGCCCATGAACACCTTTGGGATGACCATGTCCCAGACCACCTCACCCAAAGTTAGCGCCTGACCTCAACTAGTGCTCTACTACTAGGCTGAGCCAAAATCCATACAGCCACAGTCCACAATGCTGGAAAGCCTTCCAACAAAAGTGAAGTTTAGTATAAAAGCAAAGGAGGACATGCAGAATGGTATATTTAAAAAGCAAATATGGGTGCGATGGTCATGTGCCAAACTACAAAAACACTGAAAGAGGTCAGGCTGAGCATTATCCATAATTCATTTATATACTCATTCATTCATTCATTTAGGTTCTTACATCAAATGATTAAAAATAACTTTAAAAGGTATTTACATTGGATTATTATAAAAAAAAAGGAACAACACTATCAGATAAATTTGGACAAAAATAAATCTTTCATACATACACAAACACTTTTTACATACTGGAACAATGAGAAATTACAAGAGTAGTTTACAAGGCATCAGTGAGCTTTCAAGTTTGAACTTCTTTTCAGCACATCACCTAATACAGCTGCGAATAAATCTGGTTACACAGGGTTTATAAAGTTACAATCAGCTCGAGTTATTGGCCATGCTCATTTGGCAAATGCATATTTGTGGTGCAAAAAAAACCCTCAGAAACACATTTCTATGTAAGTTTAACAGTGAAAAATTAAGTATGAAATAAAATATTACAGACCATGCTGATATAGGAAAATATTGAGGAAATTTTGTGATTGATCAATTTATCATAAATTGTCATTTTTGTACAAGTTGTAGTTATAACATTTATGAAACAAGTAATTACTTAAGACAAGAGTACATCTTAGCAGCTATAAATCTGTCATCGGGAGAATTTAACCATTCTTATCCACACTCAGGTGTTCAGTTCCTTGTGATTTGGAGTCTGGACTGCCACAACCAGGTCCTGGTAGGGGTGCAATCCTACCTCCACAACTAATCCAGAAAGTAGCTACACAAGTTGTTTTCCATCACCTTAACATCTCCCACACCACCCCATTGTTCCACTCTCCCGACTGGCTTCCTATAGCTGCCTGCATCCTGCATCTACCAGGCCAAAAATATACAAGTGCCCTCCTACAGTACACTGTCTCTGCAGACCCATCAGCCCACAAGTAACATGAAAACCATCCAGCAAGGGTCTTCTTTGTCCTGCCACCTAGGTGCTGAAATAAACTACCCTTGACTATCCAAAGAGCTGAATGGCTTGCTGTCCTTATATGAAAACATTCATGACCTACCTCTTCACTAAACAATTAAATTGGCGAGTTTTTAAGAGATGCTATACTATACAGTCGTGGCCAACAGTTTTGAGAATGACACAAATATTAGTTTTCACAAAGTTTGCTGCTAAACTGCTTTTAGATCTTTGTTTCAGTTGTTTCTATGATGTACTGAAATATAATTACAAGAATTTCATACGTTTCAAAGGCTTTTATTGTCAATTACATGACATTTATGCAAAGAGTGAGTATTTGCAGTGTTGGCCCTTCTTTTTCAGGACCTCTGCAATTCGACTGGGCATGCTCTCAATCAACTTCTGGGCCAAATCCTGAGTGATAGCAACCCATTCTTTCATAATCACTTCTTGGAGTTTGTCAGAATTAGTGGGTTTTTGTTTGTCCACCCGCCTCTTGAGGATTGACCTCTAGTTCTCAATGGGATTAAGATCTGGGGAGTTTCCAGGCCATGGACCCATGGACGCACTCACTGTGCGTGCAGATGCGCTCACACCTGCCTGCTGCCATTCCTGAGCAAGCTCTGCACTGGTGGCACTACGATTCCGCAGCTGAATCCTCTTTAGGAGACGATCCTGGCGCTTGCTGGACTTTCTTGGACGCCCTGAAGCCTTCTTAACAAGAATTGAACCTCTTTCCTTGAAGTTCTTGATGATCCTATAAATTGTTGATTTAGGTGCAATCTTAGTAGCCACAATATCCTTGCCTGTGAAGCTATTTTTATGCAATGCAATGATGGCTGCACGCGTTTCTTTGCAGGTCACCATGGTTAACAATGAAAGAACAATGATTTCAAGCATCATCCTCCTTTTAACATGTCAAGTCTGCCATCCTAACCCAATCAGCCTGACATAATGATATCCAGCCTTGTGCTCGATATCAGTAATCGTCTTGTTATGAGTTAACAAGACGATTACTGAAATGATCTCAGCAGGTCCTTTAATGACAGCAATTAAATGCAGTGGAAAGTTTTTTTTTCGGGGTTAAGTTAATTTTCATGGCAAGAAGGACTATTCAATCATCTGATCACTCTTCATAACATTCTGGAGAATATGTAAATTGCTATTATAAAAACTTAAGCAGCAACTTTTCCAATATTTATGTAATTCTCAAAACTTTTAGCCACGACTGTAGATTAAACACTACAGATGTAAAACTATAGATGTAAAAATAAATAAATATTTATTCCCTCACTTGCTACCAAGTCCAAAGCTTAGTTAAACAAAAACACATTTTAAGTAACCATCTGGATTTGTAACCATTTGTTTGTGTACAAAGAAAGAAAATAAAGGAACAGTCGACCTGCTTAAGGCACACTTATTAATCACTGTTTACTCATTTGGGTTATATGGCCTTATGGGTTTCTTTTTTTAATAAGTGTATTGCACATTTATGTTCGTATGCATCAAAGATTCATATCCTATCTGAGAATATTACCGTGTGCTAAAACGAAAGTACTTTGACAACTTAATGGGCTAAAAATAAACATGGTCTCAGACAAACGATTAGTCTCCAAGACGTTGTCATGAGCAGTGCATTATGCACAGCTCAGCATGTCTTCAAGTTGACAACCACAAAACCTCAGTTGATTTCACATACTCAAAATGATTTGCCCAAAGCCAGGGAAAGATTGGACAATGACAAAGTCCTGGTACAATAAATACACTTTAAGGCAAAAGCGTGTAGACATCTGACCATCACACTCAAATGTTTTTTTCTGAACATTAAGTTCTCATGTTTTATCCCACTATACTGTTTTGATAAGCACCACTTTTTGGGAAAGGCTTCCACCAGATTTTGACATGTGGCTGTGGAGATTGTTCCAATTAGCCACAGAAGCATTAGTATAGTCAGACACTGATGTTGAGTGAGGAGGCCTGGGGCTGAGGTTGAGGAGGTTGAGGAGGGTGCAGTCTTCCAGTTCATTCCAAAGGTGTTCAAGTTGAGGTTGAATCTCTGTGCAGGACAGGTTTTTTCAATTTCCAACCATGGACTATGTCTTCATGAACATCTTTCTGTGCAGAGGCGCACAGGGAATCATGCTGGAAATATGATATCAAACCCTATAGTGTAGTTTCAGTAAAGGGGAACTTTAATGCTACATTTACAAAAAACATCCTAGACAATTGTGTGCTTTAAACTTTGTCACAGTGTTTTGGGGAACCACATGTGATATGAGGCTATATAGTGTAGCTGCCAAAAAAAAAAAAACCCTTACATTGCAATATTCTGGATGTCTTGTTCGGTTTACATAATCATTCTAACATTGCCACAGCTTATCTGATGAATGCCAGTAACACTGCACTGACGTTAGTGACATTATTTTGTTCTGTAGTAGTGTTTTGTAGTAGTGTTTTGTAGTAGTAAGCGTAATTAAAATGTTGCAAATAAACTTTATAAAAATAAATATAATTGTTTTTTTTTTAAAATATACTTTTAAATAACTGATAGATTGAGCAATTATTATAGAAGCTGTTGGTTACAGCTCTATTTATCAGATTTGAGACTTAAACATTACTGAAAGGAATAATAACTTTTCATAGTATACAGAATATTCAAAGCTCAACCATATACATGTCTTCAGAATAAGATGCAAAAAACACAAAAATTCAAGCTAATATTTATAATACAATTTATATAAAATAATATATTATTTGGTAAATTGTGTAAGGAAAGACTGGAGAAAAAACAGTGTTTTAAAGACTGTTTCAACTTAAACAAACTGGCTTTTGAATAACAAACCTTAAGAAATACTATCAGGTGGCTCAATCCATAACGTGAAATGATATTCGACATTTAAAAAACACTAAATATATTAACAAAGGCGACAGACGTAAATATGCACAGCGCAGGTTTTTTTTTCGAGCAGACAGGCTTGATTTCAGTAAAAATCAGCATCACTATGCGAGCACTTCCTGGAGACGTCTCGTCCAAGCGTGTTGTTGTCTTAGTGTGAAAACTTTCTTTACCACAGAGATCCACAACACTCCTAAGCTGACAGACAGGACATCAAATATTTCATATGATACATCATTAACACTTTTCCCTAACAGCTTTTTGAAGAAAAAATAAAGCACAATCTAAATGTTGTGGTTATATCTTCTAGTGTGGGAAGCCTTACTACAGTATGTGCACAATTGCATGTCCGTGAAGGATGTTTAGACAAGTTAATCTTAAAGTTCCTCCGGACGTCTGCCAGCCTACAGTAAATGTACCTATTATTCCTGAGTTGATTAGGGAGGAATGAGTCAAGGTGCTTGGGGTTATTTTTGTGCATAGTGTTTAGGTCTCGATTCTAACAGGAACAGAATAATAATAAAAAATTAATAATAAAAAAATGGACGAGTCTCACAAATTCTGTCTTCAGCTTTATTGCTGAAGATTGTCTTTAAGTAAAAGGTCTTTACACCTGCTAGGCCTTCAAAAAGAATGAAATTAGAACAGAATAGAACAGAAAATGAATGAACTGTCACAAACAGAGTCCAAGTCTGATGCAAGGAAGTCGATTTAGCACTACATTAATTTAAATAATCTGTAAAACTTTTAGCTTTGTTTAATAACAACTCAGGAAGCTCGCTGTTGCTTGGATTAAAACGCTCGGCTTAAAAAAAAACTCAGACACAAACTTTTCAACAATTGCTGTAACAGTGTGAGATAAGTCAACTCCGGGTAAGAAAAGTTGACACAAAGTGCTTGAGAAGTTATAAATAAGGAAATGTTGTGTCTTGCTGACTTGACAGTATTCTTACTTCTTACATAGCCTCTCGTGGATTTAGAGCAGAGAGAGAGAGAGAGAGGATCTGAAGCCGGTGTTTTGGCTGTGTGTGCAGTCTACGCTAACGTTACCTCCGTGGTTCCTCCCTCGGCTGTCCCCGAGCTCACGGCTCCGACGACGGCGTTCATCATAACCAGGCCCATTTTCAGCGCCGCACACTCACTCTCCCACATTCCGCACTTTCTCGTGGCCGCCGGTACATCTGCGCTGCGGTAGGACATTTAGCTCAAAAACGAGCCACCGTTCTTGTTGTTGGTGTTTTCTGAGTCGTATTTCTTCAACTAATTAGCCAGCTAACTAGCTAGCTAGCCGCACAACTCTGAAAGTACACTCCGAAGTCCCGCCTTCTTCTTACTTTGCCATTGGACAGTTTAAGAAGAAACTTCCTGGTTTTGCAGCGACAGCGCTACGCCATTGGCTGGCTGGCGTGTCAGTCTGCGAGCAGCCGCGGCGCTGTCACGGCCTGTGAGCTGTACTGTACTGGGTGTGACTTGGTAACCAAACTCTACTCTGATTGCAAAGAAATCAGATGACGAGTTAAAGGGAAGGACGGCAGACTTTAGACGTGACGTCAATACTGTTGACTTATGATTGCATGTGCTTTCATATTGCATGAGTTTTTTTTGTAGACTAGAGTTTGATGATTTTTTCGAATTAAACACCAAAAACACCATATTTATGTAGGATTTTCTACATGGTGAACAACAACTAATATGATGTCTAATGACTGGTCTCTAAGTTAACCAGACTATCCAAATGTGGTAAGAGGTAAGGAATAAAACATGGTGTGGCACTCTAAGGTAAAATATTTCACAATAACAGCACAATGGTATTCCTCTTATACATCCCTGATTTGTAAACTCTTAACATTACTAATTTAGGATAAATTAAGATAAGATTATTATTAATCCTGAAGGAAAATTATGTGACCAATACTGCTCCAAAAGCAACTGAGCAATAAAATACAGGAAGTAATGAAATGAAGTAATAAATAAAATGTTGTTAGTCTTTTGGCTTCTCCCATCGAGGGGTCACCACAGTATACCGCCCGACCCTGCACCCCACTTTGGCACAGGTTTTATCTTAGGACCATCACTGATATCAAGGCAATTGCAGATGTAAGGCTAGTTCTATTGTTTCCAGGTTATAATCATTATTTGACCTTTCCTGCCTAAGAAAGGGGGACGAGTTATAAAGTTTGATGGCCAAAGGAAGGAATGACCTCTCGTGTTGTTTCGTGGTGCTTCTCGGTGGCCTCAATCTGCATGAATGTAAATTTGAATGAGCTCAGATAGGATGCAGTAGATGGGATGCATTGTTCAAATCTCACCTCTGTATGCATGTAGTTTGCATCTTCTTTTATTCAATGACATGCATTGGCATTTCCAAAAGAAACTATTAGCACCTCATCCGGGGTGTCCTGTGCCCTGAATTTTTCTGATAGGCTCCCCCACGATTCCACACAGGATGAGCGATAAGGAAAATAAATTAACACTTAGAGTATTATGGAGTATTACACTTACTCATCATCTATACCACTTAATCCTGTATACAGAACTTAATCAAGCACACAGAGAACATGCAAACTCCATGCAGACAGAGGTGGGAATCGAACCCAGACCCTGGAAGTGCAAGGTAACAGAGCTAACCACTAACCACCTCTGGAGTATTACAATAATAGCAAATTATTAGTGTATTATCACCACTAATAGCCTCTGGAGTATTACAATCCTCTGAATTAATTGTTGCCTTTGAAAAAATAATTCATTAAAGCAAGCACATTAAAGAAGTTTTTTTTTTTTTGTAAAATAAATATTTTTTATGAGAAATTGCTTGAATTAAAGGTTAAAGGATTAAATACTAACGGTAGGGTTACTAGTTCCTGTCAAGGTAATAAAAGGATTAATCATCCAGCCAGAAAATAATAGCAAGATTAAACTAGCTAACTAGGTATAGCCTTAGTTAACAATCATTTGGGAAAGTCAACATCTTTCCCAATTCTGTCTTTTCAGCTCATTGACTAAAATGTTTTATTTTATTAGATCAGGGGTAGGCAAGTTCCAGCCTAGAGTGCTGCAATCCTGCAGAGTCCCGCTCCAATCCAAACCTGAACAAGCTAATCAAGATCTTCAGGATTACCTCTCTAGGACCAAACTTGCCTACCCCTGAATTAGATAGGTTAGAGATTAGATAGATAGAGTTTGCATGTTCTCCCTTGGTTGGTTCCCACAATCGAAAGACATGCAGGTTAGACTAACTGGCATTCCCAAATTGCCGTAGTGTGGGTATGTGTGTACCCTGCAATGGATTGGCACCCTGTCCAAGGTGTACCCCCCCCCTCGTGCTCTAAGTCTCCTGAGATAGGCTCCAGGCCCCCTGCAACCCTGAATACAGGATAAAGCGGTACAGACGGTGACTGAGAGTTCCGAATAAGTAATGTGATTGGACGAGAGGGATTCCACAAGTGGTGATAATGAAAGGTAACAGCACTGGGATGTTTAATTATATGTATCATTTCATGTCCCAAGTATTCTATAATAGTAATTACAATAACTGTTGCTTTCAGTGAATTTAGTTTGGTTCGATCCGCTATACGAAACAGAGAGCAGCCACATGCCAAGACCCAACTTCAAAACCAGTCATGGAACCACATTTAGCAAGAAAACTCATCCCTTAATCAAGGGCACTCTTTGGTGTGTGGAACAAGTGATTGCATAACTTAGTCTACTAGCTTAACATTTAATATTATTTGTGATTAAATCTGGAACATGGAAGTTAAGGGAGCTGATATTCTAAAACAAAATAAGTTGAAGGGAATAGTCTGATAAATTATAGAACAAATTTACATTGTTAAAATAGGAATGACAACAGCATGAGTACATAATAAACTGTAAACGTAACCTTACATTATATGTACATTAATGCAAGCAAAAGTTAAATTCTTTCTTCCTTATTCTAAAAAAATGTAATTGTCAAATAAAAATGAGAATCAGATACAGTCATGACGCATGCAGTTTAGACTTGAAAGTATATGTGTCAAAGTTTTGATTTTCACTCGCTCATCGTCTATACCACTTTATCCAGTATACATGGTCCCGCAGGGCCTGGATCCCAGGAGACTTGGGGTAGTAGACAGGCAGTTTCGGAAGGCCAATTAGCCTAACCCGCATGTCTTTGGACTGTTGCAGGAAACCGGAGAACCTGGAGGAAAGCCACCAACTAAGACCATGCACACAGACCCAAGGCGGAATCGAACCTCGACCCTGGAGGTCTGAGGCCACAGTGATAAACTTTAAGCCACCGTGCCATCCAGTCTTATATTTCAATTCTGAAATAATGAAATATAGCCTCTTTTTATATATAACAAAATTTTCCAACACCCACCTCTGAACACTGTTGTACACACTTGTATATTTGCATTACGCAAGCCTTTTTTTGTTTAAATGTACATCGTGAGATATATAAGAATGACAGTAAATCCCATTTGAATATGACTGAATATATTAAAAGCACAGTCATGAAGTGATGTATGACACAATGTTTATTTACCTAGACCTTCTAACAGAGTTTTTTTTATCAGGTGGTGCTAGTTCTAAATCAAAAACAATCTTACAATTTTCAAGAGTTCTCATACCCACAACTATGTACTGTACATAATTTGGGTTTGATCTTCTCTTAATTGCCAAGGGTGGTGAGAATCAATTATGCTACAATGAAAGGCATTCTGGGATGACCACTGCACTCATGCCACTAGGTGGGGCAATGCTATCAAAGGGAAGCCAAGTTAACATAAGAAGCTCAGTATAACATAAGAAAAGTGCTGAGAGATGACTGGAAGCTATCACCAGACTACAGTCACAGGCTATAAGAAGAAAGACAAAATATCTTTATGACAACAGTTAGAACTGGTAAAACAAAAACCTCATTATTGTATTTGATCAAATATCAGATTAAACTTTTATCACATAACGTAACGTACTGTATATAAAACATAGATAAACAGTTATTGGTGAACATTACACAATGGAGCCATAATTCATTCTTTGACATGAGCAGAGGTAGCTCGGTGGTTAAGATCATGCCTTGCTTATCAGAAGGTTTTCTGGAGTTATTCCTCTCTTTTATTGCAGTTTACTAACAAGCTAAGGTCGTCGCTCACTCACTCATCGTCTATTACGCTTTACCCTGTATTCAGGGTCGCGGGGGGCCTGGAGCCTATCCAGGATACTTAGGATACTTAGCGCACGAGGCGGGGTGCCAATCCATCGCACACACTAACACACACTCATTCACACACTACAGGCAATTTAGGAACGCCAATTAGCCTAGTCTGCAGGTCTTTGGACTGTTGGAGGAAACCGGCATACCCCGAGGAAATCCACCAAGCACGGGGAGAACGTGCAAACTTCATGCACACAGAGACGGGAATCGAACCTAGACCCTGGAGGTGCAAGGCGACAGTGCTAACCACTACACAACCATGGCGCCAAAACTAAAGCATTTAAGAAAAATAGGAATTATACTCTACTGTATTATGTATGTGACTTAAACATACTATACTATCTACAGACCATGTTTTATTTTATCAGGTAACTACTAAACTATAAAATGCCATTTGAAAAACCTGTTAAATGGTCCCCAGGGGTGCTGTATCACGGGACAGGTACTTGGGATAGTTTCTAGAGGCACAACCAGGATAGAGCAATTATAATGGCATCTTGTAGTGATGTGAATGATGATATTATCCTGCTATGTAACAGGATATTTATGCCCAAATCTCAGTTCTGGCTGCCAGGAAGTTAAGGCTTAGCCATATTTAGACGTTTATGCAAGAAAATTATCCAAAACATTCCTTTACATCATCACAGAAATGCCTGCATGGGCTGAACATCATTGCATTGAAATGGACACCTCAGTGCTTAGAGTCAGACCCTGTTGAAAACCAGTGATCTGAATTAGCAGTAGCAGTGCACATGCACAAATCCAGCAATTTACAGGAGCTTACAATGCTCTGCCAAAGGAGGATTCCAACCCAAGATCCTTCTACAAGTATCTTTATCTTTCTTAATCATTACATGAAGAAATATTTTTCTGCTGTCATGCAGTCCACGGGAGGTGTCACAAAATATGAATCAGTTGTGTGCTAATTATTTTGAAACCAATACCATAGAACATGTTATGAATAAAAAACTTTATATTGTGTTGAAACAAAAATGAACAACATCCCTCCAGTTATTGCATTTGTCATTTATTATCTTCCAATAATTTAAGGTTTGTTTTCCATGGAGCTTACATAGCTGTAGACATAATTCTGTGCCTCCATTGGCGAATGGTTCTTCACTGACTCTTCAGAGGGTTTTTTATTTAGCCCTTGCCTTCCGAAATGGATTCTACATGGAACTGTCTCTAATGAGGACGCCCACTTATTAGAAGAACAGGTAAGGGGTCCTTCGGAGGAATAGCCAAAGACGTTCTATACATTTTCATCTAAGAGTAATATAACATTTACTAAAAGTGAGTTATGTCAGAATGACAGTTTTACAGTTTGCTGACTCGAGAAATGCTTCATATTCTATGTCTGAAAAGGGCTTAAGTAATGTATTCTTAGTCTTGCTATGCATTTGTTTTTCAATAATATTTGTGAAATGAGATGTGTAGAAAGCTATGAGTCAGGTAAGCATAGCCTATTTCTTTGGACTGGATTTGTAGACAGTGTTATTTTGACAGACATAAAAATGGGCTCACATCAACTTTCCCAAGATATATTTTCCTTTCCATCTCTGGACTACGGCTCCTTAGGTGAGACTCTTTGAACCTTTCCACCAAGTTTAAAGGAACAAAAGCAAACAAATCACATTGTTCTTTCAGGAATTTTTCTTGTTCAGTGCCTTTCATTTCTCCCCCCTTTTAGGCACTTCTCTCATTCAGAACAGAGAAGTCAATGGTTTCTTACATCCAGGCTTGACAAGTTAGGAGGATACAAGCTAATCCCCTTAATCTGTCTATTCTCCCATGCAGTGCCAAAGGGGAGTGGGACCTGGCGCAAGTAATCCTATAGAAACACAAAAGGATTAGTCCCCAGCTCTTAGAGTGACAATCAGGTATCCACTGCCTGATTTAAAAAGTGGGTTTGAGTTTCTTAAAAATAAATTCTTCTCCCTATTCTTGGTAAGGGCTGCCGTCTTTCACCAAGTGTTGATAGGCTTCCATGAGAAGAAACGATGAGGTCTGTATGAAAGGCATTTCTACTTTGGGTCCTACACTAGCAGATGATTGACAGCTCCTGGGCTTCTCCCACAGCAGAGAAGATGGAAAGGTGGAGAAGCATGGTGGGCTCAAGCTGAGCCATCTCTTTAACCTTTGCATCAAACCTATTATAATGCAAGCCTCGTCACATCTAAAGAGAAAAGTCTGACAGATAGATCAAACTGATTTGCTTTTTGCTCTGTCCGTTCTGCATAGCAAATCAAGATAAGGAAAACAAAAATATTTTTGCTTTCTGAAGGTCTTATGTTTTCATATGAAATGTGTGAATATAACATAACAATAACATAAAAGTAATGCATATAATAGTTTTAAAAGTTTAAAAACTATTTATATACAGTAATGCATATACGCTCCTCCTATCCAATCAGCTTAAATATAGTATTTAATGTTGAAATTGAAATAATGTAGTAATCTTCTGAATTATATTTACAGTGCAGTTTAATATCACTCAAGACCTCCTCATCTTTGTACATACACTACATTATAGGTGAAATATGCTCATGTTATTTGGGAGATTTTAGAAACCTTGTGAGTTCCTTATCTAACCTTTAGATGGCACTATTGTGTAAAATTACCCTTCAGCCTCAACCCTATTGCTGATTGTGTGATTAGAGACACTGACACCTGATACTACAACCAGAGGTTAATGCAGCTCTGTAGAGACATCGTCCTGTAGGAAACAGGGGTCACCTGCTCTAAAAAGGAAGTCCTTGATTTCATTCAAGTCCAGTGAACTTGACCGAGTAAAAACATTGTGTAAATCTTAACTTCCACTCACGTTACATCCTCCATCCTCTCCATTGTGGCCGGGGAGAAGTACAGGTGAATGCAGGTCAATAATGTGTACTATTTGGTAGATATATCTTTACTTTCCACGTTGGGCTATGACTGCAATCGTTTTTCTTTATACGTCATCCTTTATTTAACAATGTTCAGTGAAAATCAGCGTTCTGAAAATATTGAATCTATTGCTATATAATTGGTAGGCAGAGTTTGTGTTCACTCTTTTAAGGTATAACATGACATGGAGGATAGACTTTCACCTGCTAAACACTTAGTCCTCTTTGCCCAGTTGCTTCCCACTATTCCTCAAACATAATCAAATGTAATTAACACATTCAAGCCGAATCCTAGTCAAATGCATCATTCACATTTTTTTTAAAAAAGGGCCCCGATTTGACTTTGGGATTGTTAACTTCCCCGAATTTTGGTTTGTGTTTTACTTGGAATGGTTTTTAAAAAAAATTTTTTTTATAGAACTTTCAGGTTAAAGCATAAAAACAGCATTTTGGCTAGTTGTATTTTAAATACACAGCTTTTAAATGAGATAAAACAGTGCACTGTGGCATACTTGACATTTAACATATGATCTCTGATAAAAACAGATTGCTCAGAGGCTTCCTGATAAAACTGTGGCTCTTACAGGTAGTAAAGTAAAACTAAATCTGTCATGGAGATGGAACTTTAGAGACCATAAAGAGTTCTATATTTTAAGGGAAAGACAAATAATGGGTGGAATACCATCTTTATATCTTTTTATCTTTATTTTGTGTCGCTGTGAACATAAAAATTAGACCACCTGAAGCTGTCCTTCATCCCTGCAAGACTACAAGGTGATATTTACATTATTCTCATTTAAAACCAGCAATAATCTGTGAAAAAGTTTGATTTCTTTTTTTTTTTATTATTCTTTAAAAAAGGTTTTAAAATTCTTTTAAAAAATTGTTGGACCGCCTGTCCTCCAATTGGATGTTTTTTATTTTTTACAAACAAAAAATTTGGAAAAAAAAAGATAATCATGTATATTAATTTATTTAGCTATCAATAGACACTACTTAAACCAGTTATCATCTTTAAACATTTTTAAATCATTCCCAGTACAAAAACATCAGCTAAAGAAGTCACAATATAAAATAATTGTCTCCTTAATCCAGATGTTTATGTGCTTATTTGAAATTATTCTAAATAATCTACAGACTTAGAGCCTGTTACGCTGTATAGAATATTTTATATCTCATATGATTTAAAGTTTCTAAGATTTTTTCAGCCCTTTAAAGCTATACTTGTGTGTGGATCTTGTAGATCATGTGCTAAATGTTAGGAATAATGAAAAATTGCACACTTTCTTAATGGTGAAAGTGTGTATGCGTGTGTTGAAATATATTCCCGTCAGATAGAGGAGAGAGAGAAGGACAGTTCAGGGACATAGACATGGGATGTTTATGTGGCACCACAGTGGTGTCCTGGCGTCCTGTTTCATTGCTTTGTTGTAGCTAAAATTTAATACATAATGTCACGTGACACAACTTGTGTCTTAATGCTTAAGGTTGTTCCTCTTCCATTCAGAATAAAAATGTTTCCACGACAAAGTTGTAACATGTTCATGATGAACGCTGTCTGTATTGCCAATATTTCAGATAGATTAATACATGATCACATGTAAAGAGTGACAGTCATATCTGACAAATGAACCCTACATCTGCAAATAAATTGATTGTACAAGACATCCAATAAGTGAACTGATCATGTGCATCAATTACATGTGAAATAAATCCACACACTACCTTTCCCTGGACGCATGTTATATACATTGTATGTGTACAAAGTGTGAACTTTGATGTGTATAGCATAAACACCAAAACTCATCATTATGCATATGTAAAGTTTATGTGCCTTTCTGTAAGGATTAAGAGCTTTAAACCACTGTAATAATCATAATTTAAAGAATATTGATTTACTTCCACAATTTGGTTACAAACTATATATAAATTGTGGAAGCAAATCAATGATTTGGATGATTTATGCAGTAAGTAAAATCCTCACCTATTCTAATTACTTTTAACCACATCTTAAATGTCTTGGGTGTGTGCTTTATCACAGCGGTTGGAGAAAAAATAAATAGGGTCTCGTGAGAGAAGCTTGGAGAGAACAGTGAAAATGTCAGAAAGGTCGCTGTAATCATCCAGTAGAGTACAAAGAAAAAAAAGAAGCAGCAGCAGCATCAAGGGGGATATGGGATTTCTTTTTCCAAAAAAAGCAAACAGTAAATTTTGGAGTTGAATTTGCAGGTTTTTACCAAAAAGATGAGATGTGTATTAATGAGAAATATGGGCACGAGTACTCATTTCCATCTGAGTCCCAAAGTAGCAGATTATCATTTATTTAACTGACCACTGTTTAATGCCCCAAGAAGCCGTATTTCCTCTATTACTGTACGGAGGTGTAGACATACCTTTTATGTTAAATGGGAAAATCAGCTAATGGATTGCCCCAGTTTGAATATGATCTCATTTATTCCATCATTGTCCATAAATTACAGCCCCAATGCATTTCAAACCTAAGCCTCCCTTTGCTACTAATCTATAAATCAGCACTTCAGGTTTTTGGATATACCGTAGTATTTAAATGCATAACAGCATACAGCAGACTACAGATTTTAAGCACTTTTATGTGAATATTTTTTTTCCTTAAAGTGATAGCATGTACATTTTCCAGGATTAAAAAGATCCTAATTTTAAATGTGTACATTATAAATACAAATAAAGATTTAACGCTTATAAACACCATTAGGGTGTGGATCTAATTTCATCTCATTGTCATGATTCATGTATGCTTTTTGTTCCACTGTCTGTTTCTGTGGAACATCATTTCTCCACGTCTTTGATGTTATTTACTTAAGGTCTGACTCACGTTTGAGGTTTTCCACAGCAACCGGAGAGGGAGAAAAGAGACCGGAGTAGAGTGTTAAGGGGCAACACCTTTCCAATGTGATCCTCTGTCAGGTCAAATCCAGGGGCTTTAACATTAAAGGAAACAGACATTTGTTTTGGGAAGGACTGTGAATTAACCATGTCAGTACAGGCCCCTGCTCGCTCCCTCTGAATGGTCATTCACTCAGACACTAGTGCCATGTAAAACAGAATTTAACGCACGTTCAGAAGACGCTTGCACTTACTCTGTCTTCTTTCCTCCGGCAAATGTCTGTGCTTTAACATTGTGACCACCAGAGATGCCAAGGCCACACACAGGCATTAAGAATGCTCCTGCAAGAATGATCACTTTCTTTTCAACAAAACCTCTAGCAAAGGTCTCAGGGCTTTCTGATGTGTAAGGAATGAAATATTCGGTGAAAAACCTAACAAGTAGGCCCAAAAAGTCTTCTTAACACATTCAACAGCAGTTTTTTCTCAGAAACGCTCACAGCTTGCATGTTGCAACAAGGTGAGGGTTTCCTTTGAAGCTCTAGAGTCCATTCACTGTTAAAAGTTTCAAAACATATATATTACAACTCAACAGAAACATGCATTAGCAGCAGAGAGTAAAATAAGCATACCCCTTAACCAATCTGATCCGGGACATTTTGTAATTTCAACATATATCTTAGACATACATAAAAATATCATTATATTCTTTGAAAACCCAAATTAATAGATGTAAGGTTAATGTATACCGAGGGGCCAAAAATGCATACACACTTCAATAGTTGTTATCCATGACCTTTTTAAAAAATAAAATTTAAACTTTATCAAATTGCAATGTGAAGTATTCTAAAGATGTCAGTAGTCGCACCATCGTTGATGCTATCATGTGACTGTCAGAAGGGAGGCAAATATTTTTCATATTGAAGTGTATTTAAGCAGTGCAAAGATGCCAAAATAGAACATTAAGTGTATTTACTGCCAACAGTAATTATTATTTTCATAAACCTCTTAAAATGAAACGGTTTGGCAACTTGCAAGCTTTCATTCCGAACAAATCCAAGAAGACATGTAATTGAGTTGACAGTATAAAATCTTTATTTGCCTAATGCGGCATCTATACAGAACAAGTGCTGAATGAAAGCGACACCGTCACAACATTATTTCACTGTGATCAGAGGAAACACAAAAAGCACAAAAACACCTTAACCAATTTACCTTTTTTTTTTTAATGAGGGGAAAAACCTAGCTCTTGCACAGTAGGAGAAGAAAGTAATTGTACTTTATACAAGTCAGTATAAATACGCATGGATTCGGGCAGCTCAGAGCCGTGTTTGTTTTATAATCCCACAGGTCGCTAGCAATGTGTTAAATCCGTTAAAGCTTAGGTCACAGAAGGTCATGAACCCTGCTCCCTCTGCTCCTCTCAACAGCCAGTGACACAGATTAGTGAAGAAATGACAACTATCTGCTACTATCTGTGGCACCACTCCAAGGCCACACTGGGTACAGATATTTTAATGGGGTTCCTGAAGTTCTAAGCTGAGGCTTTGGAAGGGTAAAAGGTCAAAGGCTCGATGTCGGAGATGGAGAGACAAGGTGCTGAAGTTGTGTTATGTGGACTTAAAAGCCAAGGCACATGTAACTGTTTGTGTGTGTGTGTGTGTGTGAGTGTGTGAGAGTGATTGTGCCATTGTGATGTTTTATCTTTTGGGTCTGGGCCCTGGGGTTCTAAAGTCCAGTGAGTAGAGGGCCGAGTCCAGGGCGGCGTACAGGTGTGTGGCGTTGAAGCACAGGCTGTACACAGGACTACTGGTGGTGGAGGTGAGCTGGAACATCTGGAATGTTAACCAAATTGGGACATTAAAAGGGGCTGAACAATAGCACTAAAACACTACATACAATTCTTTTCACTAAAAATAGATAAAGAAAATAAAAGTGCGAAACACACACACACACACATACCTGCAAACAGCGTGTTTGCCGTTTGTCCCACAGGCGCACCACTCCATAGTACGAGGAACCACTGGCGATCATATAATTCTTATCGGTCTTCATACAGTAAAGTGCATTGTCATGAGGCTCCTCCCACTCCATCACGCTCTTCCTGTTGACGAGAGCAATTATACTACATTTATCTGCAGAGCTCTGCTAAGCGTTGTGCAATCAAAATGTTATGCTGCTTATATTATACTCTACACTGACAGTGACGTATCACTTTCTTCGGTGCAGGACCAAAACCTTAGTGAAAAACTAAGCATGAAAAACAAAGCTTGTTTACCTAATGGTACAAGCTGAGGAAATGTAAGGTTAATGGTGGTGATGAATAAATTATGGGAAAAGAGTGCTGCTGGTGAGCCAACAGACATTAGGGCAGAAGGACCACATGGGATAAGATGTCTGGATTATGTCCAGGTCTCGCACGTGTGCACACATGCATACAAATCAAAATTACAAATTACTTTGTCACATACACAACTATACAGAGCATGATGTGCACTGTGAAGTAGAATGATGAGCCGCGGTGATATTGTCCATCTTATAAAGTGCAGTAGTACAAAAAGTAGTCCTTTTGTATGTAAACCAGAATGTGCAAACATACATGTTTGCGTGTTCACTTCAGTCCTGTGCAAATGTGCAATTTGCATATTTAATTATTTAAATTATGTTAAATTATTTACTGCAAATCATCTGAACGCCTCTCAACCCATTCATCCTGTGGTGTAAACAAAAAGGGAACATTCTGACTATAGATCCAATACATAAAACTTAGGTTTATGGCCCCTAAGCATACAATTGCTCTTGATAATGGTGTTTGCCAAATACTATAAAATGTTAATGGACAAAAGAAAGTAGGAGTGATTAGCAGGGTTTTTTTGGTCAGGAAAAAAAAAACTATTAGTGTAATGATGGTGACACTGTTTGTCGCTGGTCATTTCACACTCGCACCTGTCACACGGACTTCACAGAGTTTGTATTAAATATCCACTATCTAGTAATGAGAACAACTTTCACATGACTACTCACTCTGCCTGAGGACTGACCACATACTGGCCCCTGACTGGTCACACTGTGAATTATTGATATCTTAAGAGGGGACATTTGTGCCTCCCTGAACTCTCCGAGGGCCTCTTTCAATCACCTCTGATTTGTGTTACATGACTGCCCATATGCGATTGTGTGTGGGTGTGTTCCCTGTCATGGCCCGACACAGGGGCCCAGTCTGCCTCACAAGCCGCTCACTGATCCCTCGAGCTCGCCCCGTTGCCCTGGAGATGCACAGCGCCACATCAATATGGCCACCGAGTGGTGCAGACCTGGGTGGGTCAGAGTCCTACAGTGAGAGCCCCTCTTAAAAAGGGGGTCCCTTTCAGCAGCCCACAGGAACAATGGTGTCCACCGAGCCAAGAGGAGTCTCAGGCCTGGCTCCTTTTTTGTCTAAATGGTGCTCTATGCACAGGAGGGCTTATTAGATTAACTGAGAACACTAATCTTCCCCACAAGCTCTCGGAGAGAGATTCACTAACTAACTTTATTACTCTGCGCAGACATGCCGAGTTCTGCTGACGGCACAATTCACTCCGAATCCAACGTAATCCGTGCATCAGCCATGCAATGCATGAGAGGGAGTGCTCAGTGCGAAAACGTTACACACTGGTTCACCGACAGCTCATAACACTGCTTTCAGGACAGCGGAGATCCCCTCTCCTCCCACCTCACGTACCTGGAGCAGACACGAAGATCCCAGTAGCGGATGAAAGTGTCATATCCGCAGGTGAGGAGCTGGAAGGGAGACTCGTACACAATATCCAACACACCTGCACCTCTGCGGAACTTTGTGCCAAGACACGTCACCAGGTCACACCTGTGCGAGAGAGAGGAGAAGACAACACGAGATAAGTTATGGACTATTCCTCATCAAACGTCATGGAAGAAATTACAGGCATCAAAAAATGATAGGGCCTGGCTTCAAAGTTGACACAGGAGAGTAAACTCAGTGTGCTTGCTCTAGGCCAAAAACACGTTGTCTAAAAAGCGTGATTTGGGAAGAGAGGTTATTTAACACCTCAGTGCTTGTTCAGCGTATTAGATGCACTCACAAGGTTGTCTCAAGGTCTTATGTCTTAGTTGGTATGTTAGTGTGACCAATCCATCAGTTGTCATTTCAGACCAAATGCCTTAATTTGCCCAGTTAATTACCTCTAAATCCCACTATATTCCCATATTCCCATCATTCATAGACCACACAAAGGAGAACTAAAATCCTAGGTGATGGAGGAAAAAAGTAAACACCTAGCTGAATGGGTTGAGAAAGCAGATTACGACTGGTGCTGGCCTCTATTCTTAGATGTGTATGGGAACAAAAAAGAAGGACAGAGAGAAGAGAGGGTCTGAGGAGGAGAAGGAGAGATAGAGGGGGGATGCCCATGTTAGAACCACGCTCCTATGATCACAGGCTGAACAGGCCTGCTGCGCCCTCCTCACCTCCCCCACCAACACCGCAGAAGCCAGATTATTGTAGAATAACAATTTCATTGTTGCTGTTTAATTCCCTTCATGACCATGACTGTGTGTGACTTGTGGACCTTTGATACCTGGTCCCTAGCAACTATTTAGCGGAGTCCAATGCCCATAGCGACCACCCCCCACATTCGAGGTCTCCTGTGAGCTTGTTCACCAAGGGCAGACTGGTAATCCTCAACCTTCGCTCCAGGGGACGAGGGGGGTCTTATTAGACACAGCCTTTTTAAAAGATAGGCCTCCAGAACTAAAGGCAATACCCCTGGTGGGCCCAACAGACAAACTGCCCCTTTGGCCCATGGGTGTCTATGTTAAGCAAGAACTCATCATTTACCCCTCGCTGCTAAAACAGCAGCTTATCGACTACCTACAGCTGTAGATAGAGTACTGAACAATAGAAACAGTCAATTGGTCTTGACAAAAAAACAACTTCTCATTACAGTGCTTCGCCTCACATGGTTTTATGGACTGGTTAGGAATAATGTGTAAACTCATGTCAATATGGCACATCCGGTGTCTGCCTGGCCCTCTGCAAATGTCAAAGCGTGAAGCGAGAAAAACAAGCATCGTAAAAGAAGTCCTCACATCTGTGCTCTGATTTTAAAGCCAGTAATAGCACTGTTCCATGCAGAGTAGCAAACACCAGGATTCTTAAATTGTTAGGTCACAGATTTTATGTGTGTCATTTTTTTTTTCCTTGAGAGGACCTATGAAGATTACAGGATGGAGGATAACCGTGTAATCTTTCAAATTGCTGCATCTGCATGGCGGCCAGCCTTGTTCTCCGCACAGTCGGCCCAGTGTCTGATCTGACAGCATCACAAAGTGTGTCAGGCGAGCTCTGAGAGCTCTGGAAACATCAGGTGAAACCATACCTGTCCATCTAACTGTTTGATGACAGGGAAGAATGGGAATTTGACCTAATGGGTGCTTTTGATTATGAAAGAGGGCTTTAGCACGTTGAAAGGCACAGGTGAAACTAATTCTGCGATGTCGTACTAAAACTGCTACTCTATTATTACAGTAGTATATTATCATATACTATAAAGGCATTTTACAGCGCTAAAAAGTATATGATAGAGACCTCAGGAGTAACTGGTATTCGTTTGTGTTACAGGCGGTCTACAGAAAGCCAACAGAATCAGAGAGAGGACAGCAGACCACACACAATGTTATACAGCAGTAAGCATGCAGAGACAATGTCATTTCTATCCGAGTGTGGAATAACTGTAGTATTCTTCCTTCCCTTGTGGACTTTTTCACTTAAAGTATGCCAAGACAAACTCCTCTGAATAAGAATTAGGACTTTATCATGTCTTATTTTGCTGCTCTGTGCTGCTTGCTGAGGAAGATGTCTAACGCCCGAACATGTGGGGGAGTTAAGAGGTCACACATAGGGGCATTTGAGATGTGCAACCTGTTAAAGTGATCACTGACAAAATTACCACCAAATGCAGCAAAGACAAACTAAAGGGAAAATGCATTGTATTCTTGGCTCTTTTAAATAACTCCTTGGAGGCTCCTGCCCTCACCCTAATCCTATTTGACCCCAGGATACATTTAAGTCGGAGCTGTAAAGCACTAATTCCCAGCTAAATTTTAGTAAGAGAGACTAATGCATTAGTAAACGTATGGATCTTTTGTGACCCAAGATTCTTCTGATTCATTTGGTTTCTATATACAATCCAGAAGAGCCTAATAAAACAAGGTGACAAGGAGTCTATCCATTTTTATGCCCTGATATGCTTGAAAACTGTTAAATAATAATTCTCAGCTATAAAGAATGACATGTGTTAGTGATTAGATGCGAGTTATAGTCTCAGAGCTTATAGTCTCGGACGCAAAATGCAGAGGCTGGACCCTTCAGCCATCCTTGCTTTCTCTGTAGCCATTTGGGCCACACACACACACTTACATACACACCTTATGAAAGGGACCTTTAATGAATTGATGGATTTTAAAAAAGGGAGAGGCTAAGGGCATTTCTTTGAGTATTGGAGCCACAGAAAAGGTAATTTTCCATTGACGCTCTTGTAAGGTTAAGTATAGAGGGTAAACTGGCACAGGGAAGCTATGGGAAACAGTCAGTACCCTGAAAGGATGTGAGACAGGTACATAAAGAACCCTGCTGGGGTTTTCAGTGCCTAAAACAAACAGAAATAGCATTGCACCGTCTGCTCGTCAACCAATTTAGCTGAGAGTTGAAATAACCGCGAGCCAAGAGAGAGCGAAAAGAAGGAAAGGGGAAAAAAGCCCAGCATGGAATGTCAGGGGGCTGGACAATGGTGACTTTTAAATGTCACACGCGTTCTCTTAAAAAACAATGAGATTGCAATTTGTAAAACACAGCTCCTGCCAGATCCAGACATTTAACCCTCTCTTTCAGGGAAGAATGTGAGGAATTTCAGTGCAATTGTATGGTTCTTTGATGGCTTTTCTCTGTGTTTATCCATGACCGAAGGCCTCATGAAAAGTTTGGGGTGCCTTTAGAGCACCACTTGTGTGGGACCCGACGTGATCACAGGACTCGGTACCATGCAGACGAGTAAGAAAGGATGTGTACCGTAAAAAATATATTACTATTTCACAAATTGAAAGGTCAGGAAAAATAATGCACCAAATGCATATTTTACCTTTCATGTTAATATTCAAATATAATATATATATATATAATATAATATTCTATTCTAATGGCAACATGCCCTCTCCACTTATTTGTTCATTAGTTTTAAAAAGACACATGATGCCATCAGTAAAGTAACTGGATGCACAATATTCTGTGCCGTTTGAATACTGTATGTTGTTCACTTGCTCTGTTGTAACTCCTCAGTCTGTTTCCCCACCAGCTGGTCAGCTGCACTGCTGAGACATGAGGGTGAGAGAGATCTTGGCCTGTACATGTCTCCTCTATTATTCTCCTTTCCAGTCAACATGCAGCGTTCAAAAAGGTGCCCCCATCTTTTGTGAACAATGTCAGGGACACTTGTCATTATACTTAAAGTGGTTCTTGAGGTAACCAAATAAACAAAAGATGGGAACACAAGATCTCTCATCGTTCTAATTGCCCTGCAAACACAACTGCGCACAATACTTTGATTATTTAAATCGAGTAAAAAGCGTGCGCGCATTTTGGGAATTGGCCTGATTTGGGAAAAGTGCTGATCATATTAAATAGTTTTTTTCTCCACAAGATGTAACCAAGGAAATGCTAAATCTATTCACTAATTTGAAAAAAAAAAAAAAGCAGGAAAAATTTTGCTGCTTTGATAATCATCACCTATACGTGTTGCTCCCAACACTGTAATTGTGTTTATGATCTGATGTCTGCCGTTATCACTGATATTGTTGCCATCCTAATGTGTTGTCTCATGTTGGTAGTGGCTGTCTGAAGAATGTGCTGGTGGTCTGTCTGGGAAACTTTTTTTTTTTTTAAGGGACACACGCACACAGCCCCCATTCCACCACCCCTTCGCTCATGGCTGTTTTCTCGACTCCCTGTGACTGGCGGCTTTGTCCTCCGTACAAGGTGCACCTGATTACCAGACAGGAACACATTAGGGCAGGACACATCTCACCCACACGCAGCAACACAAAGATGAGAGGTAAGAGAATGCGACAATATGTGAGACGGGGCGGTGCAGATGCTACTGAGACCGTGTTTTACGATAATAAAATGTATATAATAAGAAAACACTAAACATCTATTTAAACAAATGAAAACGAAAACAGCAACAACAATGCAAGGAGGCATATTTATCGTTTTCTCGGTCTCTATTTTCAATAGCAGTGATGTGCAAGCTATCCTTCAGCTTGTTTAATGCATGCACACATGCCCATCAGCCTGCCGTACCCATCCACACTCCACTGATCAAACCCCAGCCGGGCCTTTGGCCATCTAAATCCTGACCAAGTTGTCTATTTCTCCTCCTCTTTTGTAAAATGCGATTCCCAGGGATATACATGGTGAATCGCCCCTCCTCCATCCCAGCAACCTTTCTCGGATTTCCTTGTCATTTGGTGCCGGAACATACCATTTTCCCCCTTCTTAATTTTTCCGACCCTGGACTGACAACGTGTAAGCAGGCTGAGTTCTGTAGGTAAGCAGGGGAATTACAGAAGCCAGTCAGGCTGTATCAGGTTTAAGCCAGGTCTTTCATGATAGGAATTTTGAAGTCAGCTTTGAACTTCGCAAAAAGCCCAGTAAGGTAGTTCAGACACTTACGAACAACAGCTATCATTATCATACGTTTTACTTGCGTTATTAATTATACTGACAAATAGTAAAGTAAAGCCGAGACTGAACAACGCTCGTGTGATTTTTGTCAGGTTGTAACTTTAATCTCTGTAGAAAATCTCTGCAGTGAATTTTTATGCACAATTTACTCAAAAAGAATTTTGATAAGGAACTTTTAACAATAGAATTAGAACAAACAATATGAAAAGCATATAGGTTAGATGACAAGAATGAAGTCAGCTACCTTTCGGTGTCCCATATCCGAAGAGGAGCAAAGTTTTCACAGCATGCTGTTCCAGTCACAAAGGTGCTGTTGAGGAAGATACACATATTTATCAATAGGTTAATATAATCCAGGCATATCTTTAGGCACAGACTGTCAAACTATACATCAATCAAAATCTGATATTAGCTTAAAGTGACACTAGAAAATAAAGTATAAGAAATCTTGTCCATTTATACAGTAATGTTTTTGGTGGTTAAGAATTGTGAGCATCTCTACTTTATCATCTATTCTTTCCAGTACAAAACTGATAAAAACATTTGACGAACAAACAAAAATAATGAAGGTGAAAGAAAAGCCGAGCGGCATGGTAAGACAGTTGACTTTGTTCAAAGATGTGCCTTCTTTCACCAAGCTGTTAGGGGGTGGTTAAGTAAGAGAAACAAAAACACATTGGTACCCCCTTTGATTTGGATGACAGGTTGAAATTAGTTGGAACAGGTAGGGAGGAGGGTGTGAGTGCATGTGTGAGTGTGTGTGTGTGCTCCATGGTTTTGACCTGCTTGATAGTTAGGGATTAGAGCCCTCCTGGACAGCTGGGATTGGCAGGTGAGGCTCCAGGCCTCCACCGCTCCCTGTATTGTGTGTGGAGGTGAGGCTCACAATAGGACTCCCACACTAGTGAACAGCCAAGAATGTAGTGGCTTTAGCGCCCAGGTATTTCTACGATGTCCTGCTGAGATGAATTCTTCTCTCATAGCTCAACTGACTTTTCGGACTTAAATAAAGACGACACACGCATATGCTCACTATGCGTAAATTCTGTTCAAATATAGATTCGGACTAATACTGCGTCAGCTTTGAGAAGCCACAGAGATTTGAAAGCATGTTGAACACAATGAATTCCAAAGCTGCTTACTCAAACTCTCACTTTTTCTTTAACTTCTTTTCTACTTACATACCTCCAGCGAACACCCGAGCAGTGGGCTCTCTCCACCCCAAAACCAAGAAGAAAAAAAAAAAAACCACAGACTCCACAATGGAATACCAGTGTGGCCTCAAATTAACAGCCAGCCTGTGTGAATAAGCTCTCTAGGGCCTGGGGTCCAACTCTAAACCTTGTGCACAAAAACAGAATGAGGGACAGTGACCCCGCACTACAGCCAGTAAGACCTGATAGAGAGAGAGATCAGGATTTAAAGGCCACCTTTTACACCAAGGTCACAGTAAGACAAGGCCAAGAATCTCTTAAAAGGAAGAAGAGCGGTTTGAAAACATATTGCTTTTCAGATCTTCTGTGAGATATACTGGGTACGCTGATTTATTAAAAAAAAAAAAAAAAAAAAAAGAGATAAGAATCTGGGTGACCTGGAAATAACAGGCATCACACTCATTCTGAGTTATATGCTAATCAATAACACAATATAAAAGCAATGTGTGGGAGGTAAAAATAGACAGCATGTAGAGGAGTGAGAGAACAGGCGTTCCTGCTTCTGATGGCTTTGGCTAGTTCCTTCACTGAGGGCCCAAGCGTATTGGCAAAGACAGCCATGGCAGCTGTCAACCCGGTTAGCAGTGGCCCATCAACCATATTCAGCTTGCTGGGCCAGTGCTGGCATTTTAATTACTGTTGGGTAAACTCATTTGCCCCAACGAAGGCTGTGTGTCCTAATAGAATATGCAGGCTACATGACCTCTGAACCTGTGTGACACAAGATACAATAGGGGCAAAGCCAAGCTCTCTCTTCCCAGCCCTTATTACTCTCTATTACTTCAATTACTCATCCCTCGATGCGTCTGATTGTAGAGGAGGGGGGGGGGGGAGACAAACACGAGAGAAAACGTATGAAGCAAAAAAACAACACAGTTTTGTGACTGTCTGACTGATATTACTGTAAAAGGTCAAATTATCTATGTCACCTAACATAAATGTCTCCCTCAATAATAATAATAATAATAATAATAGAATTGATCACTGCCCATTCTCCTATATATTGAGGCCTGAGCTGGCACGGTCAACACCATCACCTAGGCCCACGCTACCCCCTCCGAGCGACCTCCCTCACCCAACAAACACCCCTGAGTACCCCTGAGGATCATTAGAACATGTCAGAGGTTCACTGCTAACACAACCATTTTGGTAACCTAATCAGCTGACATCATTATTCGTGGAACTGTGTATCATGAAATTAGTGCCTGGGTCACACAAACGGTAATCCAGCTCCTGCTGAGAGAAGAACTCCAACAGTACCAACATTATCAGGGCCAAAGCAACATAAACTTCACAAACGAACCAACTTAGACACCATACTGACAGTAATAGGGGTGTGCTGATCTAATGAAAGTTTGTTTCCTGAAAGACCAGATCAGTATGAAATTACATTTGACATATAAGATCAGGTCTACGGGCATTTTCATATCATGAACATGGGTTACATTGACTGAGGCCATTGTGGAGAGCTAGATGGCAAACTGGCTGTGTTGCACCTGTGTTCAAGTCAACCTGGGATTCGTGATGAACTTTCATGAATGAAGGAATAAAACTGGTTGACATTTACAAAAGACTTCAAACACACTACGGTGATGAAACTCTTAGCTGCAGTAAAACATTTGAATTACCACAGTGTTTTAAAGAAGGCCAGACGTCAGTCAATGACGGTTCCGACCGAGGTGGCTCGGAGTCCACTGCACAGTCATGACCTCGCTCCAAGCCATTTCCACATGTTTGGTTTAGTAAAGGAGTTCCTGGGACGCCAGTGTTTCAAACATGAAGCAGTCTGTTCATAGCTCCAGTGATACTGAGCTTGATGGTATTAAGCGCTAGGGAAGTGCATTAGTTTAACAAGAGATTATATAGAGAAATAAAGGCAATTTTTACACTCATAAATGTGTTGTTATTCTGCACAACCAAAAGGTTTGACTTGAACACCTCCCGTATATACGTTTCCAACAATAACAATCAAATTTATGAAAAAGTAAAAAATAAAAAAATAATAATACATCCCACACTGAAAATGTAGCTCGACAATAACAAATAAAAATTATGGAATATATTAGCAGGAAAAAAAAATCTATTTAGTTTACCTATTCGTTATACAAGTCGGACTTTTTTGCAAAAACATTTACTGTAAAATTATATACCAGTCCCTGAGAATGGCGAGTAACACAGGGGTACAAATGAGGTTCACAGCGAGTGTAAGCCCAGCACATCAGCGTGTCTTTTAAGTGGGATAGCTCTGGGCCCGGAGGAGGTTGTTCATTTGTTATGGTTGACCCCTGGCTTTGTAAGGAGGGATGTATCTAGTTTGTAAAAGTGCTTTCATCTCGGCCCCTAAATATGTTTGAATTGAAAAGGGTTATGATGTATTTATATCGCTCTGAAAAGGACAATAGAAGAGGTCTCCCTCGCTCTTTCTCTCCCTGTGCTCCCGCCCTCTCCCCCCCACTTCAACTCACACCCGAGTTCACAGACCTTTTGGCTTTCTGTTCATGTCCCCTGTGTCTGAGGTCAGAGGAACATTCCACACACCGCCTTTTGCTTAGCTGGGTGGAACATCCCCAGATCAATTTGGACAAAAAATAAAACAGAAAATTCATGAGAAGCTCAGCGGCTCACCGCCGCTATTCCTGCAGTCCATTAGTCACCTGACTCATTATAATGTCTTATGCAAGGTGCAGTGCAGACGTCTGCAGTGCTTAGGAGGAATTACCAAGCCCCTTTTGTTAGCCCCGTTATTACTTTCTGGAATTTACAATCACATTTTTTGAATGTTTCTTCCCATTTGGAGCTGCAGGAAGCTCTGAAAGAATCACGTCTGTTTAGTCACATTTTTTTGCATTCTATTAAGAAGCAATTGTGACTAACTGAAAATAAATTGATCATCATCAACCAACAATGCCATGCTAGTAATAGGGAGAACAAAACAAATGTTTTGAAGAGAAATCCTGCTGCAGGTTTGTGTCGCTGTACATATCGGCAATCCAAATGCCAAAAGGAACCTACAGGAGTATAAACACTCACTACATTGCATTTAAGAGAAAAATGCTCTTTTAGCAAGTACCAGAAGTTGCCATCTCAAATGCACCCAGGGAACACCTGTATGTGGCATGTGTCTAATGATCTGCTTCTGCAAAGCCTGCATAGAAGGGGCATATTGACTGCAATTATTCAGGACACCACCTGCAGTCAGTGGCTATAGCTCCCATGCAATGCTTTCAGTAGTAAGCGCCCTGTATTTAACATGTGGGAACGCACATTCTGTCCATTATCGCTTTATTGTTGCAGCCTCTTTTTTTCTTCTTTCACTTGCTTTTTTTTTTTTTTTAAACTAATTGAATTCTTGACTCCTAAGACACAGCTCGGTCTACTAGACTTGAGAAAGTGGGAGTGAGTGAGTGTGTGTGTGTGTGTGTGAGAGAGAGAGAGGGAGAGAGAGAGACCGCGCAAAGTAAGAATGAAAGACGCAAGTTTCAGGATTTTTTTTTCTCCTCTTTCTCTTTTTAGTGTTTGAGTGGGGTGGAGCAATGGGGGTGAAATTGTGGCGGGTGGGGTCGTGGCTGCATAGAGGGGTGAGTCTCCATGTACTTTGATACGAAAGGTCAGAGGTCATGCTCCCTCCGTTTGCCAGAGAGAGGCGATTTGGGGGCGGTTTATCCAACAATCATTTTCTTTAGAAAGTTTCAAAGGCAGTACCCCTGCAACATCTTTGTAGTTGTGCTTGACCAACTCTAGACAAAACAGATTCTGCCAAAAAGGACCCTTTCTCACCTCTCCTTGGGGTTGCTTCTCTCTTCGATGCCTTGCACCCCCTCCCCCTTCATCTCCCATGGTCTGATCAATGTAGACTCACTACAACTGCTGAGGCATTGTCTACTTTGCTCTTTGACGCACGCAGATCAACTGTCACAGACTCTACCAATCGTGCTTATAGCCCAACTCCTGGTTACCGTATGACCATTCGCACAATTTACATACGCACATTAAGGTCCGCATGAACAAAGCATGCATCCTGAACACTACGTTGACCGGTTAGAATTTTCAGGAACAGCCACCATGGCTTTAATCATTAGACCAAGGGAAGCAGTGTATTTGATCACTCACATGTATCTGTGGTGCTGTAATTGCTACCATTTCCCAGCAAAACCTAATATATGAACATTCCTAGGAAAACTACATTATGGATGGATTCAGAGACAAACTCTCCAGAGCATTAACAGTGAAGAGGAATCAGATCAAGACAACAGTATGGTATTTAAAAATCTGTGGAACTACTCTACCTTTAGGACTATCGTAGCATGATCTAAGAAGAATGACACTTACAGAAAATTTAATGCAGAAGAGTAACATGTCGGGGCAAAATCAGCTTTATTTTGCACATCAAAATCCCTAATGCCTTGCCATTTGTCACAGTCACTTGAACAAAAATGTAATTTTAGCCTGTGTGAAGACTAGCATAAAGCGAAAGAAAGCTCTTGTATCTGAAGAACAAATGATTTAGCGCGGTAAGCGTACACACGACGGCTAGGGTTACATTCCCTTGGATGGAGTCTTCCAGACTCTACAAGCCCTAGCTTGTTAGCAAGGGTCGGACATGTTTGACATTACAGGAAACAATTTAGCTGACTATTAGTCACACACACACTCACAAATGCTTCCTTATAATTCACCAGTAAAACAGAAAAAGAGAAAAAAGCAGGTAGATTAAAAAAAATACAAAAAAACGTATGTTGAGCTATCCTAAATAGGATACAAGTTATTAACAGGTCAGGTCTATTACCACATCACCTGCTTTACTGCATTGACTTTAGAGTTATCCAACTAAATGGGTCATTAATGCAAATGAAGAAACATTAGTTATGTAGCAGAAAATCGTTAAATAAACTTGGTTAAATACTTTTAACTGCAAAAGAGATTTCAGATAAATAATGAGCCCGTCAGAAACGATGCGATTTATACGTCAGGGAAGATTCATGGTGTTTGGATGGCCAAAAGCTGCTCAACACACTGTGGCACCTATTAAACTGCCAACTCAGTGGACAGTATATATGTATGATGTGTGCCAGTGTATTATGATACAACAATAAAACAAATACAAGATTAAATCTTTTTCTTCAAAAGGATTCATTTCAAATAATGTTGATTAGACAAGTACATAAAATACTGTACTTGTTCTATTGGCAGATAACAGAAGCAAACACAATCTCTCAGTAAAACAACACAAATTCAAGCATTAGTAAAAAAAATAAAATAATGTAATTTTACTTAATAGGATTTTTACAGTGCTTTAAAGTTCTTTTTTGTTATGTAAACCTGCACAAAACTCTATAGCCTCTTGAAATTCTGAAAGAGCAGTTTTCATCAAACAACATATTTCAGGTTCTCTTATTAAAGAGACCAGCAGCAGTGGAAAGTAATCTTTATAACTAAGTGAGGAAGCTGATCAAGCCCCAACATGACTCAGATTACTCAAATCGATAAACTAAAAAGATAAAGATAAACTAGGGGTGAAGGTGGCAAGTCTAAAAAAAAAATAAAAAAATCAAGATCACAAATGAGAAATTATTGATGATTTTATTTCAGAACTGTTACCCTGGGATATGGATGTACCATTAAGGAAGAAGAAAAAAAACTTACAATTTTCAGGTCACTCAGTAGATTCTGGCAATTAGCTGACTTTATTTTATTGCCAAATAATGTTGATTAGACTAGACCTGACCAACTGAAGCAATCCCAGATCATAACACTGCCTCCAGAGGCTTGTACAGTGGACACTATGCATGAACCTGACAAATAGGGTCAGTCCGGATTAATCAGATCACATGACCTTTTTAAATTGCTCCAAAGTCTAATCTTTATGCTCCCTATCAAATTTAAGCCTTTTTTCTCTAAATAGCCTCACTAACAAGTCTCTTTCTTATGGCCAAGTGTTTTTTTTTATTTTATGTCCCATTCATGTAAAATTTGCCTCGCATGTGTTGGAAGGCTCTTACTTTTACTATTAAAAGTAGCTGTCGATTTTTAATGATGCAACTTCCTCAAGTGATCTCCATTCTTGATTTTTCCCTGATCACAGTTCTTTAACAAAACTGACACTTCAGCACAATTCATTCAGGTTTTATTGTGTTGGACAGCTCTTAACCCATTTAAGTAATTTCTGCACATTGTTTTCTTTGTCTGAAGCACGTTTGCTACGTGAGCGCAAATACTTTCACAACTTGTCTCATGCAAGACTAATCAAACTACACAGAGACAAGATGGATTTCCTAGCAGATGATTCAAACTAAAAGAAAAGAATAAATGTGTTATAACCATAGCATGGTAAGGAATTCAACTGTGAAAAGCAATCCTGGCAAAATCAGTAGCCAGAACACCGCTGAGATCAATCAAGTTCACAGCAAAGAGATATGAGACGGAGAAGAATCAAGCTTGGCATTTTATCTCCAGCCACACTATCCCTGTACTGAACATTGAGATGATGTTCAGTGGAAAAATTGAGTGGAAAAAAAGAGGTCAGAAGAGAGAGCAGAATAAGACAGATGGACTGAAGGGTAGCCAATAAGTAGAAAGAGACAAAAAACAAAGAGAGTGACACAGAGAGGAATAACAGTAGTAGAACAAGAAAAGAACAGTAAGAAGCACTTGGTGCATACAATAAAATGTACAACACTTCGGTGTTGAATGCACACCCACACTTCTCTTTCTCATGCTCTTCTTTCCCTGCTCTCCTTTGCTTTAGGATACTGTCGTTCTCTGTACCTCCTGTCTCACTCCCTGTTTTTTAGATACCTCAGGCGTGAAGCTGGAACAATTACATTTGCAACACAAGGGGCTCTTCGTCACCCAGCTTCCCAAATTAAAACACATATTGTACGGTCAACATTTTGTAACCCCCTGCTACCACCTTTAAGATATTGCAAGATATGTCTCGGCTCACTGATTATAACTTATACATTATAATTACAGGTAATCATAACAAATCAAACTGGTGTTGGAGTTACTCTGACATGTTAAGCCATAAAAGTTTTTACAAGAGCCACTACCAGAAAAACTCAGAATTGACTATTTTAGGCAAATGAATTTCCTTAGTGTTCGAATTATTTTGAGAGCACATGCTAACACTGAATTGTCACACAATTGTCTATATACAACAAGCAGATGTGTTTAGAAGCTAAACTAGTTGACACCTTTTAGAGCATTAAATTAACTTCTCCCACTGTCAATGTATTAAAAAGAGGCTGGTCTATTATTTGGGTGCAGCAGTCTGTTTCAGAGGCCTGCTATTTCAGCCATCAAATTGGAGAATTAATGATGTGGATAATCGTTTCTTATTCAGAAATCTAGATTCGCGGATGAACGGTCAGGGCAGCAGGGATTAATAATTTAGCTGAATGGATAAAACAGCACTGAGCCAACTGTGTTTGCTTTGATCGTACACCGGATGTGCTATAGAAAGATGAAGATGAAAAAGTATGAAGAACTCAGCACTGTTGTCTAGTTGCCAGATTATTGCATTCAATCAGCAGCGCTGGGAAGGTGCGCTTGATAGATCAGCTGCCTGACACGCAGAGGCAGGTGGAGGCTCAGTACTAGTGTTACAGCTTCATGCGGCTGTGTGTCATTAAGTGAGTGGGTGTATACATGGCTGAGCAATCAAAGGCAACAGAAGTGAAGGCAACCCTGCTTCGACATTATATCCTGCCTCGTTTTTTTCCCCCTTTCATGTCCCTCACTGCCTTTGTCTCACTTTTTTTTTTTTTTTTTTACTAGTTTGTCACATTAAGAACAAAACGGATTTGCTAGTCTTATCTGGGTGAAGGTCCAAAACAATTTGATGTGTCTAAACTTAAATAAGTTAATATCAGTATATGTTCTGTTTGCATTATTAAAGAAGTATGTTTATAATGATCATTTGAATGCAACTAAAAATTTTTTTTTAACAAAAACCAAAACAGTGAAAAGTACAACGTAAAAATGTCAATGTATATTACTTTATAGTTCTACAGGACAAAATGATTTTGTCAATCTAAAAACAACCTAATAAAATCATGAAGAAAAAAAATCTCCATGTTCTGCACCATGAGGGGGCACAATTCTGCTTTCTAATCATTTAGAACCTGGATCCCATTCTTCTCCATCTGCATTTCAGAGGTGTTAGATGCCTGACTTCAAAGCAACGGCATGGCAATAAATTGAAGAATGCATAAAAAAAAAAAAAAGTCTGGCCACCTGCAATGATGCACTCTGCCTCTGACCCCTCTAGTTGTAATGCCCCTGTTGCCAAACCATCGGATACATTCTTTATTTGGACAATCTCAAATTCACCCTGATGAAAAGCAGCAGGTTAATGCTGCTCATTCTGATATGGTCTACAGTACTACAAAAACCCACAACGATGAAGCAGAACATGAAAAGGAGCAAGTATCATGTAGGTGAATTAATTCTTATATCTTTATAATAAACACTACTATGATTAGTGATATGTATGCAAAGTAAGGAATAAACCACAATATGACATGCAGTTACAGGAAGTTAATCAGTGATGGGGGATGAGATGCTGTTAACAGGTCTAAAATGTTTTTCCAATAACGGCGAGTGTTTTATTCCTCTTATACCGCAAAATCTACCTAGAACTAAAATTTAATTTTAAGTCATGGATGAAATGTTATAGCTTTAATCATTTACAGTTGAACATTTAAAAAATATATATTTCTAGTTTTTTTTATTTATATGTTATATTTTATGCTGCCCACAAGACAGTTGGATCCTGTTATCACTTACATTATAGCAGTTGTAAACAGCTGTTCTTTCAGCAATATCTCTTTTGCCAATTAAATTAGACAAATAGCGAAACCATGCAAACAAAATACAAAACCAGTAGGTCTTCTGTCCTGAACTCTCTCCTGTGGTGGGAAACTGACTTTGCATTATGAAGCACTGACACCCAAAACAACTTAAATACTTGAAATAAAGGAATTTCTAGAGGTATTTGACTCATACCTCATATGAGGAGTGTCAAATACTTAAGAATAAAATCTGACTAACTATCTTTAATAACACCATCAGAGACAATTAAATAAGCACAGGTACTCACCACAGAGAGGGACTGATGGCCACTGACCACACTCGGTCATAAGTAGGAATGGTGTGAAGACATTTTCCCAACTGGTCTGGATTTAATGTCCACACCTGAAGGAGGGGGAAGGGATTTTAAGACAAAAATGTCTAGAACATAAATTTTTCTCTGATCCTAACACACCTAAACAAGCATACATAAACTAATGTACAGTATTCTGCAAAAGTCTTGAGACACCCCACATTTCTTCATATTAAATTACATTCAATTTACACAGATTACAGAAATCGGATCACATACTGTATTTTACTGACAGGCCGCCTGAAGTTACCACTTAAAATGGTCTGTTTATGAAACAGCCTCAGCAGCAACCTCATTTCCCCTCTCATCTGTTTTAACCACTCAGCATTCAGCATCACCAGTATACTGTACTAATAACCGGACTGATCATCTGTTATCACCTGTACCCGTTTCTCACTGTTTCATGCCTTAAGTTAGATGTTTTGTATGCTTTAATGATTCATAAGCCACTAAGTGAAATGTAATTAGAGCAAAAACCGAGAGCAAGGAAGTTCTTCAGGAAACCTATACATGTTTTTATCCACATTAAAAAAAATACAAGAAAGTCTGGCTTTTTGGAAGCAAAATATTAAAAATGAGGGGCGACTCAAGACCCAAAAATAAAAACACTGTCTGCTGATCCCTAAACAAAACGTTAAACATTACTTCAGTCTTTAGTTACCCAGCATGTGAGGGGTAAAGCGTTATATCTCTGGTGTGAATAAATACAACACACTTTACTTTTGAAATGGTTTAAAATACAAGATCTTAAGCTCAGCATTATGTCTTTTTCCTCACCTTAGCAGTCTTGTCTCTAGAACCGCTTATTATTAATTCACCCCTGGAGTCAATACAGTTCACCTCCTGATTATGGCCAAAATACTCCACCGAATAATCCCGGTTTTTATAATGAACGATGATCTTCCCATCCCTGTGAAACATAACAAAATGTAATATACTCATGAAGCAGTTTGAAGTTTTTTTTCCATAAAATGTGAAAAAGAAGCTCAAGCAATATCAAATGTTAATTTTAATGTAAAAAGAAATAAATAAACGCCTCTAAGCAACATATGACTGTTCATTGTTTTAAAAGAATCATGTATTTGTTACAATAGTGGGTTTTAATTATTTATTTATTTTCCAAGATAATCTGACTGGCCAGTAGAAAGTGATACAGACCAGACAAATTGCCTATGAAAAAAGTTAATCAAAACTTAAGCATAGTGTGAGAAATATTTTGCAAATGTTTCCAAACCATATTTCAAGCTAAATTCTCACTTGCTGTTTTATCATTGTATTTGAAAGCTAACGGAGGTGTGGTCACTTTAACAGGAACACCCATACACCTGATTTGATATCAATGTTCCTAATAGATTTAATAATTTAATAACTTTTATAATTTTAACTTCCTTTCTTAGTTAAAATTTATATATATATATATATATATATATATATATATATATATATATATATTTCTCAAATTTACTTTTGTTTTAATATTTACTTTCTATATAGATATTCTTTCTTAGATGAAGTAATATGTTTTTTTTTTTTTCATATTTATTATTCCTATTAATAGTCTTTGTTTTAAGGTCAGGGCAGTCGCCTAAGCATTTCACTGCATATCGTACTGTGGATGTGACAAATAAAAGTTTAGTTTGAATTAGATTTCTGAATTAGATTTTATTTAAATGGCAAAGTGCACTGAATCTGTTCTAGGAACTTTTAGTTTTTTTTAATGTTCCTTAAACATACTGTAATTAGATGAAAACTACAAAATCTATATAAAAAAAGACTTGGTATCAAAAAGACTACTTCTATTCCAAATGTAATATAAATGCATACCAAATATCATTAAACACCAACTATAATTTACCCTCCAGCGCTGATGAGATGTGCGTCTGTCAACGTAAATCGACAGACGTCTTCTTGGTGTCCAGAAAAAACATCCATCCTATTATGTTGAAACCGCCCTCTCTCAGAACCCCTGAGATCATAAGCTCCGATGTCTGCTGCCTGAGAGAGATACAGCACATCACCGTCCAGCTGTATCCATGGCAACAAG
The DNA here is from genome assembly GCA_030347435.1 of Clarias fuscus. Classification (NCBI taxonomy): domain Eukaryota; kingdom Metazoa; phylum Chordata; class Actinopteri; order Siluriformes; family Clariidae; genus Clarias; species Clarias fuscus. The sequence continues at coordinate 18,226,018 of CM059211.1, read as the reverse complement.
CTGTGGGGGGGAGATGGGGGATGAAGGGATGGAAATTACTCCTACACATGTAGCTCAATTAGGCTTCGAAGTTTGTACAGGTGATAAAGTGGATAATAAAATTGACAGTGATTTCTTGTACTAGCTGGTAATGGCAATGACACACCCACAGAAATTATGCTATTATGGGATGGGCAGTAAAAGAAATGTTCTATAGTCTATATACTATAAAGAAAAAGAATGTACAATGTCTAGTACTGTGCAAAAGTCTTGAGCTACCCCTCATTTCTTCATATTCTTTTTGCAAAGAGCCAGACTTTCTTGTAATTTTATGTACTCTTGAGGAATAGATGATGACGGATGATCAGGTGATTAGTATACTGGTGATGTTGGTTGCTGAGTGTTTGGAACCGACGAGAAGGGAAATGAGGCAGCGTGTAAAACATTGGCTCCCTTTTCTTCAATTTAATAAAATCATAAAATTGCATTTCATTTAATATGAAGAAATGAGGGGTGGCTCAAAGGTTTTAAACAGCGCTGTACATTCTGAGTAGTCTAACATTCTAACTTCCCCTAACTGGCCAAGTTATATGTTTAACCTAACCGATTTGATCATCTGATTAAAACAGATGCTCTGGCTTATCTACATGTCCCATACTGACCACGGTAACTGGAAATAGTATTGAACAAAAAGAATATTGATCTGTTTGTTCAATATTATGTAAGACATTTACTGACTAATCCTATACCAAGAGACATTTTACTGAGCTCTTTAGGCAAGCATTAGTCTGAGCTTTAGAATCTCTACCCAGAAGCCAGGAAGCATGTCATATCTTTTAAAAACTTTTATGGCCACAAATTCTTATTCTTTTTTATTTTTTTAAGAAGCACATATTTAAAAGTGATTAACAGTGAAAAATAAAAAATATATATCTTGGATGTTTGCTGACAGGCATCATCATATTCAACAAACCAAAATTAACATACTTTATCTTCCACTTGAGAAGGACATTGTTGCGACAAGCACCATGGCGCCAATTTTGGGAAATCTTCACTCTGTCCTTCAGTGTGATGGTAGGATACCTAAAAACACATTAAAACGTTTTTAATTCAATAACACATACTCACCGCAAGGTCCATAATTTATCCAAAAAATTATATAATACATCTAATTTATTTTAAAGAATAAGTCATTCTCTTACAGGGCCTGGAATAATGCACCATCACTGTGCCTTGGTATTCTTTGTGAAATGCAGGGAGGCAGAATCAGGGGTCATTGTTGACGTGCATTTAATTCAGGAGCAGAGATAGTGACGGGGGCAAGAAGAGATTTATGTAAAAGAGAGGGCCGCCAATCGGGGAGTCGATGTGTAAGGTTTTGAGACATGTGATGAGTGAGGCATGCCACCTTAACCCATATGGCACTTCAACATAGAAATCACGCTATAAAATCGATAACAAGACTCCCTCAACATGCCACCTGTGCTTGCATTTAGTAATTCACACTGAACCCAGGAATTTGGTGTTAAGCATCAGTTTGTGCTTTTTTTGTGCCGGGCTCAGAGGAGGCGTGAGGTTTAACACAACAGCGTCAAGTTGAGTGTGATGTATGGCTCATGCGTCGGACAAAGGCGGGGGGGGGGGGGGGGGGGGGGGGGGGGGGGGGGGGCTGAGTGCTGAGGTGCTTTTGCTAGTATTTACGTCAATTAGTAAACACATTGCTCTGCTTAGTGGTTGCGGTCTCCAATTCACTGACATTTACCACTAATAAGATGCTTAACTGTGCTTAAATGCATGCTGTCTTTCTTACAATAGCACAATCTTCAAAAATCAACAACAGTATAGTACTTTGGTTAGCTTAGGTTTATCTTTTTTAATTACAGTAAAGACTGTGGAACATTTTGTGCCGATGTATTAAAAAAATTGCCTTTGCAGGCAGAAATGAAGGACAACGTCTTGAGTAACTTGACTGTGGAACCATCACGTCATGCTTCATACGGGATAGTAAAATAATTACCATGTTGCAACAAAAAATAAATATTGGCAATGAAATATATCTGATTTGACACTGACATACGTTGTCATACAATCGTAAACTCGGGCAATATTTTCACTTGCCCTAACTGAATAGCTGAATGGGAAGTAAAAAAAAAAGTGCCTGATACACTCATACCACCACAACTGTCACTGTCACTGTCATGTCATGTCATTACCATATCAGTGTCCAATCCATACTCCCAAAATATCTGGTTCTATGGTGGTCACCTTACATTAATGCGTAGGATAGTAGTTTGTTAACTTAGTGCAGCGGTATAACAATCACCCATAACATTAAAACCACTGACAGTTGAAGGGAGTAAAATTAACTTGTCACAATAGGGCTGAAATATACAGTATTAGGCATCAAGTGAGGTCAGCTCCTGGAGTTCAGTGACTTTGGTCAGGGCAAGGGAGTGAACGCTAGCCTGTCAGGTCAGATCCTACAGCGAAGCTACTTGTAGCGCAAATTGCAGGAAAAAAAATCATGCTGGTTATGATAGAAAGGGGTCAGAACATACAGCTTGCTGTGCATTTGGTTGTGTAGCCACAGACCAGTCAGAGTGCCCATGTTGACACATGTCCACCACCAAAAGCACCTGCAATGGGCATATGGGTAGCCAGGTGCATATTTACCTGGGGAAAAGATGGCACTTGGATGAGCGATCGGAAGAAGGATGGGGTGGCAATATGATGCACAGGTGCAATGTTCTGCCAGAAAAACTTCCTGCCATTTATGTGAATGTTACTTTTGCCTCTTACCACCTGCCTAAACATTGTGGCAGAAGAGAAGAGTATCCCCATGTCTCAATGTGATCTATGGAATGTTCTCAGCAAACTAGTCCAATCCATGCAGGACAACAAAGATTTTGTTGTTGTGAATGTCTTGGTCACAGGTACCGCAGCACATCTTCAGAGATCTTATGGTGTCCACAAGTCAGGTTTGTTCTGGCAGCGCCAGACAGGTGGTTTTAATGTTCTGGCTGATCACCTTATAGCAGATGTAGTTAATAATGTACAGTACTGAATGTATAACATGCAGAATGCAAATACATAAGCACATGAAATGGACCATCACTACAAAACTATCCTGATAAATGAAGGTATCAGAGGCTCACTTCGCCATGTTCCCAAAGTGATCATTATTTTTGACAAACGCCATCTGTAGTAAGGCTAAATGGACCAATTATTAAAACATGACATGTAACAGATTACGTTAGCTACAATAAATGAAAAAAAATGAGAAGGTTATCTCTGACTCGATGTCTGTGTGAACAAACGTCAACAGGACAGTGGAACGTTGCGTAAGCTTGCAGAATTCGCACTTACGCTGTTTCCGTTCGTACGGCGCGTGCTAAATGACGCACTCTACGGATATTACGTTTCGCGCTACGCAAGTCGCGGGGAAGGCCCGTATTAACCCAGTTAGCAGACTAGCTACATATAAGTTAAATATAAAATAAATGCTCACAGGTCTGTTCCTTCCCGGGTCAATCCAGTGTTGATGAAGTGTTTCGCAATCCTCCTCCATACGCCGTCTCGGAGAATGAAGTGATAGCTTCTTCTGCAAACTTGAGAGAGGCGACATAGTGATTTGTAGTCCAGGAACGACAGGATTAGGTAAAGCACATCCTCGGGTAACTGGAAGAATAACATGTTGGGCTCCTCCGAACTGTCACCTTGCCACTCGTAGCTATGACGCCGGACCGTCTAAGACGTGTATTAACGTCTTTAGGCGTATGGCGAATCCCATTTTCTCACGGCGTAGTAACACACCGAGTGGTGAAAGCCATTCCTGTGTGACAGCAGGTCACGTGGTTTCTGTTGTTCAACAGTCACATGGCTGTAACCGTAGCGTTTATGTACTTAGCACAGTGTGAGATAAAAGTTGATGATGACGCAGCAGACTGTTAAATTCGGGAAGAAGAACGCCTTGTGACTACCAGAGCAAACACCACCCCTAACAAACAAACATAATTTTTGTTGTGTGTGTATATGTGTGTGTATATACTGCATTGCATACTGAGTCAGTGTGTAAGGTGTTGTTTGCACAGGTAATTCCGTCACAGGCATTCCTCCCCGAATGTACAGTAGGCAGCGTCATCATCATCATCAGCTGTTATGTCATATGTCATACTGTATCATAAAAGTTGATGACGTTACCTACAGAACTCCAAAAGGCTGTGTGGTACTCAGAGGAAACGTGTGAAGAAGAAAGAGTGTGTGGACGTAGCAGAAAAAGCAGATGGAAGAATTCAGAACACAGTACAAGTCAAGACAAGATCAGGGAAGGATGCATTAGACGTTTTAAGGAACGTTTAAGAGGCTGGGAAGATGAGTGAGTTGGTGGTAAAATAACCAACCGCCAAAGAAGAGGAAGAACAGTATGCAGCATCACTATCAACCTTTAAGTGTCACTGAGCATGTTTCAGATTGCATCACGTTCCTCACCAAGTGTAACGGAAGGCAGCGTCATTGTTTTTTTTTAAAGAGAAAAATGCCACCTAGAAACAATACGCGACCCTAAATATAGCACTATAGATGATGAGTGAGTGAGTGATTGAGTGAGAGAAAACGAAACTCTGGCTGTGACAGGGCATTTCTCACTGGATATAACAGTAGGCAGCGCATACAACAAGCAAAATTAAGGACTGACGGCATGAGGACCGGCAGCAAGTTGATGGCACACACTATTCGCAGGTAATTGGAGTATACTTGTATCAGGATCTGCACCTGGGTGAAGCCACGGATAACCTCTAATATAGTATACTACAGTCATGTGACTGCGCTGTCACTCACCTGTCTGGATAAGTTAAGTTAAGAAAAGATAAGATAAGAGGTGTGGGATTCAATTAAATTAAACCTAGGTTAGATTCAACTTTACTACAATTTTTCAGTCTGTTTGTGTGTGCACTGAGGCAGGTGCAGGTGAGGCAGGCTGCTCGATGGGAGAAGGGTGGAAAACCCATGATTGGGTATGACGCTTTGGTGACAAAGTTTATTAAAAACGGATAAAATGGAACTCAGTCAAAAAAAGTTTGGTTTTCGTCCCCAAAATAAATTCCTACTTGTACATGTCGAATATATGTAGAAATATGACAAATTGGTCCAATACAGCAGAGAGACACATAGGCAGGTTGTGGGGGGTTGACCTGTATCTGTTGGGTCCAATTAGGTGACCAGTGGGCTGCAAATTTTTTTTTAACGTGCTTAAAAATTTGCAGCACAACTTATGACCCATAGGTCTGCCAGGGGTCCACCTTATGTTTCAGTAACCTTTTTGGTTACCATGCATTCAAGATTCAAAGAACCTTATTAATCCCAGAGGGAAATTGCTTAAATTGGCTTCTGTATTCAGTCCTTTTTTAATTCCTTATTTCTGTAATTTTTGTTGATAGCCGTGATATGTTGCGCATGTTAAAATCAGTACAATCTGCCAATATAATTCTCTAGTTAATAAACAGTGGAATGAATAATTTTAAGTCAGAATATTTCATGTAAATAATATTACCTATATCACTTAGTCAGTTTAAGGACCTTTGCAGCACTCCATAGATCAAAATATTAAGTAATCATCATTATTTTTTATCTGACCATATCAAATTGTCACCTTTTCTGTGTCTTTGTATAGCGCTGGCATATTTGACCTTTTCTCAGTCTTTAGCACTTCATTGCTAGGCCCTGGCTAATCATGTAAGAGCCACAGCATGCACTGTTTGAGAACCTGTAGTGATTTGAAGCAAAAATTATACTTTACCTGCATGCTTTTGGAAAGTGGGAAAAGAACTCAGATAAAACCAGCACAGACATGAGGAGAAATTGCAATATTACATAGACAGTAACCTGAGCTCAGGATTGAACAGGATTGATTGAGACCCTGCAGCTGGTGGGCTGTTGCCTGTTGACCGTTGTGACACCATTATTCGTGTTACTATAAGTCTCACACTTTAGTATTACAATCGACTGTGTTTTGTTTTGTACAATTTGATGGTCAATTCATGTGTGAAAATCACTCCTCGGGCTCCCAGAACTGCTGCTTGACGAATTGAGTCTTGGTATATGCCAGTGCCATCAGGGAAGAAAAATCAATTCATGTGATAACCTGGTCGTTCAGTACATTCAGGTCCGCAGCTGACTTATTTTATTTCCACATACTATTGCTAAGTCTAGACCTGACCAGTTGAAGCAACTCCAGATCATAACACTGCCTCCAGAAGCTTATACAGTGGGCACTATGCAGGAGGTGTTGCATCAATTCATGCACTTTCTTTCTTACCCTGATACCCCATTGTTCCTGGATAGAATAAATCTGGACTCATCAGACATATGACCCTTTTACATTACCCCAGATTCCAATTTTTATGCTCCCTAACAAATTGAAGCCTTTTTCCAATTGGCCTCACTAACAAGTGGCAACACAGCTGTTTAGTCCCAATCCTCTTAGTTCTCATCTAATTATGCAGCTGGGAATGCTCTTGCTTTCATAAGCAAAAGTATTCTCTCTCTCTCTTCTTTAACACAGTACAGCAGCTTTACCAGGCATTTTAGTGATCTCAATCTAAAAGTGTGATTTTTATTTATTTATTTTTTACCAAGTTGACATTTTTGCACTATCCTTCAAGGTTTTAATATTGTGTCGGACAGTTCCAGTAATTTTAAATCTCCATAATTGTTTTCTTTTCTAGATGCAGGCCAATATTTTGAACCTTTTGAAATGGCATCTTTTTTGTCCAGGCAGTGTATTTATTAACTTTTATAACAGATAGCCCATTTGACTGGATTCATTCAGACTTCATAATTCAAAAGCAAGTAGACCTATAATCATTTTAACATACATGCGTTCTATTAATGAAAGAAAAATATCAATAAAAACCTCAGCTCCAATAAATGGCCACAATAAGTTTTTAAATTTGTTATCTGCGTAATGTCTATTGTTGGAATAGTTATGTCTCAAACTAAGCTACATCTTTTCTTCCAAATGCAGTAACTAGGTCACTACTGTAAATCTTTCTCTGAATCATGTATGTATAACAGATTTTTAAAGGGAAAGAACCAGTTTTACATTTTACCTTTTAGATCAAAACCTACTGCAGGATAACTGTTTTTACAATATGCAGTTTCAATACATTTTTTAAGTTGTAATTTCTTCCTTTATATGATTTTTTTATATCAAGCGATGCACATTTACCCCAATGCAGAAATACAGATATTCATCCTAGCAATACCTCATCATGACGTCCTCTAATAATGGAAATATTTATATTTTTAACATGGTGTGTAACAAATACTGCTTTTGGACAGGTTTAATATAAATAGCACAAGTAACCCAAGTCGTTTTGAACACAACCCCAGACTATAGTAGGCATTACATAACCGTTACTGCTACTGGAAACCATGTTGCTTTTTATTGCTTTTCATTCTCTCATCTGCATTGTATAGGAAAATACGACACTACTTATAGTATACTTGTTAAGCTTACTGGCACTTGTATAGTTTAGGAATAGTGTGCCACATATTAAACAAATTTCATAATAAAAAGAATGAATCAAATAGATTTTTTTTTAAATGAGAATTACATTTTTAGCAAATATAGTTTGGCAGTGGTGTGCCATTAAATATTATGACAAAGCTAACAAATGTCCAAACTGTTCTGCTAATAAAATCTTATACTGAACATTTAATATACATTTTTTGCAGTATTTTTAAAGTTAAAGTGAAAAAAAGTTTTAATGTTTATAAAAGACCTAATCGAAAATGTTTAAGCATGGGTTTCCCTACGGGAAAAAAGTAGTTCTTTTTATTTTATGTTCTCATACACCTTTCCCAGCTCTAGTCTCAACTGCTCCTGTAGTCTTGATTTCTCAGTGGACATGCTCAGCTGCTTGTGGAATGCAATTTGTTCTTTTCTTCATTCAGCTCTTTTCCAATTCCTCTCCCTGTCCACCCCTCACTTTGGCTCCACAAACTGCATTGATGTTTTTCTTCTTCCCCAGCTTCTGGTTTTTGAACAGCATGCCTTTTTGACTGGGGATCCCGTCTCATCTGAGCATTCAGTGTTTGTCATTGTAGGACATGTTTTATATTGCTTTCACAATGCATCCATTTGATCCTACGTTATGGTTTGTGATTGTCAGAAATGCAACTACTTGATATGTGCTTTGTTGGAAAAGAAGTGGCTAGCTTGACCTCAGCCCATTCAAAGTGATGACCAAGTAGTTTAAGTCTCAGTGGAAGTGTTTCCTCAAAACCTGGTTCTTTAGTCTTCTTATACTGCAGCTTTTAATAGTTTTCATTAAAAACATTTTTTTTTCTAAAGTCATTCTAAAGTTTCGTTAATTGGCATGCTAATGGATCTTTTATAACCGCAAGTTTGTATGTCTCAGTTTCTAAGAAGAGTACGAAAGATTTTTTTTTTTGGCATTCATATATTATTTAAGTTAAATCCAAGTACTTTACCACTGCAGTTTCCAAAAATATATATATTTTTTCATGACCTTAGAATTAGAAAGTTCTGTCCCAACATATTAACTGATAGCAATAGTTACCGAAATGTTGAATGAATTTGAGAAGTTTCTTTCTCAAAAATCCTGCATTGAAAACAACTTTTAAATGATAAGCGATTACCTTATGATGTGTGTCCGAGACAATCTCTTGGATTTCATGGTAGAAACATTCTAGATATCAAAAGTACTTTAATGGTTCACTAAACTGTCATTACAGAAAGAACACTAGATGCTTTGATCAGTTGTGCACAATATGTGTACATGAAATATGCATATCACCCCAATGAGTCAGTGCTCCACATTCAGGCACTATGAATGGCCATGTCCCCAATACTCGGGCTTCTAAAAAATCATTTATGGTTGACTTTCCAGCTGAATTGACATAACTAAAAGGAAATAAAGAAGAAGGGGGAGACTCTTTTGATCTCTTTTGAGGGGTGCAGGGTACTCTCTGAGGCTGGCAAACACATTTAGCCTGTAATTGTTCCGAACATTCTAACAATCAGCTTTAGAAATGCATGAGCAAACAAAGATTACAGATCCAATTGGAAAAGTCAACAGGTCTTCCGTAAGTCCCATTTATAAACAATTAAACTGTCGGGACTCATCTGCTCTTTGATCGGTGTTTGCATTTCAATTATGTCTTTCAGTTTGGCTGCAAGCTAGTTACTGAGTTGCACTCAGCTACTGTAGCTTGGAGGCTTACACGGACAAAAAAGGTGTTAGTCTTGATTTAGGTTTCAAAATAAATCTATAAATATTACATTTTGTAAATACACCAAGTTCCATTCAAGCTCTTTATACGTATGGATTTGCTGGGGACACTTAAGGTCAATTATTTATGTTGTATCAAAGTAATGTTATATCAATTGAGCTCCTGTTTGCAGGAATGATTTTATGGCTAAGGTGAAGCCGAATGTGAATTAAGACTGCTTAGAGGTCTGGGTCATCTCATTCTCTCACCCTGGCATTCTACAGATTCAGCAGGGGGCCTTGTACAAGTCTAAATTGCTCCCTAAGCAAATTAAGAAGGTAGCTCTGTTTGTTTATCTGGGGTTAAGCATGACGGTTGCAGCTCAATAAAATGGATGAAAGCAGTTTTTCGCCCCCTCTTTTTCTTGGGAATTGCCCCTCATTTGCATGGCATCACAAGCTACACAGAAGGTGTGATTTTTCCCACAACCCACTGGATCCCTCTGGTTTTCTACAATTTTATGGTTACTGAGACAAATTTAAGGGGAAACCAAGACCAGATAATGCAGGATAACTGTGGCAAACCTTCAAGCCCTGTTAATCAGTAGTGATCATCCAAAGTGCGAAAACTACAGGGAGTCTGTGAACTTCCTAGAATATAAATAATGCTTTTTTTAAATGGATAATTAAAACACAAATAGATAGCTAGATATTTAGATAGAGTTTATTAAAATGATAATTTCTGTTTTTAAGTAACTTTTTTTCTGAAACAATTTGTTAAACATGAATCTATATACATTTACATACCTTCTATACTAAATATATGTATATTTCTCCCTGAAATGCTCCAAGGACTGAAGTACACTGTAGGTCAATGGAAGTCTCTGCAAATGGAGTGAAGTATTACTGGCTAGTTTGGAGTTGGTCTAAAGTGCAGCGGCCTGTAGAAACGCTGAGCCTCACAGAGCCCTGCTGAGCTACTGGCCTTTCCACAAGTTTGACCTTTGCACCCTAGTTCAGCTCCTAGCATAACATGAGGCAGACCACATGGTGGACCGCACCATAAAAACTCAACCAGGTTTTAGTAACCGGCTTGCAAAAATGCACATCAAATACAAGTAAATTAAATTAACACAAGTGATGTGCCTTATTAATTAGACTGAAAGCATAATCATCTATTGCAATCGGAAATTACAGTCTTAGTGTAATAAAGCCGTGTTATATTACATTCTCCTAAGAGTGGAATTAAATTAATGTTGATGATGATTTATAATTATGAGCTTTATATAATATGTTATCTTGATGCATCCATATTCCATAATTTTCAAGCTTTGTTTAACGTGACAAGAGAGGGCAGCCATTAATGATCATAAGCTCCACTTATCTCAGTCAATAGAAACATTTGCCCTCCATCTTAATTCTCATTCAGTGATTCTCATTCACTTCTCAATACCCTGTCTGCAAATACGCATAACCTCCTGGAACAAAACGTAGACTCTTCAAATTAGATTAAGCTACAGGGTGTTAAATGTCTGAGATTAAAGAAAAACACCTGTCTGGTGGCTAGGAGCCAGAGACGGGGAACTGCAGCATGTCCGGTTCAACCAAAGGAGAGGCCAAACAGCACGAGGACCCCTGGAGAGCCAGTCCTACTGAGCTGTTGACCTGTGCTGAGCCACTCCAAACACACCGGGGGGAGATGCCTTTACATGCTTCCTTCATCTCTAGCTTGACCAGCCACTGAGCAGAAGGGTTACACAAACAAATTGGGTATTTATGATTACATAATGCTAAGGTGTTGACTCATATCTGTCATTGCATGGCTTATGGAAAAGTTTTGCATATGCATGAAAAATGCATGACTTATTTATCATCAAGCTAATTTACTCAGTGACTCTTATCGATTATGCAGTAATTACTACTGAAACCACAAGCAACTGCCCAGTTAAAAGAGTAACCAGAGGACCCACAACACAAACTGAGTTTATGCAGTTAATGTAAATCTTTGTTTAAATATATTTGATCCTATCAATTATTTTAACGCAGTAATGTGTTATTTGGAATGTGTTTGGAGAAATAAGATAAAATTAATATGAGAGACACAAAGTTAGAATAAAAAAAAATGAACAGACAGGTACTGGTATCCTAAGGTAAATTTATTACACATTTTTAAATAAATATTTCCATCATTAAAATTATTTTTCCACATCCTCAAATAAAAATATATTTATATATGTATAAAAACAGACAGACACAATGCCACAAAGAATAAAGTTTTTCCTACGTTTCATACAATGCATTTATACACCTCGAACACCTTGGCAGTTAAAACCATGGTAGGAAATGTGTTGATTATCAAAATGTAGCTGCCACAATTATTTATGGATTTAAAGCTTTGTTTGCTTTAACTGTTTTTGTCTCAAGGACAATCCAGAACCAAGAACCACTGACTCAGATGAGCTGGGTGTCTTATCACTGGGTGGTCGAGAGGTGCCTTGGCTGTACATGTAATTCAATACAGCATTTTTTTTTTTTGTCAGTGCATTCTCTCAGGCCCTCCAAGTCCCCATGAGCAGCAATATGACTATAAATTACTCTAAAACTGAGAAAACAGAATGAAACAATGAGATGGTGTAGTCCACACACTACTAAAATGTCAGTTCTGTGTGCTTCACTTTCCTAACTTTTTATTACTTTTTTTTTTTTTTTTTTACAGAAGTCAGTACTAAAAGTCTGAAGTACAAAAATAGAAATTTCCCATGTATTTTTTCCAGAGAGTGTTTTTTTTCTTTTCTAGAAAATTATTTAAAAAACTATATGTTAGGTATATTAATGCTCAGTACAAAAATCATTTTATGAGTCCATAAGAGGATTCTGTTCATTATCTGAGATGTTCTTTTTCGCTTTCTCACACACTGTCCCACTCTTCTGTCCTGCATAACTCTTCAGCGCTCTCCTGAGAAACGGGTGCGTTTAGTCCGTCTGTTGAAAGGGTAGTTGATGAAATCAAAGGGTCTGTGCTCTGCAACGTGATGTCCTTTGGGCATTCGCTTCATGAAGTGGACTTCCCGCTGGTGTTGCCTGGTTTTGGAACCCTTGCGAGGTCTTCCTTTGCGTGTAAATGCCATGTACCAGCCCTCATACTTCACATTCTGGAGAGCGGTATAGTTGTTCTCCAGCACTATTTCTGTGAAAATGCAGTCCTTCCCTTGACCATTCCTCTGCAAAAAGAAAGAACAGTGAAGAGTCAGATATCTAATTTATTTTAAATCTATGTTCCATTTTTAAAAGGTAATTTAAAAACCTCAAAATCTGCCAGAAGGTATTTGTAGAAAGCCTGTCCCCACACATACACACACACGTGCGCACGCACGCATGCACACACGCAGGCACACACACACAGAGCATATGCTTAAGTCATTATAGTTCAAGATCAAGAGAAAGAGAAATGACAGCAGTAACCAATGACTTTCCCCCTTCGGTAAACACCAGTGAAGATTCATCCTCTGAGATTAATCGTTTTATCCACCTTGGGCTCCTCACAGGTCACCACTTTAAGACTTGTTTTTAGAGAGGAATTTACTTTCATAGATGCTCTTTTTGTGTCCTTCGCAGCCAAGCAAATCTGATAAAAAAAATCTTATTAAAAAAACTATTTTAAATGCTATACTGATCAATCCACTAATGCTCTACATCCAGACCATTTCAGAACGTAGTCTGAACAGAATTTGAAAATAAAGTAAACATATAATGGCTATACTCAGTTCCTTTACTCCAAAAGAGAATACATTCAATGTTCCATGCCAACAGAGCTTCCTCACCTAATCCTTCTAAAATCTGTGATGTCAATGCCGTAATGTGCAAATCAAATGTGCAACCCTAGCTCCAACCTCTTAACAAAAAGGGCTATTAAAATTAATATCATATGAAGTATAGAAGACTGCTCACAGCCTATATCCACCAATAAAAGACAACAACAAATAAAAAAAAAACTCTCATGCAGGCTGTCGTTGGGCAGCCAATATGTCAGATAGCATAAGATCAGGGGTGCCAAGCAGATGGTCCACCTGGTAGGGTGCTAGGAGGTGGGGGCCGAGTCTCCATCCCACTTTATTACCATTCACAGCAAGAAAGAGGCACGAATCCACCCTGGAACAAGAGTGCCCGGCTAAAAAAGGAGGAAAGATCCTATTCCTTACACTCCATATCCCATACTGCAACCCAGGAAAGGCTTGGAGCAAACTGTAAGCATTTACTGGACAAAAGGAGAATGTAAAAAGCTTTCTATCTGCTTACAACTACTCTCCATGGGGTGTTGTGGTTTTACTATTATAAAACTTCAGTGCAGGAACAGTCGGCAAACTATGATCTATATGACAGAGTACTAAATCTCATCCTTGTAACTTATGCTTCCCGTTGATCCAACCATCTGAACTAATCCGAAAAAATCCATCATTTTAATCTAAGGCTGTTGACATTGATATCTGCTGCTACGAGATCTGTGACAGGTTTTTCATGAATGCATGCTTTTCTTTTTACCTTGCCAATCAACTTTCCCCTCCTATTCATGCAGATGTAGAATCCTGTCTCAGCTCCTTTAATCCGAACCCGACTGCCGAATGTGTCTGTCTCCACAATGAGTTTGGCTGTTAAAAGAAAAAAATATATAATAATAATTCGAAATAAGAAACTGTGTCTGAGATTGTTTGGGAAACATGGTAAACTGAACATGACATCACCTTTTTATGTTAAGGCACATTCTATAAGTACACATACACAGACTTTCATAGAAGCATACAGAAAACCCATAGGGACCATTTCTTAGGATTTATGCCAGTCCAAATTCTTTCAGAATGATAAAAACAGGTGGACCTCAAATCTTTTACAAAGAAAGAAGTCACCCTGACAAAATATTTAAGGCCATTTAAATATAAACCTGTGTGATTTTAGCCAATGTAGACAAAATTTATGATGGTTTTATCTTTAAATATTTTTTTTTTAATCAAAATCCAAATTTAGGTATATGTTCACATTACGTATATTAGTATTACTAAGTGCAATAAAGTATAAAAAATGCTAATTAAAACTGAATTGAAAATTGGGCACTATCACCTTCTATAAGCATATGATTAGATGAACTTTCGTAAGACAGATGTGTCCAGGAAAGATGAATTCTATAAACGTCACCATTCCATGTTGCATGTGCCAAAGATTAGCACTTGCAACCTTCTTTGATTCTCCCATGTGCTCAGTGATCGTAAAGAGTTACGGTTCAAATGAAGGGGGTCAGTGAACCTGCTGGTGGACCACAAGCCCCAAGCTGCGGTCAGACTTTGGCCCAAGTTAACAACCCTGCTGTCTCTGCAACATGCTCAGGTGACACGGATGTCACCACAGCCGAGCAGGGCCTGAGCCAGCCTTCCTAAAATACCTCAACACGACTAGTAATTACAAGGCTTTGGGATGTGTTGAAACCACATACGAGATAGCTGAAACTGGAGCTCTGGCTCAATGGAAACTTGTTTTTTTTTCTGCCACTAACCCTGTGTTGTAAAAAAAAAAAAAAAATGCAATTATTAAACTGATAATTCTTTGCAAAATAATGTGGGTAGTACACATGTTCGGGGGAAAATACAGTCAACATTCTAACACTGAGCTTGAGAAAAAAATAGAGAGAGAGCTAAAAATGCATGCGTAAATCGCACGTACAGTAAAAAGGAGAATTCGGCTTCTCTTAGAAGTTCGTGAAAAGAAAAAGGAGCGTTATTCAGGAAATGTTCAGGAGGTTGGAGCGAGATGAGCTCTAATGGTTCTTCCAGACACACTCGCCTCTCAGGAGAACCACCTTCAGAACCATCTAAAATCCATTTAGCTTTTTTTTTTTTTTTTTGTACTTGCAAAACTTTTTTCAGCTTCTAGAGCTCACTAAATACCCAAATTCTTTCGTCTTAACAAGCAAACTACAGAAATCACAGCAATAGCCTACAGTGGATTTAAATGTGGGAAAGGTAAAACAACAACAACAACAAAAAAGAAGTCAAAAAATGATAATGTGTTAATCTCAAGCGTTAATCTTACCGTGCACGTCTCCGTCTTCGGCCATAGCGTTGATTTTTTTGTTGGCCAGGATTTGCACATGTTTGCCGCTGGTTCTGCTGTAAAGCTGGTAGGTCCGGATGAGTCTGCGGCTGACCCGGTCCGTCACCCTACTCTGCTCATTCACATGCTGCGTAAAATTAGGCGGGGACTGAATGGTTACCTGTCAGAAATTAAGTACGACATAATCAATATCTGCAGAATTGCCTCATTAATCGTTGACAGAAGCCTATAAATTACGTGAGCATTAAAAGTATTAAATACAGTAATGCGGTGGCAGATATTACATGACATCAATACAGTACCATTATTCATCTCTATCCAAGAAAGCAGGCCAAACCGTTAAACCGTTTACATTGAATGGCCAATTATCAAATATGAATAGAAATATCAATATCAAATAATGTTCAATAGCATTTTTAAATAAACACCCCCCCCCCCCCCCCCCCGTTAGGAAATTGAGCGCAGACGTGTGTGAAGTTTGGCCGGGTTTAAGCCGCTGAGCTCTGCGCTCTCGGCGCGCCCTGCGCTCGGGTCATGCTGGCTCTCTTCAGGAGGAACCTGCTCACGTCCATACCCATCTGATCAAATCAAATCAATTCATCCCTCGCTTCTTTTTTTTTCTTTCATAAATTAATGTTAATCACATAAGCAGTGTACAAACGGATAGCAGGTTATACATCCAAGTTTTTTTTTTAATACTCCATAGATATCGCGTTAAAATGTGTTTCATCTGTATTATATTATAGCTTTGTGCATTACCACATAATATATGATTTATTCAAATATCAAGATTTAAAAAATATAGATTTTAAATGTCGCACATACCTGAGCATAGTAGCAAAACGCAAAGAGGTGTAGAAACCTGCGGGGGAAAGTCAGAATAATACATCAGTGCCATGTATCCAGAAAATGCTATATTAAGGCTGGTGAAGGAAAAGACTTGCACTTACAGATAACTTAATCGTGATGGAATTAATCTCATTGTTGACCTTGTAGATAAAAGTTAGTAGACCAAATTAGCGTCTGATGTGAAGAGATAACACCTCAGTGGAAATGGAGATGGTCCTCTCCCTGAAAAGGTTAATCTTGTTGGGCATCCAAAGGATGGATCACAGGACGAGGGTGCGATCAGTAGCCTGGAGAAGAAGAAGAAAAAAATCTGCGCTGAGCAGAAGGAGAAATCCGAAATAGCGCCTCAGCACACGGCAAACCGGCGCAGGGTGAACAGTCGCTTTCAGACGCTTTTCCCCGCACCGAGAGCAGACAATTTTCTTCTTAGGAAGAAAGGCTTATAAGTGCACTTAATGAAACAAACAAACAAACAAACAAAAAAAAATCGGGTCCGTGCAGTTCGAGCTTCCCAAGTTATAATACAAAAACGGCTCTATACTTATATATTTCTAGTAGAAATATATTAAATGAGAACTAGTTGAGCCATGTTGTCCATTACAAAAACAACCACAATAATAAATGACAGCAAAAAAAAATAATCGTGGCTGCGTGTATTTCCAGCGTTGACGTTTTCTCCCAGTCAGATGTCCTGCTCTGGACACAACTCCGTTTGTGTGGATTCAGTACGATGCATCCCACACTACTGCTGCTGAGGATGAGGATGATGAGAATGATGATGATGATGATGATGTTGTCTCTTCAGGACACGGTGCTGCTAGACTGAGCAGCCTCTCTTATCCCCTCCTCTTCTCCCATTCCCATGCAGGCTCCAATGTCAACCCTGTTCGCGCTTTACAGCCGCGGTTAAAGTGGTAGGCTGGTCCTGGATGAACAAGCCCCCTTTTTCAGCAGAACAAAAGCGTCCTCCTTTACTCCCCCCCGCCCCAGAGTTTAAACTATACTTCACCTGAGCTGAGGATGATCACTAACCCGAGCTGTGAAGGCCCTGAGTGCGCACGGTGCGCCTGTTCTTGTAAATGTCGTTATTCTGGACAAATCACCTCCTGTTGACTTCTCTGAGCAATAGAAGCACGCTTCCAAGCCACAACGTGTGTTTCATTTTGGTTCATCACTAAAACTTTTTAAACGCATTGCTTATTTAATCCCCCCCCCCCCCCCCCCCCCCCCCCCCCCACGCACACACACACACACACACACACACACACACACACAAAAACAGCAGCTATAGATATAGATATAGGAGCTATCCACAGTTGAGTAAGTAGTGTGAGTTGTAAGGCGGCCGCTCAGTAACTCGGGAGCAGGTTTGAACTTTGTTAATTGGGGATCTGGCTGCTGAAACCGAAGCCATTGTGCAGCGCCACAACTCGCTCCGTCCAGACTTGTGTATTGTCAAAGAGAAGTGTGAGACATTAAAAGGATTACAGACGATTAGTGTTTCTTTAATAGGACCCTTCTTTACTCCGTCAAGGACGACACACTTTTCTCATGCTGTAGAATACTCTTCCATCTGATACTGAATATAGAGCTAATAATAACTAAAACAGCCTCACCTTTAAAAAAAAAAAAAAAAAAAATTGCCATTCTCATTTTACCCAAGTCCCATCTACTTTGTTAGTGTCATATGAAAGACATGCAGTGCATCATCTAAATCAATCATCTCTTTATTTTGAATTGCCATACCAAAACTTTACCAACCACACCCATTTGGGTTTGTTGATGGCCAGCCATTAATTAAGGCTCTCTGAACGCTTATACAGCTTTTTGCACGTCTTCAGGTCGTTGAACGGCCCAAGTAAAGTGCAACCCACGCCCGAGTACTTATAACTATTGGAGATATGGAGGGTTGAACGAATTTTAGATATTCATGCTATTTCATATTTCATTCATTCATTCATTCATTCATTCATATATATATAGTAATTTGATACATGATGTATATATTACTGTTAAATCTATTAAGCTTAGGCTCTATTAGACATCAAATCGCGCTCTCTCTCTCTCTCACACACACACACACACGCACGCATGCACGCGCACACATATTTTGCTATGCAAGACTCAGTAGTCGACTTTTATCACGACGACCCATATTATGTTAAGGCCACAAGAGGGCAGCACCTCAGCCTATCTGCTGTACATCATTTTTGACACCTAACAGCAATCAATGTAATGTAGTAATATTCCAGGAATGTTAGTTTAGCACCTTTTGTTTGGCGGCAGTGATATGGTGAGGAGGCCAGAAAGTTCAAAGTCTGAAAGCCTCTCCGGCTCTCTCTTTCTCTCTCAGACGGTGTTTCTGAAAACAAACAGAGAAGTGAAGGAGGTACATATGCACACCGCTCTGCTTCAATTCCTTCAATCTTTGGTAAAATGTTTTTTTTTCCCTCTGCTTTCCTTTTTTTGATGTTTGGATCATGTTTTGTGTTGAAGTGGCCCAATATTAATGGGCCATTAAAGTCAACAGTGTGCGGCCATGGCTGAGCACTTCTGCATGGCCTAAGGCAAGGCTGAGCTCCCCATTAACCTACATCCAGCTTCCAGTCACTCACTGCCTAACCAAGCAGCAGGATTACTAACATGGGAATGAGTCGCTGCTGCTTAGCACACGGAGGGACAACTTCAGCACATAGTGGGGGGGCTACTTGGAATTAAATGTGAGTCCAGCTCCTGTCTTCTGGCCAGCCCTCTGGGACAAATAACCTACCTGGTCAAACTGCATAGTACAGCAATACATTGTTCTACTGCAATAGATTGTCCTCATCACATATAAGCTCCATTGCACTTTTACAACATAATAAATAAAGGATTCCCACAAATATGTTAAATTACTAGACCATCAGTAACATACTGTATTGGTAGCCATTAAATACTATTTTGTGGATGTGTGTAAATTATGTGTTATACTGTAAAAACAAAGTACTGGGTTGGTGGGCAGTCTTATATCTTTGTGTGTGTGCGTGTGTGTGTGTGGTGTAAGAATGACACTCCAGACAAGCACATATCTGTCCTGAATGTGTTGACAACCATTTCTGATGAAGGCAAGGTGTTACCTTGCATGTGCTTTTGGAAGAGACTAATAATTGTTTTATTGTATTTATAGACTGACACCAATTTCAAAAAGCTTTATTTATGCTATTTAGCACCTAAAATTAGATTATATAGTCATGCAAATTTTCTTTATATATATATATATATTTATATATATATATATATATATATATATATATATATATATTTATATATATATATATATATATATATATATATATATATATATATGCATTGGACCAACTAAGGCAAGATTTACAAAGACAAGTTACACTCAACGTAAGAGGACCCAGATTTGGTGCCGTATCAGAGAATTGAGAAGACATTTTTGAAAAAGGCTGAGTGGCAAGAGAGAGAGAGAGAGAGAGAGAGGAAAGAAGAGAGAGAGAAGGAGAGGGCGGGACTAGAGAAGGACCCCCATGGTGGCCGAGATGGATGTCGATGTTCCTGGGGTTAAGAGGAGGGCAGGCAGGCCCTGTGCCTGGCTGCAGGGAGCAGGCTACCTGCTGTTTGCCTCTGGGGCCTGATGACTCTTCCAGAGTGATGGGACAGCAGGCCAGGAGGGGCTAAGGGCCCAAGGAGTGGCTCCCTGTGCAATCCATCCGCTTTCAGCCACGTCATCACTGACGCTGGACGCCTCCCTTGTCCCGCAGCTTGCCACGGTAACGCTTTGACAGCTTACAGTCAGATACATCAGAAAGCTCACGGAGTGAAGCAAGAAAAGTCAGCAAGACAAAACACACCCCAGGGAAGAGGACTCATTTGAGTACCAATGCTCTACTGTGCTGACGGAGGGGCAGTGCCATTGTTCTCACTTTTAAAGTGTTCTTTCAGAGGGCCTCAGGGTGATGGACAGGCGTCACAGCAACACACACTGGCAGAACAAACCCAGAATGAGGGACATGTTAATTGGAGGGAGGGAAGGAAATGGATAAACAAACACACTAATGGTGAGGAACCTCGACAGCAGAGCCTCAGATTAGTACAGAATGCAAGGAATGTGATTGGTCCAATGCAAGCAAATGATCTTCAAAGTGAGGCTATAGTGATTTGATTTCATGGAGTTATTCACATCCGCTAATGTGTGTGTGTTTGTATGTCGGTGTGTGTGTGGTAGGTATGGTGAGGTGGAGTTAAAGCACAAATGCACAAACACTTCAACAATAGCCTTAAACAACTATCAGTGGCTTATTATCATACTAGTATTGACAGTTTTGCACTGCGTCCCATAAAGACGATGGTGAGACACTTGAGCTGTGCGCCATTTAACAGGCATGAGAACAGATTGAACAGATTCTTTTACTGAGACTTAAGCAACTGCAAGACATATCTTTGCATCCATCCGCTCTTACCTTTCCAGAGTATAAACCAGATGTATTAGCTCATGCAATAACTATTCAGTAACTATGGTGCAATGAATCAGAAAGGTACATGTTGCAGAGTGAAGAATTTAATCTGTACTTACTGATGACATCTGGAAGTTGAAAGGGTTAAAATATTTTAAACACTTTTTAAAAGTCAATTATGTAATAAAAAAACCATGAAACTGTTGGGCCACCATATTAACGAGCAGCCATTTTCCTTGTTCTTATCCCTGACTAGCACTACAGGAACACACTTTAGCAAGTACAGCGCTTGTTAAATAAGTGCCCTCTAAAATATTTATCCATATGGAGGATTAGCTTTCCCTGCTATCCATTTATGAAAATATCTGGCTGCAGATACAGTAACCTTGCCATCTCAAAGTCACTGTTTTTCATAGCCCCACTGGGTTCACACAAATATACCCTTTTTTTTTTTTTAACCTTTGAGCATATGTTAGTAATATGTATCCCATATGAGCATGTTAAACGGTATAGCTTTAACATTGAGTATTTTACCATTATTTAAAAAAGTCTTCAAATTGAAACAACAAAAGACAAATTTATCTAAACAAGCGATTCTCAAGTTTTGAAAATTAAATGACCTGTTTTCAATATGGAAAAGTCCCATGTGTTTTGTACAATAGAAACTGCAGATTAATGGCAGACTATGATAATGATGATGACGGCTATGCACTAGATCAGACCTACCACTTTACATGTGCACATGCGCGCACACACACATTATACATACAAGGTGTTCAAGTAGTGAATAATACATTATGGGGTGAAATGATAAAGGTAATAATGTTAGTAATGATATAGCATTTAGTGTACTGTATATATGAGGGTTTTTTTAAATGAATTTATTTTTGTTTGTTTTCATTAAAGTCGAGACAGAAACCTGTTGTTTCCTTCTG
This sequence comes from Clarias fuscus, assembly GCA_030347435.1. Classification (NCBI taxonomy): domain Eukaryota; kingdom Metazoa; phylum Chordata; class Actinopteri; order Siluriformes; family Clariidae; genus Clarias; species Clarias fuscus. The sequence continues at coordinate 18,204,463 of CM059211.1, read as the reverse complement.
CACCTTTAGCATAAGGTTCAAGCTAACAAGAGAAAAAAGCAGACCATGATCAAGTCAGCCATTTTAATTTTAATTTTTTATTTTTTTACGTATAACTGATTTATAACATGGCCTCATATGTATAACTAAGACCTTTTGTTTTTAGGATCACTATATGATGATTGTCCTATGATTGTCCTATGATTGTCCGATTGTCCTAAAAAAAAAATTGAGAATAAAATGAGGTCAACAATCATACTGCCACCCCAGCCTCCCTATTTTGTACCTCCTTCAGTTCTCCCAGGCTAAGGCAAAGCCAGGCTTTCCATATCACTGTGTCATTATTTTTCACACGCCTTGTGCTAGGGTCTGGGGTCCATTTGTGAGAATGTTGTATTGGACTCCCTCCAAGTGTTGCCCCATTCTCAGTGCATTTGCTTTTCACATTCGCCTTCCACCTTCCACTACCCCCACCTTTCTCCTGGGCTGCTTTTTACATCTTTCCTCTGCTAATACAATAGGACTACATGATCAGCGACACAGAGGCAAAAGTTGTAAAATCACTGGCAGGTCACCACCACTTGGTATTAGCAACCAGGAGCGACTAAATGCCCGAGACAGAGTTGAGCAGACTCATTTTGGCAGTGGTGGCCTTAGGCATGACATAAAAAGACACATTGCTGCAGGAACACAAGGAGAAGCAATGTGTGTAATGTAGCAGAGTGAACGCTGTTCTTTGTGTAGGCGAAGCTGGGGAAAGCGTGGGAAATAGTTCCTTCTAGTTGGCAAATGGCAGTGCACAGACAGGCGTGGGTTTAAAACCACAAAGTGGCCGAACCTTTTTGCTTTTCCTCTAAAGTTCTATACAGTATTGGACTGCAATGCAACAGGTAAATTGTTGAAAATTGCAATCCCAGTTGTGCTCATTTTGGCCTTGGCCTGCGACAACCGGGTCATAACCCTGATTAGATCAGTGAAAAAGCATCCAGTTGTGAAACCTATTTGTAAATGTACAGGATCAGTTAGATATATTTTTAATGCAAGCAAAAAATAATACTAGACAGCTCACCGTTATTGTACAATGACGCTGTGATCTGTACTGTAGCCTTGGGGGTATACAACCTGCACTGCAAACGTGGGTTTAGGATTGTCAGTACTAAAGGATGAAAACATCAATGCTCATATATACAAGAGTCTGCTCCTCACATGCATCAATCAAACTGCAAAACGAATTCAGACTGATTGATATGTTATTTTCATAGACACGATTATTATGAACTTATATATGTATATGAAAATATTTGAAACCAAATAGGTATCATTGTAAGTAATAAACATGACAAAATGTAATTATTACAAAACAAAATAATCATTATAATATCATTTATAATTGGCAGTAAAGTAATCAAAACTCCTCATTTAACCAGTTACTCTTTTAACTGAGGTGTTGTGTTTGGAATTAAATGTAGTAAACAAAATCATGGTTGCATATATGGTATGATGATGTTTAAGGCCCATGTAGTGACTTTTGTGAGCTGGTTTCTAATGGGAAACTTGACAAAAACTGCTTTTCAATAGTCACTGCATAAAAAAAAAAAAACTACATTAGTATTACATATTTAATGTTTTTGAAGCACCCAAGAGGCAATAAATGATATCTAACACAATGGGAAAGAAAATATAGATCTGGCTCTCAATATATTGAAACAGCATGGCAATTCATTTGTTTTTGTAATACACTAAAATCAAAAGATGAATATAAGATGATAGATCAGAATTTCTTGGTATTTACACTTGTAACATCTGGTAACAAAGCAAAACATGGACCACTATAGTCAGGAAAAATATTATTAGTACTAATATATTAGTATTGGGTAGAAATCAAGTAAAGTAAATTACACATAATATTTGGTTCTTTGGAATAACTGCATCAAACTGGCAACCCACTGACATCAGCAAACTGTTCCATTCTTCTTTTTCTCTTTTCAGACTTGTTCTGCGCATGTTTTTTCAGTAGTTTTTGTTTTCTTTTGTTTTGAAAGGTTTCAGTCTTCTGTTCAGTGCTCAATTGGGATAAGGTCTGGTGACTGACATAATGATGTACATACTGTACAGTATAATGAAGCTGCTTCTAATTAAATTGAATTAATTTCTCTGTAAAATGGCATAGACTTCTGTATTTTGCCCAAGCCATGGCAGAACATTTGGTTAATTCCTATAGTTCCTAGTTTTGTTTTTCTTATTTCTGATGAGTGATTTGCATCTTGTGCGTGGCATCTACATTTCTACTTTCAAAGTCTTCTTTAAAAGGTGGCTTGTGTGTGAGACCTTCACCCCTGCCCTGTGGAGGTTGTTGGGTGACTTGTTTTTTGGGTTTTTCTTCACAGCTCTCACAATGTTTCTGTCATCAACTGGTGTTGTTTTCCTTGGCCGACCTGTTTGATGTCTGGTTGTTAGTATACCGGTGGTTCCTTTCTTGTTCAGGACTTTTTTTTTAAATTGGCTATACTGTTGTTGGCACTTTTCTCAGTTTCAGAATGGTTTGTTTTTCCCAAAGACATAGCGCTCTGATTTTCATTTCAGTTTATATATTTTTTAAACATCAAATGCAGTATTTAGTTAGATATAAATATCACGGGTTGAAAGCGAAAATCTTTATCTACTGTCTCATAATCATATTTTGACCTCTAAAATATTGAACCTAAAGTCTTTGTCTTGCCATTTCAATACTTTCAGCAAAGAATGTAAATTATATGATATTTAAATAATATTAAGCTACACACGTGGACAAAATTGTTGGTACCCTTCGGTCAATGAAAGAAAAACTCACAATGGTCACATAAATAACTTTAATCTGACAAAAGTAATAATTAAAAAAAAAAAATTCTATGAATGTTAACCAATGAAAGTCAGACATTGCTTTTCAACCATGCTTCAACAGAATTATTTTAAAAAATAACCTCCTAATAAATAAACTCAACAGGCTTGGACAAAAATGATGGTACCCCTAGAAAATACGGAAAATAATGTGACCAAAGGGACATGTTAATTCAAGGTGTGTCCACTAATTAGCATCACAGGTGTCTACAATCTTGTAATCAGTCAGTGGGCCTATATATAGGGCTCCAGGTAGTCACTGTGTTGTTTGGTGACATGGTATGTACCACACTCAACATGGACCAGAGGAAGCGAAGGAAAGAGTTGTCTGAGGAGATTCGAAAGAAAATTATAGTCAAGCATGTTAAAGGTAAAGGCTATAAGACCATTTCCAAGCAGCTAGATGTTCCTGTGACTACAGTTGCACATATTATTCAGAAATGTAAGATCCATGGGACTGTAGCCAACCTCCCTGGACGTGGCCGCAGGAGGAAAATTGATGACAAATCAAAGAGACGGATCATCCGAATGGTAACAAAAGAGCCCAGAAAGACTTCTAAAGAGATCCAAGGTGAACTTCATGCTCAAGGAACATCAGTGTCAGATTGCACCATCCGTCGTTGTTTGAGCCAAAGTGGACTACATGGGAGACGACCAAGGAGGACACCATTGTTGAAAACAAATCATAAAAAAGCCAGACTGGATTATGCCAAACTACATGTTGACAAGCCACAAAGCTTCTGGGAGAATGTCCTATGGACAGATCAGCTCTATGTTCACAGACAGAAAAATGAAGCATATGAAGAAAAGAACACTGTCCCTACTGTGAAACATGGAGGAGGCTCTGTTATGTTCTGGGGCTGCATCTTGCTGCATCTGGCACAGGGTGTCTTGAATCTGTGCAGGGTACAGTGAAATCTCAAGACTATAAAGGGATTCTAGAGAGAAATGTGCTGGCCAGTGTCAGAAAGCTGGATCTCAGTCGCAGGTCATGGGTCTTGCAACAAGACAATGACCCAAAACACACAGCTAAAAACACCCAAGAATTGAGCATCTTTGGAAGGAGCTGAAACATGCTGTCTGGAAAAGGCACCCTTCAAACCGGAAACAACTGGAGCAGCTTGCTCATGAGGAGTGGGCCAAAATACCTGCAGAGAGGTGCAGAAGTCTCATTGACAGTTACAGGAATCATTTGATTGCAGTGATTGCCTCAAAAGGTTGTGCAACAAACTATTAAGTTAGGGGTACCATCATTTTTGTCCAGGCCTGTTCCATGAGTTTTTGAGTTTTCATTTTTTAAAATAATTCCGTTGAAGCATGGTTGAAAAGCAATGTCTGACTTTCATTGGTTAACATTCATAGAATTCTTATTTATTATTACTTTTGTCAGATTAAAGTTATTTCTGTGACCATTGTGAGTTTTTCTTTCATTGACCGAAGGGTACCACCAATTTTGTCCACATGTGTACAATGTAGTAAATGAATAAAAATACAATATTATATTTATTCATGACAGTAGTTTAAGATGCACTTATATTTTCACTTAATTGATTAAGAGTTTGTAAATGGTTGACGTTCTACCATATAATTCAGCTCTCTCTTTTATATTTATGGCAAATCAACTGTAGTTGTAGCTGTAGAATTGTAGTTAATTGGTTGGGCTTAAATGAGAAATTGAGAATTCTTGAAGCATTTTTGGTGTGCTTAATCAGGCACACTAGTTTGTAACCAGGAATGCACATGAACAACAACAATTTAAAGGGACTATGGTTACTAAGCACTAAAACATTGATTAGCATTGACCCTATCAATTGGCAATTCCGAGTTCGAATCTCAATGATGACACAGCCGCCCGTGGCTGGGATCCTAGGGAGCAAAATTGCCTATGCCCTCAGGGGGGAGGGGTGGCATACTTGCACTCCAACATCAATCATAGCAACACTAGCCAATCATGGGCGTCTGTAAGTTCATGCAGGCAGTGGGGGATAGCATTTTCTTCCAAGTGTGTTACGCAATCCCCTAACAGTGCATGAGTTTTAAAAAGCAGCAGTTTTAAAAAAAAAATGCAGTTGTCCGGGATTACATGTCTGGGATGAAACATGGGATAGCCTTTGCCCTCCCTGAGTGGTAGCTGTTGGGTGGGAATTGTCTGTGATTGAACTATTAGGATAAAATCTATGAGAAAAACGGGAAAGAGAAGAAACAAAAAAGACATAGACAAAGACATACAAAAAAAAAATAAAGAACTAAAACAAGGACAAACTAAAAACCTGATTACAGGCAGGTGACTAGCAGTGGCCTCTGGGTAATGTAGTCCAGCAACTCTTATCCACTACCTCAACAAGGTCATAAACAAGTAGTCAAAGTGTGCAAAGAAAACCATATCCATAAAGCTGCTGTATAAAGTTAACAACACAACTTGGATAATTCTGTTATTCAAGATAGATTTCTATCACTCCTTCTTGCATTTTCTATTTTAAGTCACTGCCGTTCATCTGAAATAAACGAAATAAAGTTTTTCAAGTTTTTGAAGCTTTCTTCTCATTCTCTCTTTCTCTGTCGTAGAGCGATGTGTTTCACAGCCCCCTTCTCTTATGCTATTAAAACTCACCTTTTTAATCTCGGGCCTCATAGACACTCACTTGGCCAGAACAGCTGTGAAGGCAAGGTTAGCGTAAGGGTGATTTTTAACACAACCAATTGGAAGAAGGCAGCATAGGGGAAGAAAGAGATTTCAGTGGCCCAGTGGGAGACTGACTCATCTCTCAATCATCCCTGGGCTGCAGAGAGAGCTAGGAGAGAAAAAGAAAGAGAGAGAGAGATGCCTCAGTGCATTCCCGCTCTGCAGATCATGTTTCAGCTAGAGGCCTCCCAACACTTTCGTCACAGACCCCTGTCTGGCAGACACTCCACTGGCAACACACACGTGCAGTAGACAATACACATCTACGATTAGATATGAGTCACAGAAACACTTGAACAATACTGCCAAATCAAAGTCTGTAGGGTTTGGGTTACGGATAATCAATCTGATCTCAGTAAAAAATGTTTGAATTCAAATGTATACACGCTGGTGGTTAGAGTTTGTGCCGTTCTTTTCAAATGAAGTTACGTGAAAAAATGTTCTGACAATCCTATTCCAACCCCAGTGACAACCTTCATGACTGTTTGTGGGAATTTCATTGTTTAATTAGTCACAACTCTGCAAGTAAGAGTGAGAACAGATGAGACGAAATGGACTGTGTTAGAAAAGGGGACTAAGGTTACAAAGAAAGAAAGGTGAGACTCAATAAGTATTGTGTAAATGGATGCAAGAAAATAGATTGAAAAAAGCAGCATGTAGAGACCTGTGGTGTTTATGTAGTCCGCTTCAAAGTGTACCTTAATTATTGTTCCATACTAAGTACAATTGCATTGCATGCATGTGCTAGTGAGCACAGTGAAAGAGTACTACTGTATGTAGTGCATGGCTCTATTTCTTTTTTTTTTTTTTTTACTAATACCTATACACAGCGTCTTTCTGAAGTGCTATAATAGTAGCACACAACACCGTTACAAAATTAAGAAAAATATGCACCATGCTCACCTATCCTCCATGCTCACCAGGCCCTACAGTATCTCATGGAACACCACTCATGGGGCACCAACCCACTGCATGGCACAGGCATGCACATACTTACACACCCAATCATACACTATAGGCAAACTAGAAACACCAGTCAGCCTACAACTTATGTGTTTGGACTGTGGAAGAAAAAGAACAAAGAGGAAACCCAACAAGTTTGGGGAGAACATGCAAACTAGATGCACAGAATTAAACCTCTAACCTTGAAGATGTGAGGGAACAGGCCTAATTGCTGAGCCACCATGCTTCCGTTTATGGTAAAGATCCATGCTGGTTATTGAAAAATTACAAATGTCCATCCAAACCAGGAAATAAAATGGCCATGTCGTTTATAAACAAAACGCAGAAATTGCTTTTTCCAAAGAATTAAATTGTGTAGCATTTTTAAATAAAGTGACTTAAAAAAATCCATTGCAAAAACACTCCAAAATTATAGCCACAATTATTCCCACTGATAGCAATTTAAGTCATAATTCAGGCTAACATAACACTGCATGCCACTAACACAAGCTAACCCAAATGTTCCGGCAGTAAAAGCTATGCTTGTATCCACACTGTGTCGAGGTCAGTTTGAGGGGCAACATGAGCAGGGTGAAGGCCTGCCATCCTCACACCTCGCCTGACCCTCTAACCCCTCCTGTCTTTTTGCAGCTGTAAAACCAAAGTGAAGCATCATTAGCATGGAAACAAGATGTTACCTTCGCAGACAACCTGGGGAACCAATTAGACGTGACACAGGCATGGTCCAGAAATGAACCCCATGTGCTGTGCTTTAACATCTAAAGTATTGGATGACCTTGCTGCAAAGAGGCCAAAGATCAGCTTCACTTACGCAAAGGACAGATTTCCATACCCTTGAATTACAGATATTTATTGGTCATTTAACTTAAGTGTAATTTCTATTGCTTTTATAGAATAGAAAAAAACTTAACTCAGCATCCAAAGTTCCAGCAGGTGTTGTGCTATATTATTGATCTCTTAGATGGTTAAAAAGATTAATTTATCCAAGCTGTATTTCACAGCATCTGATAGAACCTTGGAAAAGAGACGGAGAAAGGATACGTGAATTAAACTCTGATAAAACTAAGATAACAGGCAGTGAATGGCCAGTAGGTAAAGAAGAGAGCTTATCTCTATAGACCACACTCAGTCTCTGATTATGTAGGCTATGAAGCAAGTTCTATTAGGCTAGATTAAGTGACATGCTTAACCAGCTACCTCACAGAGGCCAAAGCTCAAGTGGGCCTCGGCTGTCTATTGAATAGAGAGCTTGTTAAATTCAACAGAGGCCTAAATGTGTCAACATGGACCTTCATGAATAAAGCTTTATAATAGTTCATAATGTTTGCATGTTTTTTTTTCTCGTCCTTTTTAAAAGTATTGTTTACGCGTAGTATTTATTGATATGGTCTGACCTAGCAAAATTAATCTTACTTAAGTACAGAATTTAAGTTTAGATCATTGTGTATCTTTATTTAGAAATATTTTATTGTTATATCATTGTTTATAATGAAATATCTATATATTTACCATGATCCTTTTAAATACCTAATTTGGTAAACCTGGGCTATTTAGAACAATGGTGGCTGAACTGTCAGGAGTGTTTTTAAGAATGTGCAGTCGGACAGGGTAAATGCAAGACACTGAGAGGGGTGGGGTGAACAACAGTGCATTCCACTGGCATTCTCTCTCTCTTGCGTTCTCTCTCTCTCTCTCTCTCTCGCTCCTCTCACCCTTCATACGTCAATCAGTCTTGTTATCTCTCCACTCTCACCCCTCTGCCCGCCTGTCTTCCAGTTCGAGGCTGTCGATGTGTTAATCACCCTGCTCTGCTGACAGAGGGAGCCAGATATTTTAACGTCCTGATAACCCTGTACTGGACCCTGCTGCCCTTCGCTCTCTTTTTCTCACACGCTGCCCTGTCTTCGAGCGTCACCCCTCTGCTCTCGCCGCCACCCAACCAGCTCAAAAACCTCTTATCAAAGCCCCCAGAAATAGCCCTCAGTGTCAAATAGCATCTTTGTTGCCACTTACATATGGGCCACCTTGAAGAACTATCCCATCACTTTCCTTAACAGATCATTTCTTCTCCGTTTTGCTGAAACGGTTCTTAATAACGATGCCCCTATGGAAACAAAAGAAGTCAAGTCAGACAATAGTATATAATTTCCTGGTAGATTAGATAATAATCCGTGGTTATTCCAAGTATTAAATGCTGTAATTATTTTCACTGCATGAGAAACTCACAATAGCAGACTGCAGCCATCCAACATTGCCATAATTTGATTTATTACTGACATTATATTGAGAGGAAATAGAGAGGCCTAACAAATGAACCGGCTGAATAGGAGTTTTGATGTATTGCCAGCGGGAAAAGGGAGGAGAGAATGGGGGTGGTCATTGAAATAAGACCTGTTTTGGCGAGCAGTTGATACATTTGATACGGAGCTCACTAGATCCTTGACATGAGCTGTCAGTGTGCTAGCAGGGGAGACTTATCAATCACTGGCCTTCTATCTGGCTGCCTGTCTCCCGGAGCCTAGGGATGCTCTGTTTGTGTTCAACGAGCTCTGTAAAGCTGAAGGCTGCGATGTTGCAGCCAACCCCCACCTTTCCACCACCATCATCATCACACTACAGTTAGGCTAGAGAAGAGTGTCTCCTATCCTCAGTTCTTCATGTTTGTGGATGTCACTTTCACATCACTATGTCACATCTGTAACGCGACGGCCGGAGCACAGGGAGAGATTTTTAGGTGGGCTTGTCTGGGTTGAACTGTAATTTAGTACTCTGGATGACCAACCTCAGACAGGTGAAACAATAGCTACATATAGTAGTTGAGTCTTAATTGAGCTTTAAAAAAGTTTACAAACTGTTTAGTATCAGTGTGGCAGAGGAGCAGGGTGTGTTCTGTCATCGACCAGTTGAATGATGTGCCAGTCCAGTTCCACAGCTGTGACCCAGAATGGTAGGTGGCTTTGCAAAAGCTGGGGACAGAGAGGCAACCCACTGGCAATTGTTTAACACCCACAGAATGAATATGTAAAGTGCAGCTAGCTCATAAATATGACATGAAAAAGACCCTGCTGTGTATAAAGACATGTTATTAGGCTTACTTTGAAAAAGTCAATTGGAAGTATTACAATGAGTGTGTGTGTAGTCACTGGGGATGTGTCCCTTTGCCACACAAAAGGAGCACATCATTAAATTAAAGAGAGGGGGGAAAAGTGATTATTGGGAAATTGTTTTGTATAAATAGAGGGGCGAAATGATTTTGCTGGGTAACTGTACGACTCGTGGAGTCTAGACTGAGAAAATGACTTGTGGTTCAACATTTAAATTAAGGCCAGAATTTCCATTCAAGTTAAATATGCAAGTTAAACAGAACTAAATAATGGTGAATAATGGTAATATTGATATGGCCAGGTTAAACGTATTGAATATATTTAATTACAATACCAAAATAATGTATTTTAATAAAATAGACATAATATCAATATGTAGGAGCAATAAGCAGTCTGCCTATATGAAATAGAGACGAGACCTGTCTCCATATCAGAAATATGAAGAAAAAACAATATAGTAAAGAACATGATTTTAGAAGGTTCACTGGTACTAGTAAAAAAAAAATCAGAAAATGTGATTTAAATATTTAAAGATTTCACTTCCATGCTCCTGCTTAAGGATATTATCCTGTAAGGAACAGTTACTGTGTTGAAATAGTCTAAAACCATGATGTCCATGCCTAAGTGATCAACATTCAATAAAGCTGTTTTTTACAAGCTGCCAGATTTGTCTGACATTCCAAGCGGGTGATAAACATCTGTTTTAACGCAAAGGATGTGTCAGACAAACAGTGGCTTTCTCCACACGCTTGGATAATGATTTCACTTTGTTTAAAGAAGACTTACTTATACACACAGTGTTGGATGTGTTGGTTTAGGGAGAAGGAGATACTATAATCCCTTTAAACTAACATGACAGTTCTTAACTACAAACCTTTCCAATCCGTTTCACTGTTAGTACTTAGTAATTAGCTGTAGTTTCGGATTAATGTGCTTTAAGATGAAAAAACTGAATAATAGGTAGAGAGGGGTGAATGTTTCCCCAGCCATCTACACTTTAATGTTTGAATAGACTTTCCTGTTGTAAAAAGAAAAGAAAAGAAAAAAAAAAGAAATAACCCAGCACCCTGCCTCCACAAATTTTATTACTACATGTGTCTATATAGTATACATCAAATATTATGGGCTAATTTAATTTATTATGTTTAAGGTATATTTTTGCCTTAAAGATAATGTATCATGTTTGCCGTGGACCAAACTGATAAAAAAAGCATGTGTGCTGTGCAGCAATGTATTGAGGATATAGTCCCAAAATACAGGTATGATTTTCTTTCCTTTGTCTCTCTTCTTTAAGGAAATGTTTTACTAGCGCAGTGCATGACATAAGGGATGGTTTGTGAGGCCCCTGTCCTCCAGCATACAGCTCTCACACTTACGTACTTACTTATATACACACACTTAACCAAGAGATAACATTCCCTTTAATACAAACCATTCATCGGCACACAATTAGGACATTTTTTCAGCACCTGCTGCATTGGGAGTGCTCATTTGTCTGTGTTAATTAGATCCAGACACCACAGCACAGAGCTGCTAAGCAGTCCCAAAAGCTTGCACCACGATTACTTACTACTCACTGTATCTGCCAGTACTTCACTACTGCAGAATTTTACTCTTACTAAAAGCTGCTTGTTTGACTTCTGGCACTACGGCACCTTCAGACATTTCGAGTGGCTCTAATTTACCTAAACCACATCCATTTCTGTAATGTAATTTAAAATGCATTTAAAAAAAGAAGAAGAAAAAAAAAGGAATTGGTATGTGTGGTCATCTCAAACAGATGACCTAGACCATTAAAGGTTAAAGCCCTTGCATTCAAGCACACTTAATAACTCCTGGCCGGTTACAACCTTTCATTGCTTTCACTTTAAAGAGCTGTAAAGTGCCACCTGAAGAGTGAAAGAAATGCCCTGTCTGATTGAGAAAGAGTCGTGCTCACCCTCACTGACTACAGAACACAATGCAAACTGGGAAATTGTGCTTATTGTTATTCGTAGCGGGCAGACATTCAGCATGCTCTTTTTAGTGGGTGTACTCCACCATTACAGGTAGTTGCGAACTATCACCGCTCGTTGAAATGTCGGCCCACTACACAAAAAGAATGGAAGTACAATGACTTCAAATGGGTTTCTAGGTAAACTCCCTTTAGAGCAGTATAAAGGGAAAGACAGGTCTCAGACACACGTACCTTGCGTATTCTGACTGTGTATTGGCTTATTGTTTTGCAGTTGTAAATTAAGACGTAAAATGTCTCCCAACATTTGTGAATGAATGGAGGTTTGATGTCTTGGTTCTCTCATGACCTCTGAGAGAAAATGCTTAGAATTCTGCGTATTTATATGAAATCTGTGATCTCCACATTTGCTTCTAGAAACTGAGGGCTATTAATCTCCAGTCTAAGGGCGCTCTAACAAGTCTTACTTGAAATAATGAAATAAATGCAAACACACTACTTCTTGGTGTTACACAACAGCAATATTTATACGAATGGTCTGTTGTACAAGGTAACATTGTGAAGTCCTGAAATCCAATAATAAAGGGTGACCTGGGGTAATCATGGTGACCTCAACTAACCTTGGAGTTCTGATTTCTTACCTCAAAATCTTTGAGGTTCGACAAAGCCTAAATTTTCTTACCACTCCAGTGTTAAAAAAAAGGGCTTTGTTGAACCTCAAAGATTTAGTTTATTCATATTAGGGTCATAAGAGCAGATATGGCTAACCAGTGAAGAATTAAACTTCACTTCTATTGATTCATGAGGGAATTGTACCATGGTAGGAGTATGTAAGCACAAGCAAGACATAGAATGCAGAATAAAGTTTAAATTGTAAATAAGAACTAAGGATAAAACATATGCATTTCCATGTAGTATATAAAATAAAAAGGATTACTGCATTGATATGGTTTGTGAATAAATAGTAGTTTTTCATGATTTGGTGTCTGTCAGTTAAAAACAGTCACAATTTGATTTTAGTATTAGAAATTAGGATTATAAAAGCATTTCCTCCCTAATTTATGATGACCATTGTGTTCTTCCACAATCTTTTCATATTAAGTTATATATTTTCAGTTAATCATGAGCTATATATATTTCATACAGTATATGTCAGGCATCAATATTAACATCATTAACTAGACATATCTGACCTCTGGCCTTTTTTTTCTTACAAGAAAGGTTCGAGTTTTCTAGACTGATTTAACATAAATGTGCCCTGAGCACCCTCTAGTGTTCATTTAAATAGAACATCACAAGAAAATGTAACGATCAGAAGAGAAATGGGAACAAAGACAGAGAAAAGAATGTACCATATATGCATCACAGTACTATGCAAACGGTTTGAGCCATGCCTATTTCTTCATATTTTGCCAGACATTATGTTGTGTTGTTAATGTAGTCCTAAAGTAACTAAAGGACTTTTTGTGGCTCTCATTTTCAGTCCACCCCTGCATCCGATCAGTTTCGGAGGATGTTGTTTGTTTGTTTGTTGACTTATGGATGATTCATGCTTAAGAATATCTAACTTGAGACATGAACCAGTTTTTCAGTCCATCCCTGCATCCGATCAGTTTCAGAGGATGTTGTTTGTTTGTTTGATTGTTGACTTATGGATGATTCATGCTTCAGAATATCTAACTTGAGACATGAACCAGTGAGCCACATGTACAGATGATGACAGATGATAAGGCCAGTGATTAGTATACTGGTGATGTTGAATGCTGATTGGTGAGTGTGTGTGTGTGTGTGTGTGCGTGTGTGTGTGCAGCAGCTCAGATGCACCTCTAGGGTTGGGTGGATCAATCTGACATGCATTTTGTGCATTTACTCTTGATCTCCCCCACATTCCAAAGACATGCTTTGTAGGTTGATAGGTGTCCCTAAATTGTATAATAGACAAGTTGAAATACACAAAAGTGTATAATTGTGTGTGTCAGCCCCACAATGTGTTGCCACCCCATCCAGGGTGTCCCCTGCCTTGCACCCTGAGCTACCTGGGAAAGGCTCCAGGGTCCCAGTGACCTTATATCGACCTTATAGAGCACAAGTGATATGGAAAACGAGTCAGTGTTTCAGAGTCTTTTTAAAGGTTTTTAAAGTCATTTTTTCCCAGAACTTTTAGAAAACATAAATGAATGAATGATTGGCTACAGGGCTAACAGCAAGTTTAACATGCTAATCTCCATTTGAAATGGGTTAAATGCCTGTCCGTCTGAATTACTAAAGAATTTGTAATTCTACAACCTTGAATGAAGACATTCGAAACCAATGGGTGATAAAATAGAACCGAGGCTCTTTGAAACCAGACAGTGTGCTTATTGAAAATGTTTCATATCGTAAGATCTCTCTGAAACCAGACGAGTATGGCTATTGCAGAGGAGTCAACAAACAGTGATATATGTGAACCTTTAACAAAGAGTGAAGGCTATAAACAGACTGAAACCTTCCTCTGTGTCTCCTGCAGTTACCGTTGCTCAACATAAAAACCTGTCCCACGCACACATGGGTCGGGGAAGACAGAGAGAAAACACTTATACGGTCGTTTCACCCACTCAACCCCTAACTAACATGAATGCGTCGCATTCGACAGCAATCTGCTGGCATGCAAACAAAAGAAATGGCCAGGGGTTGAAATGCGAAAGGATGAAATTGGAAAGGCTGGGAGGGATGAGGCTGAGAAAGGGATGCAAAGAGAGAATCACAGGGAGCAATAATTCAGTAGCTGTCCAGGCATCATAAATGTGTTAGCGCTATTCCTTGAATTTGTCATCATTCTCAAAGAGTAAAGTAACTATAGATGAAAGCTACAAATGCCTCTTGTTAAATCATTAAGTTAAATTTGGCTCATTTTAGCACAATTGTTTCTAACCTAAAAGAAAAACTGACAAAGTTTATCTTCTCAGAATTAATTTCAAGAATTGCACTTCAATTGATAGAGTTATACTCTGTTTGGCTTTATGACATAAGGTGGTTCCACAATGCATATCAGCTCACTGAAAATAAATACACAATAGGTGTGATTTAAGAAAAAATAATGCAAGGACAGGTATTGCTTTTTTGTGCTACTTTTTTGTACTTTGTAATTTCAACAGTTAATTTTTCAGATTTCAATCTTCATCTAATCAGTTGGCCTGCAGTACGATAGGAACCAGTGGCCTATATGGCTTTGTTCTGTTTGGCAATTCATATGAAGTCATATTACACGTGCTTGTGACCTGTTCTATACAATGCCTGACCAAAAAGTCACCATTTCAGAAGGATCAAATGATTGGGATTCATCAAGCAAAGGAAAAAGCTAAGGAGATTTTAAATTACTGGAAGTAGGCTAAGAACCATTTAACACATGATCAAAACTTGGAAAGATAGTGCTGAACTGTCGACCCTGTGGAAGAAAACAAAAATGAATGGAGATCACTTAAACACTTGGTAAAGTTGCATGGCTAAAAAATCAACTATGCTATGTTTAATAGCTATGAGAACTTACAGGATTGGGATTAAACAGCAGTGTGGTCATGAGGAAACCACTTGTTAGTGAGACTTATCAGAAAAAAAGGCTTCAGTTTGCTAGGGAACATAAAGATCAGACTTTCGAGCAATAGAAGCAGATTATGTGATCGGATGAATTCAGGCCGTATTCCATGGTGATGGGTGCACCAGGGGAAGAATGGAAGTGCATGAAGCAATACACTGCTCACCCATTTTCCTGCTTCTAACACATTAACTCCAGGGACAAAATGTTCACTTCCTGCCTAATATATCCCACCCACTTCCAGGTGCCATTGTAACATCAGTGATCATAATGTTCCAGCTCACTACATGCTGATACTGGTCCACTAAGTCATGTACTTAGAGTACAATTAGTTTAAAAATTCCATTGGGGGAGAAATGTAAGAAAAGCACACAGATGATGCTTAGACTCAGCTAGACTCAGTGACATTAATCCAATGATCCAGTGGATTGCACTGAAGAAAAATTCTAATAAATATAAAAAAAAAATACATCTGCGTATTTCGCGAGTAGTATCCATGTTGGACGTAAAAGGCGCAACTTTTTTTTCTTCTGTGTAAAAAGGTAATAAATCATCGCTAGCACATTGCACGCTATTAGACTGCATCTTATAAATTACCCTGGTGCTTTGAATTCAACACCATTACCTAACCCGATGTTGTGCCTTCAAATTAGAAATATTCTTAACAAAAACTTTTACCAATGTTTCTTTAGCTGTTTGTTTGTCGTGGTGAGCGATACCCGGAAACTGTTCTTTTATACTCTAATAAGGTGTCTGTGCTGTATGTATAAAAGGGTTATGGTTCCAAAATAAAAACACAATGATTCAAACTCATGTAATAGGGCCAGTGTCCAACACAGTTTGGTGCTTCTTCTTCTCAAACACAGCTGATTTAACTAATCTGTTAATTACTAGGTTCAGTGGGTGTGTTTAGTTGTTGGTGAATTACAAACTGTGCTGGTCACTGGCCCTCCAGGACTGGATTTGGACACCCCTGATCTAGAGCAACTGTTTTATCCGGGTCAGGGCCAATGTTCACATACTAAATTCATTTGCAGACTATCGCAACTGCTTTATTCTAAAAATGGATGCTGTGCTTGATGTATGGTGGTGCTTGATCATTAATAAATGTGATATAGTACATCCTAATCCTTGAATTGTGCTGACATACAGAATGACTTTCCCCTTAGGATGAATAAAATAACCCAGTAGCTTTCAATCATTGTTCTGTGCACTGAGAACACACTGCACATTTTAGTACAACAATGATAATAGTATATATCAATCTTAATTGCAGGGACAATATCATATTACATTATTTCCTCACAAATCACAGAAACTTGCAGTTCTGGTTTTATTGAAGCTTCATGCACATGCAAAGGTGTTCAGTCAAGGAGCCAAGAAGCCTTTTTTTCAAATCGTCTAACCTAGGCTGCCATCCCAAGGTCAAAACAAAGATAAAACTGTCTCCCAGGTCCAGAAGAATTTTTTTTTTCTTTTCACAATTTATGTTCTGTGAGAAGGATTTCATTAACATAAAATGTTTATAAGATATTCCAGTAAGTATTCCATACAAAGTTGAGAATATCACAAGGTAGAAGAATAAGGGCTAGAATGATAAAAGGATAAAGGTGTCTGGCAAATGCTGAAAATGTAAATGCATAGATCCCAGGCTGTACACTAACAGTATGCTGTAGTATGTGCAGTGCTCTTAATAAGACTCTAGGGGGCACACCACACAGACTTTATACTGTCACTACTAGTGCGCGGTTCTTACATGCCTGTATTTAAACACATGAGAGCACCAAAACCTAATGACGGTCTGTACTCTTGTGTTTAAATACTATGACATTGCTAGTGAATTATCATTTACTCATGCTCAGTCTTGTGCACAGTTGATGCAATGCAATGAATGCAAATGGGAATGAAAGCGCACTCAAGCACACACACACACACACATACACACACACATCTCTGGTTCTAATCTATAAATACCCTCTCCTCAGTGATGGCTGTCAGGCCCTGTAACCTTGGCGTCTCCACTAGTGCTCTGATTTATGGCAAGGCCAGATTGAACTGACCTTGCACTTGGTCTCAAGCAGTATAAGTAATGGCGGGTCATCAGGGCTGAAACTGGCAGCCATCTTAGCGCACAGATAGCGTTGCCTTTGTCTGTGTGTGTCTCTTTTCTCTCCTCTACTCTAGAATGTGCCAAATGGATGTGAGAGACCAGGCACTTTGAGATATCGCACAGAACTGTCGGCATTAAAGCTTAACTGCAGCGGGGATCAGGCAGCGGTCAGCGATATCTAGCTTTAATTTCATGCCTAATTTCTCCCTGTGCTCAAAGAATTGATCTTCCTCCTCTGTCTTTCTAACCTCTCTAGCCTGGCTGTGGGGAGCCCCTGCCGGATGGGGCGTGATGGAGGCCAGCCTCCAGCTATCTATCACCCACCTCCCTAGCCCAGGATTCATGGCTCTGCATCGAGCAGGTCCACTCTGCTGTAAGTCCAGTCACACAATGAGCTGATTTGATCTTCATAAACTTAACAGGCCAGATTCATCAAACAAGCACTCAGTGCTAAGCAAAATTCATTCTTATTGCTTAGTGTGGGATGTGATTGCCTGTGCTGTGCTTTATAGATGTTCGAGGCCAAAAGCCATGAACATACACAGACAACACATTGGCACTTTTTCAGAAAGACAGATTACATCGTCCTAGGCAGAACTGTTTGTTTGTTTTTTATAGACTTCTGTAATAGTGAGCAACATTTTGATAAATTTTCATTTTTTTCAATGGTTTTATTTTAAATTACCTTTGTGCTATATTCCATAATGGCATTGTTATACTTTTGGTGAAAATTGATGAAAATACAGTATGTTATTATGACAAACACCCTCAGCTGTGATTTTTATTTGGCACACCTACACCTACCTCTCTTGGAACTCTCAGGCTCGCCAGCCATTCAGGTGAATCTTGTAGGGCTTTTACTGAGTTATTCCCTCTATTGATGTGCAAAATGTATCAGGTTCTCTCTAACCTTTTCACCAGCGCCAAGTGTATCCAGTTTTCAAAAACTGACTTCCTGACACAAACAGAACTAGACAGTGCTGACCATAAACTGTACTTAAAAAAAAACCTACAGTCCCTAACATTTCTGACTGTAAATGTAGAAAATGGAATATTAAATACATGTACTTTCTCTCTCTCTCTCTCTCTCTCTCTCTCTCTCTCTCTCTCTCTCTCTCATGTCCACGTCCTCAATATTCAAACCCTAAAAGGCACATTTTAAGTAGTGACATTATGTCATTTATTGTGCCTTTACAGAAAACACAAATAAAACAAATATATGTCCTCAAGTTTTCCCTGATGCTGTAAAAAGGCTTAAGAAAAATATACGGTGTCTGGTGGCCTTTTCATGGGATAATGTGTGAAGACCCTGTCACAATAACAAAACAGCTTAGCCCCCTGGCCATTATTCTCAGATAGAAACTACAAGCTTGGTGTAATGAAAACAGTGAAAACTCTCATATCATCCTCTAGATCCTTTTGTATGCAGTGGATCCCCTCTAGGCTTTCGGGAAGATGAGATGGGGATGGAGTCTCCTTTAGAGGTCAGGCAACTTTATGTGCAAGGGCTAGGTCCAGCACTTTCCTTTCAGTTGTCAACAGAATGCTCCAGTGAAAGGACTTTCGTTTATATCAGGCATGTGACACTGGATGAGCATCTGCACCTGACCACCACTAAAGAATTGAACAGTGATTTTAATCATAGCTTAATCATATCAGTTTTGTTTGCTGTAAATTTCCCCAAAGTGCAAAAAATAATGGGATAATACCTCTAAAAGTGAGGCAACAATATTATACATTTAGAGACATTTTAGGAATTTCAAAATAATACTGTAAAATGAAAATACTGTAAAATGAAATTAACAATGCAAATCCATAAAGGGGTCAGTTAAAATATGGTCGAGGGTTTGATTCCCGCCTCTGCGTGGGTGGAGTGTGTATGTTCTACCCTTGCATGGTGGGTTCTCTCTGGATATTGCAGAATAGGCTAATTGGTACTCCCAAATTGCCCATTGTGTGTGTGTGTGTGTGTGTGTGTGTGTGTGTGTGTGCGTGCGTGCGTGCGTGCGTGCGTGCGTGTGTGTGTGTATGTGTGTGTATGTGTGTGTATGTGTGTGTATGTGTGTGTGTTTTTGCCCTGCGATGGATTGGCAACCTCCCCAGGGTGTACCCGTCTCATGCCCTAAGTCTACAGCGACAGACTCCAGGCCTATGTGACACTATACTCAGGATAAGCATTATAGAAGATAACTAGAGAGGCACATTTCCTGAAGAAACTGTGAGTGGTGCTTTGCCGTGACATCATAGAGCTTCCCATGTCATAGTCATAGATATAGCTGATGTCACAGCTGATGTTGGTCTCAATGTTAAGTCTATGGGACGGTGCGGGACTAGTTACGCGCCAAACTTTCACACGGAAGATAAAAAAGCCTGTGAGAT
The DNA here is from genome assembly GCA_030347435.1 of Clarias fuscus. Taxonomy (NCBI): domain Eukaryota; kingdom Metazoa; phylum Chordata; class Actinopteri; order Siluriformes; family Clariidae; genus Clarias; species Clarias fuscus. Next base: position 18,184,843 of record CM059211.1, on the reverse strand, counting down.
TATAATAGTAGTCCTTCGCTTCGCAAAGCACCACTAATAAGATATTATAAGATAAGATAAGACTAACAAACAAAGTGAAATTACTAGGATTACATCAATAAAAAGTCTTATTATTGTTAGGATTTTTAGATTACTCAAACTACATTCATGTAAACCTTTTTTTTTTCACTTACTGTATTTCTCCATTTTTTTGAGGAAGCAGTTTGTTTTATGTATAAACAAATAAACAGCTGTAAATGCCCTAGGGACATTAAATGCCTAGCCAAAAAAGTTGCATACTCCAATGCATCATGTGATCTTTTTACCACACAGTTCATGTGCCAAAATGATTCCTCATCATGCTAAAAACACTCTTGCACAGTTTAGGTCCTGTAATATGTGCATGCCACCTGGTAAGAAAGAACTTTGATGGCATAACTTGGTTATCCAGTACATTCAGGTCATCAGCTGACTTCATTTTATTGCCACATAATGTAGCCGGACCTCCAGAGGCTTGTCTTGAACAGGTCACATAAAGCATGATGGGGGCAATGGGGGGCAATTTTTATTGTATTGAACAGTTAATGCCTAATGAAATGTTATAAATAACTAATACATTAGTTAGTAAATATTGGACTTTTGAGCAATGGAGAAAGTTCATGTGGTCTGATCAGTCCAGGTTTACCCATTGCTCAAAAGTCCAATATTTATGTATGTTGCTAACAAACTTAAACCTTCTTTTTGATTAGTCTCACTAACAAGTGGTTTTCTTATGGTCATGCAGCTGTTTAATCCTGTGGGTTCTCATTGCATTGTCTGAGTGGAAATGCTCTTGATGCATTTCATTATTAAACATAGCTTCAGTTTCTGCTGTTGATCTTTTTTAATGATCCAGCTTCACCAAATGTTTAAGTGTTCTCTGATCCCAAATACTTTTTTTATCAACATTTCTTCTGTAAAAGTTGATGGTTCAGCATTATCCTTCAATAATGTGTTGCTCAGTTCTTAACCTAATTCCAGTCATTTCAGCAATCCCATTCATTGTTTCTTAGTGTAGTCCAATAATTTGATCCCTCTGAAGCAAAACATTTTTATTTTTGCCTAGGCAGAATATCCAGTATGTATTTGTTTAAGAAATAAAACTTTTTTTTATTTATACATTTTGTCAAACAGGTGTAAACTGTTGAATTTGTTCAGTCAAGTTTTACTTGAATTTGTAAAGCAGAACACTTAAATTACATCATTCACTCAAATAAGATGCGCTGGTCCCATACCACAATGCTTCTGCTTTAAACTAATGTATTAATTATTTCTAACTTTTTAGGCGTTAACTGTTCAATACAATAATGAATACATGTTACTGTATCAAAGTGTTATTTGTTATTGATATATCGATACTTTTAATGCAATCTACTCAAGCTGTTACACTGAATTATTCTTACTGGTAAGCCAACTCGTTAATACTTTTCATCATTTACAGTGGTGGCCAAAAGTATCAACACAACATATGCCATGTATTAGTTCTTTCTGTGGACAACACTGCTTATCCTCTACTGGGTCATAGGAGGCTTGGAGCATATCTGAGGGGACTCAGGGCTCGAGGCAGGGTACACCCTGGATGGGGTGCCAACCTATCACAGGGGACACAAACACACACACACACACACACACACACACACACACACACACACACACACACACACACACACACACACACACACACACACACACACACACACACACACACACACACACAGTACCGGGAATGTAGAAATACGAGTTAACTTAATCTGCATGTCTTTGGACTGTGGGAGGATAGCAGAGCACCAGGAGAAAACTAACCAAGCTCTGGGAGAACATGGAAACCCCAGACACACACAGGAGGTGCGACGCCACAGTGCTAACCACTACACCACCGCTCCACCGAAATCACTAATTAGTTCTAGCCTATCTGGCTGAAGAGTTGCATTAAAAAACTGAAGAAAAAAAACAGCGAAAAACTGGCTATTTTTTATGGTATTCAGCTACTGGAGCCATGGTCTGGATCATCACCAGACCTAAACCAAAATAGAAAACTGTGGACAATGGTGACGAAGGTAGTAGCACAAAAGGATAACACTTTTTTGTTCAAGATCTTCAGGTAGCAATCAAGCAGGCATGGATTGAGCAAGAGTCACCAAAGTACTGCAGAGGTCTTTCTGACTTTACACCCAGCCAGATCTGGCTGGGTGTAAAAGAATAAAGTTTTGAAGAATAAAGGAAATATTGATTTTTATATTGCAGTTTCATTTTATTTTCCAATACTTTTGGTCACCATTGTACATATTGCATTCTAATCAGCCTTTAGCGAAAATGGCTCATTTTATGTTTTCCAGTTTCCAGTTGGACAACCAGTAAAGTTGTATTTGAGCGACTGTCCTGCCCCTTTAAGGCAGGGTTGATGCCACTACATTGATGCAGTAGATCCAGGTGGTTCTATTGCCTAAATGTCAAGTTTTGTAATGGCATAGCCTCAAGTTAATCCTAACATGCATTATCTATCCAAAATGGGCAGAAATCCTTCTGTCTGACATTGTCAAGGCATTTGCCATTTAATCTTCAAAAAGGCCTTTAGGAGCATAACAAGCATTCACTAATAATGAAATCAGTGGGTGACACACCGACACCAGTGAGGGATGGCACACTCCGAGCACACCGCTGACACACAGTCAATCCTTATTTACTTAATTGCATGGCAAGTGGGTCACATGGAGCTATTTGTCTCTCTGTCTGTCCCACTGTTTGTCAGGATGTTTCATCACTGGCTGGGTTTGCATCTTCGCTCCCATCTGTGCTCGTCTGCATGTGCGAGCTGGCAGAGAGACAGAGCTCTTCTCATCACTGCTGGCACAGGCTGCATCCCCACAACCCGGTCATAAATCCTGAAATAATGCAATGTACAGAGATACGCTCCACTCTGCCACCGCAGTAGACAGGGAGGGGTGTGGGAGAGAGAGAGAGAGAGAGAGAGAGAGAGAGAGATGCAAGGAAGGAAGGAAGGACGGAGGGAGAGAAAGAAAGAGAGTGCCTTTGGCTCCACTGATCCAATTAGTAGGTCTTGTATAGCTTTTCCTCTCTCTCTCTCTCCCTCTCTCTCTCTCTCTCTCTCTCTCTCTCTCTCTCTCTCTCTCCTCCTCATCTTAATTGGAAGCCGAAGAGACCAGTCGAAATCGCATTAACAGAGGTCCTGACAGAGAGGACCATCAATCTTTTTTTATTACGGTGTAATGGGGGTTCTTGGGAGCCACGATTCGATTTGTCACCGGCCTCGTTCGCTGATAACAGGCATTTGTCATCACTTTCCCCCTGCGTTAATGTTATCATCCCGGCCCTGACAGCTGCCTCCATCCAGGGAGTGCCAGCGACACAGCACATCCGTCAACATAATATTTCCACGGCCAAGGGGACTGCTACAGCAATAAGCCACATTAAAGCACTTATGAGAAGAAAATCTGTTGTCATTAATTAAAATGTTAGGGGGAGCAGCGGGTTTTCTTTGTGAGGGTACTGCGTCTGTTTGTGTTCTTTAGGAGGTCGGAGGGAGGGTGGCAACTTTCTCGTACTTATTTTAATCCTGCCATCAGTATGCTATGTGTTTTTTGGGCAGAATTTTGAAGATATAACAGTACATATTATACAACCACAGAATACATATGTATGTAATGTATGTATGTACTGTATGTATGTGTGTGTGTGTGCTAGTATATATATATATATATATATATATATATATATATATATATATATATATATATATATATATATGAATTCGGACAGGGTTCAGGGTTCCAGAAAGCAACGAAATTCCTATACACTCAGCAATCAGTTGTAAATTCTATTGTACATCTCTATTACCGTATGTTAATTTCCTTCTAAAGCCACAAGGGGGCAGATCCGAGACCACAGGACCACCGTGACAGGTGGTAAGGAGACGGTAGATTCCTCTGCTGCTAATTAGACCAACATCCTTTCCTCTTGCTGACCTACAGGACGACAGTACTTCCATCAGGGGAAGCAATTCAGAGTGAAATATTAGCCTCTGTATTTAGTGCTGCACAAGGCACACAGGATGAAGTAAATTTTAAGGACTGCTGAATTTTAACTGAGCAACCAACAGTAAAACAGAGATGTGAACTCGAACAACTCATTTTCTCCGGCAGACATGTTTTTTTAAAAATATAAATTAAGCGGTAGGCACAGGAGCAGCCAGAAACTATAGAATTCTAGGTCCATTCAGGTTTTTTATCCTTTAGTCACAACAGCTGGTAAAGTGGGGTGTAGTTTTCTCCTCAGAAAATGAACTCTGAGACTGCAGCTGTGTGTATTGAGGCATGTGGGATCACATTTAACCAGTGACCTTGAGCCCAGTGGACAACAGTTGGGAGACTGAAAGCCAGACACGATTTAGCTCACCATTTCTCTTCTCGCACCGGGAGATGTAGGCATTTCATATCATTTGTCTATGCAGGCAACTTCTGAGGGAGTCGCAGAGGCCCACACAGATGGAGCACCATGCCTAGGGGCTAGCAGAGTTTGCACCTTACTTCACTATATGCAGAGCTCTCTGTGCCTGATAGACCTAAGACGTCACACCCACACACACCCACATGGTATTTTAGTTCTGGGCTGCCGCAGCTTTGGTTTATGGGAGGTTTAAAATATTGTATTTCTAGCAATCATATCACTTTCTGCAACACAAAGGCAACATTATTGGGTAGTCTAATTGCTTCTAATAGAATAAAATGACCTGAATCTTTATGGATGCATAATTCATTCACATCTAGTTATGCTACTGCGGTTTTCTGTGTAAATGCGGACAGGATGCAGCTAATCATTACCACCGAAAGTGAAGTAAAATATGGTGTCTAAAGGAATTTCAACAGTAAACAGATAAATCATGAATCATTCATGATCATTGTACATGTTCTTTTTTTTTCCTTTCTCAATTAGCCCATGTAGAAGCATCATGTAACATAGCTTAGTTAAAGAGGAGCACAGTGCCCATAGATGAAGGTGAGAAAGAAAGCTCTTTTCTTTAATTAAGCATTAAATCCACCTCCTCTGCGAGTTAATGAAGCTGCTCTGGGTTTGGCCCTCAAGCTGCTTGGCGAAAACCACCAAAGATCCTGCTTAGGAAGCGTTTATTGGCCTGCCCCCTGATGTTTCCAATAAGCACCATACCACAGATCCTCTCACAACACTTTTATATGTGAGGTTTTAAAAACTGAATATTCTTAAAAGCACTCTCATTAAACGTCAGGTTAAATACACTTGCATTAAAATGAACGCTGGAAATTTCTTATTACTACCAAAACACTTGCCACTTGCAATTAGATACATTAATATATCAATATTCATCAAACACAAATTAATTCAAACACAAATCAGAAAGACAAACAAAACAAGCCAGTATTATAGCATGTAGTATCTACAGTACAAGATTTCATACAGTACCTTGAAATACTGTTTCCATTGAAGGTAAACCAGAATCTTAGTGTATATAATAAATATATAATATATGCCAACTTTATATGACTGTTGTGGAAAGGCAGTAAAAAATACACTTACATGTTATGAAAAAAGTTATAAAATATGCCAGTACACATTTATGAAACATTAAGCAAATTATTTTTTTAAATTTGCACATTTAAAATTTAACATGTCTTTAAATTTACATTTACATCAAATAATTTATAAATATATGATATGAGATAATATATGCATGTAGACCATGCTGTTCATATAGCTATAATATACTCGGTATTATTAACAATAACTATGACCCAATAATAAAGTTTTAATAATCTCAATTTGTTATTAATAGATACATAAAATATACAAGTGTGGGACAATATTGGAATATTGCTTGATTAAGTGCACTCTCATCTCGGCTCTCAGGGACCAGAGGAAGAGCTGTCAAATTCAAATGAGCCATTCTCTAGTGTTCCATAACCATTCATCTTCTTCAGTTTAAGCTGATCTGGCTGAGTCAGGGCCTGGCTCTCTACCACTGCCTCTTTTGTGGCAAACATCTGACTGATCTCCATAAATGTCTTATTCTTCGTCTCAGGAATGACAAAGAACACATAGACAGCTACAACCAAGCACACACTGCTGAACACCAGGTAGCAGTAGGACCCTGCCAACATCTGTGACACATGGATACAAAGGTGGAAAAAGTTATTTCAGCTCACAGTAATAATCTGGGGGTTCAGTTTCTACGGAAAACCTATGTGGAAAATATAAAATCCCTGTTTTGCTTGCAATCTTTACATTTACAAGAAACTTGCTTGACTAATTTCTGCCTATATTAACTCATCTATCTTAAATCATAAAGTCATAAGTCTGCTAATTTACCATGTTTCTGCTACATCTGTCCTAATGGTAACAGTTTACTACGTGTTTCCTTCATTAATGTTGAAGTACTTATTAACTTAGCATTAAGTAATAAATTATGACCGTAGCAGTTTTTCAATAATTACAGACCATTATAATATACTGCTCTATTGACACTAAAATACCATTAGAGAAAACATATTTATTGATATATCAATGCCAATTATTATATATGTACCATATAAGTAAAGCAATAAATCAATGCCTTTACTCTTACTAATCATTAGTAACTAGTATACAAAACTGGATACTAATAGAATAGTCAGAACATAACTTAAATGTTACATACATAATAACAATACATATTATTATTATTATTATTATTATTATTATTATTATTATTATTATTACTTCCTTTACCATAGCCATTTATTACATTCAAGAGTAATTCATAGATGACTGAGATGGAAATACCTGACTCGTTACTAAAATAAGTAGTTAAGAGTTCATTGAGGTGGCAGGAAACAATATGTTTCCCAAGTAATTTAATGTATCAATAATAAATGCCTCTGTGATGTCAAACTAATCACAGTGTACAAGACCGAAACACACAGGTAACTCTGTGGTACAAAATCAGAAAGTATGTCCTCATAGTTTGTCATCATTGTTGACTTTTGTCATCGTAGACGTTTATTATAGTGATTAGTAATTATTAAGGATTGACTTTGTTAACATTTAATTACTTGCTGCTAAGTTAGTAAGTACTGAAAATTAATTAAGGAACTATATTCTAATATAGTATGCTATACAAGTTCTACATTAGTTTAATTCCTGTCAAACAATTTTCCTTACAAATAAGCAAGTAATGTGACAGTGTTAGGATGGAGTGTTTTATTAAACGTAGTAAAAGCACCTGTAGGAAAGGGAAGATGAAACCAACAGTGAAATTGGACATCCAGTTTAGAGATCCTCCGACAGTATAAGCAGCAGGACGGTGGGACTGTTTAAACAGTTCTGCCGTGATCAGGAACGGGACACCAGCTTAAAAACATAAATAAAACATCAGATGTAACTTATAACTTAACTAAGTTATTTCTATACACTATTATAGTTGTAACTCAAGTGAGTATGGATTGTTATGTCTTTTTTACTGCAGGATTAAAAAAGCTTATGGGAGGTGACTTATACACTTATACACTGCTTATATATAAACACATATACGCAGACATATACAGTATATAAATGCAGATACATTCATGTACATTATATCCTTTAAAGCACAAGTCCAGTGCTTTTCTATAATGCAACAGTTCATGAAGGGAAGACGACAATAAAGTAGTTTTACGAGGTGCTCATTATTGTTCCAGTGCTTAACTTCTAATCCCTTTTGGTTACCAGTGAAAAATAAACAGGCGCAAGGTGTTATTTCAAGTCTAATGAATTCAGGAACAAGCCAAGCTGCGACTTCATTATTTGTGCATGATAATTGCAGTAGAAAGCATGCTGCAGTTAAATTGATATGGAACTCTGCTTGTAATTCATTGTTCATGCAGGATTTTGGCTTAAAAAGCCATATTCATCATTGTTTATGAACAATGAGCCATAAAAAATCCTAATTAAAGACGTAATTACAGCGATTGAGGCTGCGGCCTGAGAATGAATTATAGATTTTGGAGTGGGGTTGAATCATACATCAACAGAGTAAAGCACTTGCAGTCTCATTCATCATTTCAGCCATGCTCCTCTACACTACTCTACTCCTGTGGCATGCATAAACTCTATACATAATACTGATACACTACTGAATAACCAATGCATTTATTTAATAATACAATGAACACCCCTCTGTTTTACATTCAGATTACTTGCTAAAGCCATGCAGCTCAGTTTTGATATATTTAGTGATATGTTGCAGTAAATAATACATAGTAGCAATAAAATATATCGTGCTATGCAGGCTATATGTTAGCATGTTATTACTTATGATTATGAATGCGTAACTGGAAGGATAATGTATATCCATGACTAAGCTCAAAGACCATCACACTAATGTCTCGTCATTAGAAGAACTAATCTATTTTAAAAATGCACACAAGCAAATAAATTACTGTTTATTTTTACAAGCTATTTATCTTGCCATGCTATAAATGAGAATGAAGAGACTTTAAAGTTAATTTAGCTATTCTGCCTCCAGGTGTCGCTATTTCCCTAGTTCCAGATGTCACAATAACCTAGGGGTCAAAGAAGGACCATCTGTTGATTTAGTCTGAACCACACTCTAGAGACCATATCTCTTCATATGTGGTGAAGCAACACTGTTTCACATGATAAGAATATGGTTTACATGGCTAGGTATTGAAAATGTTGAAAATATAAATGCAACATAACCCACCTGGTCCTATACAGAACCCAGCAATGATGCCAACCACGCAGCCCACACTCACATACTTCATGAAATGCACATAGGTCTAAGTGAGGATGACAGAAATCACATATTATTATAATTATAGTAATGCATTTAGGATACTCTGGTGCACATATGAAATTAATTATTTTTAATGTTTCAACATAATAAATCCAATATGCACAGAGAACTGTAGTTATATAGGTAACTGGAATAATTATATGTAAAGTCCTAAAAATGCTCACCTGTAGTACAAGAGAAAATGTTATCCCAGCACAACAGAGGCCCATGACCCCAAAACCTCCTATTATCAGTGGCCTTCTTCCAAGCCGCTCAATTGTGAAACACTAGTGCAACATAGGAATGAATCAATTCTTTATTAATATTTTATTAATATTGCAAAATAGATGATCTGGAATACAAACAGTGCCATAAAACCGCCATTATTTGATACATTTCCACTGTTGTCTGTTTTAGTAAACTCAAAGCTGAGGCACCATTTGGAAATTTGTGATTGGTGCTTTATTCCATTCCATAACTCGGAAAGATTGAGACTCCAAGACAATAAGGAAAAGATTAGAGCCAAAGCAGTACGCTGACTTAAAGGAGGGTGTGGAGAGCAGCTGACAGCAGAATGAATAGTTGTAATTTTATAACCAATCTCCGGCCTTCCTCCTGTGTGCCATTGGCCTCCCAAGTGAGGGCCAATTGACACTGACAGCAATGAGTTCTCCTGACTAACAGCGCGCCTCGCCTCCTCCAGTCGCTGATGGTGCATCACTAAATCCTGGCTAAGCGATACGCCTGGGAGACGGAGACTGCGTCTAGCCTCCATTACAGCTCTGAGATGTGACCCAGAGAAGAAGCCAGTGGGAACAAGACTCATCCATCTCTCTAATGTTTTCCTTTCATCTCATACAGTGTTTTCTACGAGTGTAAAAGAAGGAGAGAGTGAGAAAAAAAAAACAAGGAAAAGTGAACAGCAGAAGATGGACAGAAAAGCAAAGCGAAACAGAAGGAAATGACGGAGGGGCAGCAAGCCTCCAGAGGGAGAGCTCACATGTAGGGGCCTGATTTCTTTACAGCTCGAGCAGGGTAATACTGCATGGGCTTGACCTGATTGATGATGCAATCGGGAAACTCTAATATATTTTATTCATCAGTGGGTTGACCTGGTGTAGCTTAAAGGTGCACTAAAGTAAATCTTTCTTGTTATTCTTTTATAAAATCACACAACATATTTATTTTTATTCCCTCAAAATAAGGTCATTTACTTAAAAAGATGCTATTAGGCTTAAGGTTTGTTTGTGCGTAACCTTACCACACACTCGAGTTATATTACTCTATTAAAATAAAATAAAAAATACTCACCCCTAAGAGGCCTGCAATGATCTCTATGGCACCTGTTCCTACAGTGGTGTATGGGATCTCAGCCGCAGGTATCCCAGCATTCTCGAAAATGTCATTGGTGTAGAACCAGATCTTTGGTGCAATTGAAAATTAAGAGAGGTTGTTGAAACATAGTGAGAAAGAATGAGAATGAGGAAATGCTGATTTGGGCTTGAACAGGTGGTGTATCATAGCTGCACAGTTATGGTGTACAACACTTCAGATTCAATTTTGGCGCTGGAGGGGTGTGCGAGACTTTAGACAGGGGGGTAATCAGAGGAAACACAGACGGTTTTAGAGCTACTGGGAGTGCAGAGGACACACACGGTCAGCCACTCTCCTGCTGCTTTGGCTCAACTCAGCCAAGACACACCACCTGTCAACCCCATTTACCCTACACACACACACGCACACACACACACACACACACACACACACACACACACACACACACTGCAAACTATAATCTCATCACCTCAACTCTTTCTTTCTATCCTCTTTAAAAGGGACTCGACATAAAAACACATTTGTCCATTTAAAAGCAAACCAGCTTTGAATCAGCAATATTAACATATTCTAAACATATTTTAACCAGAGTCTATAAATGCCAGTGTTTTTATGGTCAGGTTGCATAGCTGAAACTCTCTAGAACTTGATCTCAGAGATCACTTTGTCATCTTGCATCTATTGATTAAGGCGGATTATGGTTGAGACCACTAGTGCAGTCAAACCTCTACTTTAAGTGCAGAAGAACAAAACAGATGGATGAGGAAAAAGTGGTGTAAAGCCTTATACGTTAAAAAGGAATTAGGTTGTTAACACATATAAATACTCATTTGCTGTGTTACAAGCTCAACATGTTTTATAAGCAACATTTATTTTCTTACTTTCAGGAAGCCTATATATTTGGTTTCCATGGCAGCTGTTATAAATGGCAGGGATGATGAATGTAATGTGGTGAATCTCTCCCAAATTTTCAGCTAAATTATTAACACACATTTACTGCCTGGCCTACGAGATTATTGTCAAAAAGCACGCTTATTTTCGTTTCCTAAAACTTCTAGCACTTTTATGCCATTGTATTAAAGATGCAATATGCATAATTATACTGCAAACTGTGAAATCCTACATCTTTATGCTTCTCTAATCCTCACAAAAATATAGATGTGTTACAGGACAGGCAATTGGTGTTTAATTTTTTATTTATTTACACGTCTTCCCGGCATTCGAGTGTCAGATAAGTTCTATGGACATTATATAGCAACCTCAATTCAGCACTGTAGTGTAAGCATATTATGATTTCAAAATCACACCCACTTTATCTTTAACTAAACTATGCCTCAGATTCAGATTTTGTTCTATGTAATTTGCTTTAATAATAGCCTATCTTTATTGCCTTGGCAGGGCAGAACAAATTAGATGCTATAAACAGACTCTTGAAATAAGGATTCTAATTTGTTCAGCTCTGTTGGGTAAAGTATGAGCTTTCTGCCAACTCTGTCCACTTAATCATCTGAATAATTAATTTGCAGCTAACCCAAATAATTCACAAAGGTAATGCTCCTGAATTTATTTGTTGTATAAATAAAAAAAAAATCTAGTTCTATAGTTCTTCTGCAAGCCTAGAAAAGTCAAGTTATACTTTCTTAACATCAAACCCTTTGAAAAGCTCATGGTACCAGCTTTATTCATATGTATACAATAACCTTGATTTTTATTTTTTTATTTTTTTGTCCCAATTTATTAAATGCCATTATTTTAACTGGTCTATCTTGCTATAATAAAACCTCACACAGTCATATGTAAAAGTAAACACAGCCTTACTGCATCTATACCAGACAGCTGCATCCCGATGTTAATGATGACCACAGAAAGGACCTGCCAGCGGACAGTAGGGTCCAGCAGCAGCTGCCAGACAGACACAGTCTTGATGGAGAACAGGGAACGCTGCTCCTCCTGCATTTCCTCAATCTCAGCCTGAATATTACATCTGGCCCTGTACCACTTCAAAGCTACAGGGGAACACGGTAGGCGATGAAAAAGTTTATTTGTACTAATTCGTACAACTATTCAAACCAGATCAGCACACATATTGTTTTTTTTTGTTTTTTGTTTTTTTTCTGATAGTATGTAACAGATCAAGACAAAACAATCTAAAGAAATCATAAAACGTATTACGTTTATGACAAATCAATCATAAGCCTTAAACACTGTGTAATACTACTGTAACGCTCAGGCCAGTTCTCTCACCTGTGATGGTGGCATGGATATTGTGCTTTTCAATCAACAAATAACGAGGACTTTCTGGAAACCATGGCAACAGCATCAGCTGGACAAATGTCGGGATAACCACCAGGGAGAGAAACAGAGGCCAGTGTTCCTCCTGTCATTTAAAGCAATGGCCAAGAAGCAATCATTTATTATCCTCAGCCTAGACACAATGTAACACAATAATATGTAGCTCTGTGTACCTGGGTCTATTTTTAAGATATTGCTCTGCAAGGTTAAAGTACTGCCATTCTGATATATACCTACTTTTCCAAGGAGTTCATGCAGGCCCAGGAGCTGAGCAGAGAAAACCCCAATGCAGATAAATATGCTGGGCACGAGGCCTAGAAAGCCTCTCAGATTTTTAGGAGCAATTTCCCCGAGATACATGGGCACCACACTCAGAGAGATCCCTGAGACAAGGAAAAAAAGACATCACAAAATTAGTGAAATTGCCTAACCAACTTAGGTGTGTAGCTTCCAACAGCATGTTATACCTGAATGTATTCCTGTGACGAAGCGACCAAAAATAACCATTTCAGGTGAATGGCAGATTCTGCTGAAGCCCATTAGGGAGGCTGCTATAAAGACCAGAACAGTAGAGTTGACCACAGTCCCTTTCCTGCAAGGACAGACAGACATGAGTCCTGTTCCTAACACTGCTCATTAAGCAGGGCTGTAATGCCCAACAGTCACCACCAGGGAGTTTGACTATCAAAACCAGGTTATTGATGTTCCACGACTGCAGCACTGAATAAAATAGCTGGCCTTCTTGATTAGTTCTATCAGGTGGCAAACTTTTCCCTCTGATTTACACCCAGCTGTGCCATGCTCTGCGTTATGATGGCCTTAGTCCTATAAAACACTTTGCTGGGCCACAATTGATTAGAGCATTAAATGGAGTTGTGAATCATCACCTTTCATTTGCATTTAAATGTCTGCAGTCTAATCTCATGGCTCCCGTGAGATGCTTGGAGCAGACGAGACAAGCAGAGGAGTTTGCGAGGGCTTCTGTGGGCATGCTGAAGAATTCTGATTATGTCTCATTCCCAGATTAAAGCATCGCTGAATATGCATTCCATTACAAAAACCTATTACTATTAATATAAACTGATGGGTCAACACAATACCCTGGCTCATTTTATTGTCATGGCATCCATCTGTGAAGTTAGTGTAAAAACTTTTTAACCTACGGCCACAAAACACACTGTTCCCCCTCCAAAGTGTGACCAAGGTCATCTACAGAGGTAAACAAACAAAAAAAGGGTCATGTGAGGTGACAGATGAGGTAGTGTGTACCTTGGAGGTCATCACACTCTGGGGAGTAGCAGTACCACACCTGGCAGAGTGGCCAGACAGGACCAGATGTTGCAATGTCTCCTATTGACTCACCTTCCAAATCTGGTGACGAGCATGCCCACCATCAAGGAGCCGATCAGGCCTCCAATGGCGAAGACAGACACAGTGAGTGAGTACATGAGTGTCAGCTGCTCCCCATTCAGTCCAGTCCCATTTCGACTCACAACGGTGCGGTTATAAAAGTTCTTAATGTACTGAGAAAAGGGAAAAATATCACAATGATAATTAAAATAAAATAAAGAATTTATATATATATATATAAATTCAAATTCAAATTTTATTTGTCACATGCACAATCCTACACAGTACGATATGCAGTGAAATGCTTAGTGTATATACTGTATACTGTATATTATATATTTTTTCTTTTTTTTTCTTTTTTTTTCCCATATTCCAGTGTAAGACTTTACTATTTTAAGCCAACTTGTGTGAAATTCACATTTTAGGTCCAAATATACAGATGATATGCACCTTTAAAGGTTACAAGAGGCCTGGTTACTCAGAATCAAGTGCCTGTTTAAGAAACATTTAGATAAATTTAAATGACAGCAAGCACAAGCCTCTGCCTTATATTCAATCATTCTTGAGACTTTCTTTTGTGTCTCTTTGTCTCTGCATCACACACCTACTCTCTCTATATTCTGGAGTCACAGTCTAATTGGATCCCTGTGCAGTTATCCTTTCCCCAATCTGTATTTTCCTAATTATTTTATGCAGCAGAGTCACAACAGTTTCTGGGCTGCAATGTTAAGTTACCTTTTAACAGACCCATCAGTACAACGATATATTAGTAATTTCTGATTTAAATATGAACATCCGAAAAACAGTCATTTGACTTTGTCTTGGTAATCACCTTACTAGGAATTAATTTCTCAAGGTTTCTGTTCTGCCCATATTGAACAATTCTCACAATTTCATGTTCAATTGCAAAAAAAGGATTTTTACCAAGTCAAATCAGAAAAATCTGTATTCTGTGCCTACATCAGACGCATAAAACAAAACCACTTTCATTGGAAATGTAACAGCCAACACTGAAAGAAAAAAATACACAGGAAAATTTGAATCATTTCATCATTAACAGACTAATGGTGCAAGGCAAATAGGTCCCCACTTACTGTACATGAAGACCTGCTAGAGGCAACCATCACAGCTCAAAATGGCAAAAAACCTCAGATGACTAATGTTATACATCACAATTATACAGGCTGCTTAAAAACATCTTTTTTATCAACTTAGCAGAGAATCGGTGCTGTTATACATTTCAACAAATAAAATATGCAACAAACATTCCCCAATACAGTAATAACTGCTTTTAGAATAAGTTACAAAATCACGATACAGAATCATGGGTCACAATCTGAGAGTTTCAGTAAGGTCTATTTTCAGATATGTCTTTTATTCCATCCATCTTAGTCATCCATTGACAAATCTTCCCCTCAGATGACAACCAAAGGTGGATCTAGTGTTCATGTGAGCACTATGAATGATTTGACCTTAAAGAGAACAATTCTCCATTGCACTAAAGAACTAAGAATTTACAACAAATTAATATTTTTAACATAGCATAACATGTATTTTTTTTAAATAAATACCAACAATACAATTTTACAATTTAGTAAAATAATAGTTTACATATATTGTATGACCTTATATCACAATAGACAACACCACAGTATATTCATTCTCACTTTATATTATTATTATTATTATTATTATTATTATTATTATGATGATGATGATGATGATGATGATGATTATTATTATTATTATTATTATTATTATTAATGTTGTTGTTGTTGCATTTCATAAAAATGGGTTTATGAACACCTAGAGGTTTGTATGAGAGATTATTTAAAATTTATTATAGAATTATAAGTGATACATTAAATTCATAAATAAAAAATCTAAATAAAACATTAGGAACTGATTTTAAACTTTTAAAAGTGTTAATATATTTTAAACTGAAAAGTCACACTTGTTAAGTAATACATTTTGGCATATATTACAAAACAATTCCTTAAAACCAACCTAAAAAACTGCCAAAGGGTAAAATGTTTTAGATGAAAATGTTTCAGATAACAAAACAGAGTCTCAATATAAGTAATAGTCTGTAGTATTTGTATTATTGGTAGTTCAAAGATGATACTAATTTCAGCTGGTATTGCCTCTAAATACAACTGGTTAGCCTCTGAATTGTGACCAAAGATATTGATGTGGATAGCTTCTGCCTTTCATGATCTATTATCTATTATCAACACTATAGGATTTATCAGGCTAGCATTTGTTAGACGTGCAATCAAATCCTTAGTATGGTATTTAAAAAATGTTTAAGAGTGTCATGGACAACCAAACAATGACAATGGCTAAATGTATATTTTGGGCATACAGTTCTATGTGTACGCCCCAATCCCTGGAGAAATACACAATCCTGGGAAAAGTTATAGAAAAGGAAAAAAGAGGACGTTCATGAATAGTGGAAAGGTTGACCTCAGCTTCAATGAACACAAGAATAAGAGACCTGAAAGTCCAAGCTGAAGCTGAAGCATTTCAAATGCAGTTATGGCAGGCCTATCTCCACCGTAGTTTGTAGTTAACCAACACTTAAGCACACCCATAAAATGGACAGTTAACAGATTAGTTGAATCAACCGTGTTTGAACAGAAAAATCAGCTAAATGTGCTGGACATTGCCAAACCCTGCCGAAGGAAAATCGTTCTTCCAAATCCAAAGACTCACAGGGATCTAGTAAGAATAGCCAAGAAGGATTTTCTTTTTTAAAAATATCTTGTTACAGTGATAGAATTCACAACCAATCATTAACCAAATTGTAATTATTGACGTATTATAGATATATAATAATAATTTATATATTTAATCACCTCTTTGACTTTATTAAATGGGCTTAATTCAAATAGCCCTTAAAACGTCAACTGTTCCATCAGTGGGAATTTAAGGAATAAAAAAATTCCATGATTCCCATAAATAACCAAAATATTGTTTAAGCTCACACATTTAAGCTCAATAGTGAAAGTAATTTTTGAATATCTGGATCATCATACGACCATTTAATATTTGGATCATTATTCCAAAATGACAAAAAGGTTTTGAATAACCTGCAATTAGCATTCCTGAGATCCCTTTGATCTTGATCTGTCCTTGTGCTCTACTTCTGATTAAGGTTTTTTATCACTTGGAGACCACGCACTGCGGCTGAGTATGGCCACATGTGGCCTGCTTAAAAATAGATGTGATCATTATTAATTATTGTTGTTGCAGTAATTTATTTGTGGTCACACTATCCAGTATCACCCAGATGAGCATGGATTCTCTTTTGCATCTGGTTCCTCTGAAGGTTTCGTCTTTATGTCATTTCGGGTAGCTTTCTCTTGACACCATCACATCAAGTTTGCTCAGTCGAGATAAAAAGGAATCTACTAAAAATATTTAATATTCTGAACTTATTTTTCTGTAAAGCTGCTTTGTGACAATGTCCACTGTTAAAAGCGATTCAGAAATTATTTTTAGTTTAATTGAAGGTCAGTTACTGAGTAACATTTCATGGGATTTGTATATCTTGAATCACTAATATAAAAAATAAATAAATGCTGTATGAGCTTGTAAAAACTTTGACCCTTCTTCCTTTAGTACTTATAACTGTTAAAACTGCAGATTCATACAGAGCATAAAAGTACGTTAGTTATTTTAACCATACAGTAGATAAACATGCTTATTGAGCTCTTACCCCTGCCGGAGAGTTCACCACAGCTAGATTGTAGCCATATAGCATAGAGCTACCAAATGAGGTGAGGAAAGCCACAGCCAGCAGGGATAATGTGAGGTGCTGTAAGCATGGAGAGGAAGAACAAAACAAATTCTTATTACATGCCGTGATAAAGAAGAGTAATGGAGTTATAAGGCATAAAATTATACAACATCAAATACAAACATAAAGCAAATATCATACTGGTAAACAACTATAGTTCAATGTATGTTAAATGTCAATGCAACAACAACATAAACGAAATAACATTAATACATTTAGTTGCACTATAGGTGATATCCAGTAATATTCATTTATCTTTTAATATTTTTCTATTAGCACCACTAATTAGTAAAATCACTAGCCATTCTATGACCTTAACAGAGTACTTTGGTCACTGATGTAATCCTGAGTGAAATTAAAGTATCACAGACTGGGTATGGCTATTTTACTGAATTGTTCAATATAACAGATATTGTTGAACGTTGTTATATTTGCCACACATATGGATTTTTTTAAATTGATAAAGACATCAGTACTAATAAAAAGAATTATATATATAATATATAATATATAATATACATACATATAATATATATTATATAATATATAATATATATACATATAATATATATATATATATATATAATTATATATATATATATATATATTTTTTTTTACAAAAAATACACAAATTTGGGGCCAGAAGTATTGCAAGAAAAAAAAGTAAGAATGTGTAGAAAGTAAACCCAGGTTGGAATAAATAAATAAATAAATAAATACGTGAACAATGTTAGTTGGGTTTATGCAAAAGGAAAATAACAAAAAGGATGACACCAGTATTTACAATAACATTAAGCATACTAATAAATAATTTAGATTAGGTGACTTGAGGTAGCTAAATAAAATGTCTCCACATATATTTTCTACATGTATAAACAGTGGGAAAAGATAAATACACTATACTAATATAAGATATATAACTATAAATGAATGTCATGTGACATGTGAAAATATGTGAAAATATATTATTTAGTGCTCTGAAGTTTTATACCTGTGTGTTCTATACCTGTGTGTACAAAATAAAAACAACAACAACAGATTTTAAGAACTTACCGATGTAATTTTTACTGGTGATGTAAGCAACAGTTGTTCAGCCATTTATGTGTCTCAAAGGTTTCTGTTCAATGCAGATAGATGAGAGTAAGTTTCTTTTTTCAGATTGGTTTGCAGTGAGCTGATTGTAGGATCACAGACTTCATCTTGTGAAGAAAGGTAGGCGTGATCAGAGTGTAAAAGTTGAGCATGCTGTTGATTCTCTTAGATCGTGTACAGTCATAAAGATGCCCGGGCTGTTCAAGACACTCAGAGTAGCCGAGACATTCACTCACATGATGGACAGCAACGTGACACTGCTGAAATCAATTAGCTAAGTGAATTTGTAAAGGCTGCAGCCTGTGGTCTGGATCATGGAAACCCTGGCTGTGCTGGTGAGTAAGTAGCTTGATTCAGCTCAGCACAGGGAATGAACAGTGTCTGACGATCAAGTGTGGAGTTAAATCTGATGAACCAGAACATTAAACTGAAATCATGAGTTTTATCATTTAATGTTCTTAAAAATGCAGCTTAGATTAGATTATTTTGTTTCAAAAGCACTGTCTAAAAACTGTATAAAGAGGTATAAAAACAAGGTCATTTCTGTGTAAAAGTGAAACCTAATAGTTTGTACTTACCACAACTTTACTAAAGCTGCATACAAGTCATGGAAAGTAATATTACTTAGCCTAATATTTAAACAGCTACCCAAAATCTTAATAATTTGAGATGTAATAAATTACAAGATTGTGCTACATAGCAGTGGATAGTAACTGTTTAATGAATATAGTGGCAGCAGTGGGACGTTTTTGCTCCTTATTTCCACAATGAAAATATGCTCATAATGGTTGGATTTTAACACATTGAAGTCAACAGAAGATTTTTTTTTTTAAATAAAAAAAAACTATATATAGTACTTAGAATAAAAAAGTCCAGACAAGTCATACCTCTGTTGCTTTTGCACCTTGTAGCAGTTCAGGTCTCAGTTATTCAGTGCAATCTTAGTGCAGCTACAGTATTTGTAGCTTCAGATTTAGATGATTGGAGAACCCTTAGACTGGGATCCTTATTTACATGCACATTTCAGTTAACATTAATTCCCGGGCAACGTTATCATGTGGAGAAACACAGCTGCAGCTATGAGATTGCTTCTTCTATTCACGTATATCATCCGCTACACACATTACCTACATATACTAATGTGCCATAATAATAGTGCAACTCTCTGTTTCTCCAAATTCTGTTAAAACCCCAATAAAATGGGCAGAATAAAACTTTTTGGAACCCTTTAGTTCATTCATTCACTCATCTTCTACATTGCTTAGTCTCTACAGTAACTCAGGGTTCCTTAAGCCTATCCCTTGAGACTTTGGACATAAGGTGGGGTACACCTTGGACAGGGTGCCAATTCACCCTACTTTGGTAACTAGTTCCAATTAGTTTAATCTGCATGTTTTTAGACAGTGGGAGGAAAATAGTGTACCCGGAGGAAACCCACCACACACAGGAAAAACATGCAAACTCACCTGCACAGAGACCTGAGGTTGGAATCAAACCCTCCACCCTGGAGGTGTGAGGATATAGTGCTAACCACTGTGTCACCTTGTTTAGTTTAGTATTGTACAAATGATTTTTACTCGCTTCCGCTTGATTTCAACATTGTGTTTTTGAATTAGTCATTGTACTGAAGCCAATGTGTAAGTTGGGCTGAAGGGTCATATTTCCCCAAATACACTTGTCCATCTCAAAGGCTACTGCACTGTTATACGACTTTCATCAGATGACTTTACAAGAAGTCAATTATGGCTTCATATATAAGAAAGAAAGGCCACACCTTTACATTGAACACATTAAATTAAGCTGGTGCTTGTTGTAGAATTGACTAGAGCTGTCTGGAAATGACATTACACAACATTTAAATATTTCACTTGCATTTTGGAAATATTCCCCTGACAAGAATATCAGAATTAACGTTTAATGTGCTAATCTCAAGCTGGTAATCACAACATCTTATGATTGCTTATGAATATTTGGGAATATTTAGCACTATACATCTCATAGCTACTCTTAAACATATCAAGATGCCATATGGTTCTAACTGCAAGGAGTCTGACCAGCAAGCATTATATAACTGATTAACCCAATTAATATATATTTATTCATATACAGATTCAGCCAAAAATGTATAAACACTTCACTTCAGTATAATGTATAAACACTTCAGTAGTTGTTATCTATGGCCTTTTTTTTAAATCTTGAATTGAATTATGACAGCAATGTGTAGTATTATGTTTCCTTTACTGATGTCAGTAGTTGCACCATTGTTGATGCTTTCATGTGATCGTCAGAAGAGAGGTGTATATTTTTCATTTTGAAGTGTGTATACATTAATTGTATACAAGCATAAGTAAGTTCAAAACACATGTATTAAATGGGGTTTAGGCAGAAGAAGTGAATATTTTGACTTGTTTAAAAAAATATTCTGCTAATATTGTGATAAAATCGCCATCCAGTTTATTGATTGGTTGATTGATTATTCATCAATGTAAACAGAGCTAGCAAATTACCCAAGGTACAGCTTCATCAGACAAGGTAGCCTGTCGACCCAAAGCTTTAAATCATCTGATATTTACACAAAGAAAAGCTGAATGCTATTATGTAACACTTTGAGCACATGACATAGGAACGAGGGCAGGAGAAACAGTTCTTCTAATTGACCTATAAATTAAAAGTCTTGATCGGAGTCCTACTCTATTAGGCACCCAAGGACCCAATTTGAAAACCTTGCACCACTGAGTGAACAAAGACAGGTTCAATTATGACACAGCTGTAAAATGTACTATAGAAGCACATTAATTGCTGTATTGAATTATTGAATTACTGCTATAAACTGAGTAGACCTTCAGCTGTGGGTTTGCTGCGTGTTTAGTGCCTCCACACTATACTGTATACTGTACACTTCTGTTTTCTCAAACATCCACTGGTAAGACTTATTTCCATAAATAAAGTGACTCCAGCTGAGCCTAGAAAATGATTGACTGCAGGTAAGCTAGTGTAGTGACACTAATAAGCACTGAAATATGTTCATGTACACAAGTTTTTTTTTTTTTTAAAGAAATTAACTAAGTGAAGCACTGACCTCAGCACTCTGGCTTTGAATTAGCTTCTTTTTTTTTTTAAAGAAACGTAAAAAAAAATGTTGGGGTCTGAAGAAGCCACAGATAGCAGTCCAAAAAACATAAATTGCCATCGGAGGTTAGGATATTCCTTCAAGGCTGTTCTTCTGGTCCACAATGTAGATTCATCAGTAGCTAAAAGGATCTGATACGCTGTTCTCAAAGGATGCACGTGCTAGTCTTCATGCTAGTCTTCAAACTAACAGAAAATGGGGTGCATGTGGTTTTCACTGTATTTTACTCAAATAAACTAAAGCAGTGATTCTGCAAGTTTTACATGTTTTATAAGAAATGTTTTGTGACAACACTGTTCTGGAAAAGAGCTAACCTAAATATGGCTGTTCAGATGATGTGGAATAGTTTTTTCCATGCCGACATCATTCTGCATACGCTTTGCTGTATACTCTTCAGTTTTATATGTAAAGGAATATGTAATACACTGCAAACTTTTTTTTATTATATTGACAAAAAATGTTATTCAATATATTACATGGCCAAAATGATAGTGAGCATGAAACAAAACAAACAAAAAAATAGAGGTTCAAAATAGATCTATTCTATATATTATTTCGTAGGCTTGTAATCTGTACAAAAACTGCACAATAATAATTTCCCTGTACACGATGTAAATTTAATAATTTATTCAACAGTTATACCCATTTCAACAATATGCTTTTATAATAGCATCACTTTTTGTATTAATAAATATTCAATATTTAATGTTCATAGTGTGAAAGTTCCACAGTAGCAGCAAAAGGTATCCGAAATGCCTATGTTACCAGGGTAATCCATGGAAGGGATGATATCTGCGCTGGTGACATTATCGGGTGTTAACCTTAACTTCTCTGCACATGGAGCAGGGAGTAGACAGCGTCCTTTGAAGTCCACTGTGGAATGGAATACAGTATAATTTTCCTCTGCAGTCCCTGGGAAGATTCTTATCATATTGATATCCAGTAGATTGGGCAAACATCCTCCTCTCCATTGTGTTGCGATAGTGCCTCTATCTATTACATACATTTGCTTATATGTATATACGGCATGGTGGCTTAATGGTTAGCACTCTTGCCTTGTACCTCCAGGGTCAGGGTTCAATTCTTGCCTCAATTCTCGTGAGCATGGAGTTTGCATGTTCTCCCGTGTGTGTGTGTGTGTGTGTGTGTGTTAGCCTCCTGGGAGAGGCTCCAGCCCCCCTGCAACCCTTTTAATGGTATATACAGGGTTTATATACCATTAAAACAATGATAATAACCAACAACCATTTCATGGAAGCAGAGATTCATGATCCCTTATAATTATTTGGATTTTTGCTATGTATGTATGTTGCTTTATAAGCTTTTTAATGAACTCTTATAGTTGCACATAAAGCTCTAATAATGTGCTTATTGGTGTAATCCTGTTGTAACTGCAGTGTATTCATTGTAATTCTATGTAAATATCTATAAAGCAACTGTAATATTCCTTAGCAATTATTCAGAAAATCTAAACATTTAAAATGTTAGCAATTAATGCATTAAAAAACAATTGAAAAAACAAAATAGGCTTACTATTAAATATAATATAATAGCTCGGAAATATTACATTTGCTTTATAATTATTCCCTGGTTATTGCACCTAACAATGAACACCTGTGTTACATGATTATACATTCTCAAAGAATTATGTATTCATTATACTTCTCCATTCATTCATTACTCAGCATTCGTCATGAGGCATTATTTATTTTTAATTTTTTTTAATTGCAAGTAATCATTACCCACCTATGAAACAAAGTTATAATAATTGATAAATAAAGACTTTTTAGAAGGATACTCTATTATTATTATTATTATTATTATTATTATTATTATTATTATTATTATTATTATTATTATACATTAATTAAATATTATTATTATACATTAATTAAATATTATTAATACCATTAATGTAAAAATGTAATAATGTAATAATGTGCCATGTAAAGCATAATCATATAATTCTTGCAGCAGTGCATAATAATTATTTGCTGATGATCCACCTTGGCATGTCACATGCTTTTACCTCAAAATAACTGTAGCTATAAAAAAAAGACACTGATCTCTTTGTTATTTTAGCTGGATTGGTGGAGTATTTCCGCAGCCAGGGCATCACATGTGTGCCAGAATCTAATCTTTGAGGACAATAGTGTTTTTATTGTGTGCAGGAGGTGGGCTGTAACTTCAGATGTCCCTCCAGGGCTTGATCGATATTTTCTTCCCTTATTTTGGCCTCT
Source organism: Clarias fuscus (assembly GCA_030347435.1). Lineage (NCBI taxonomy): Eukaryota > Metazoa > Chordata > Actinopteri > Siluriformes > Clariidae > Clarias > Clarias fuscus. Next base: position 18,160,784 of record CM059211.1, on the reverse strand, counting down.
GTCTTGTCCCATGTTTAATTGCATCATGTAATGGTGGGAGAATGCAGCGCACTGCAAACCCTGCTCAGGTCAGTGACCCTTCTGTCTCCTTCAATGTTTGGGTGCAGTGTTTCCTCACATATAATGTACCTCAAATCCAGTCAGCCCCAACACAATGCTGTATATTCATATACAAAAGCACTTGCATTTAATTAATTTTTGGACACAGATAATAATGAATATTTGATAGCTTTCAGTATGAAAATTTGTATAAATATGTGTCAGCTTATATATATATATATATATATATATATATATATATATATATATGTATGTATATATATATATATATATATATATATATATATATATATATATATATATATATATATATATAAATAGAAGAGGTATCACATGGATAACAAAGTAATTTTGTTTTATTAGGTGAATTAGAAAGACAGATATTGTTCAGCTATTTATTTAAAAAGTAAACCAATGTCTAAAGCAAATCATGGTTGTTAATAACATAAGCTATTATTTTCATTTAAGCGCTAGCAATCTATTTGACTATTTCTTTAATGGTTCTTTATTGTTCAATTAAAAAATACATATATATTTAATATATTATATAATTTCCCATCAAGTGCTAGCAATTTATTCAACTATTGTTTTATTATTCTTTTTTTTTAATCATACTATTTGAGTGTTATAGTAAGATCTGCTCCTGTACTTGCAGTATACAGATTTTGCTTTTCACAGGTCACATGACAGTACACATGACTTGGCAGTATAGACTGTATGAGTGTATGCTGGACTGTACTTGATTACTGCCAGAGAGAGTGAGAGCTCCTCTAGTGTGGAATACAAGGCCATTGTGTACCTGATCACGTTAAGAGTGACTTAGATTGATGGCAGCTCCTGAAACCTAATATCCTCTCTCTCTATGGCTGATTTTCTGATGAATGTAATCAGGGACTGACACTCACACACCTGACAGGAGGCCATGTTCCACAAAGCAATGATGTCCTTTGACTTACTAAGTCCCTATGAAATAGAATTTGTAGTTCTCATGAGATAGTGATATATTGTGAAGGAATTCAGCTTTGTTTGTCTGGAAAAATAGTCTGATGTTAGATTTATGGAGCACAGTTCACTTTTACAAATGAAATGTTTATTTAATTTTAAATTATTTATGGTATTTACAATGTAAGTTTTCTGACAAAAAAGTTTCTTCAAACAGTCAAGTATTTGGGTAATACCTGCCACGTTCTTGACATCTGTCAAACCACTGAGGCCCTCTTGTGGACACATTACTTATTATCTAAAGGCTGACTAACACATGCCGTTGATAACCTTGAAATAGTAGATTAAAAGGTAATGTTTTTTTTTTCAGAGATCCTATAAAATGCTCAATGACTGTGTGCTGAAAACTCAAAACTCAAAAAATTCAATGTCATGAGTGTCTCCAGTCATGCAGTAAACATAAAAAAAGCTTTAAAAAGAAGCTCTATATGAAAGCTGCAGCATGTGTAAGCCTGCATCCATCACTCTGTTTATCGCCACTGCTGCTAATTGAACAGAGGCTCACCGAATGGGCCCCCATGTGTTCCTCTGTGCCGCGCTGCCATTGGCTGTTGTCGCGGCGTCGCGGCCATTAATGAGACAGGGGCAGGAAGATGGATTACCCAGTGCCATATTGCCCATCATCCCCAATCAAGAACCACCCATGGAAATTGATTGTTCTAATTTGCTCTCATTATTATTATAATACCCGGACAAAATAACACACGCGGCTCGCTGTCAAAGCTGCGAAAACCAGCCATTAGTTATGGGGGAGACAGCAAATGCGTTTTATGAGTTTCGCAGTGAGTTGAAACGTTGGATGCAAACACATCTTAATCAGATTTCCCCTCCCTCCATCATGGTGATATAGCATCTCATTACCTTCACCTCAGAGAGTTGGGGAAGAGATGAGAGTACACATCCATTTGGATTTTAATGTCAGTGTCACAGTTTTGCTTTGTGAATAATGCCTTGAACTTTCCCTGCAACAAGAACAGTAGCAATCACTGATTCAAATACCATAACAAAAAAAGTAACACCCACTCAACTTGGTTTAGAGCTGTGTTTCTCAGAAAAATAGGCTGGAATGTGAAAGAACAGAGAAGCCTGTTTTGTTGACTCTCAACATTCTGCTTTGCCTAACAACTTCACACAAGCTCACGCTATCTGTTTATCAGCTCTCATTAGTCTGCCTGGAAGTCCGGCCGGCTTTTACCTGCTGTTTATCAGTACATCTAACCGAAAAGAACAAGTGGTCAATACCTCACAATGTGTCATGCGGGATGTGTATAAGTAGCCCTGGCTCCAGTTCAGCCAGTGATGTACATCATAACGCTTTCGCCTCCAGAGGCAGATAAAGCCTCCAACATTGCACTGTTCCCAGCTTTGCTATGCTTACACCGCACTCTGCTTGTCTCACGAGTCCCTCTCATTACATATTATAAGGGTTATAAGGCATGAAAACGACCAAAGCGGGGTACAATTATGCATCCCTAATCAAACTAGTCCCACAAAGCCATGCTGCTCTTGCCCTTTTTATTAGGCGATGGTGAGAAAATGGCAGGTAAATCAGTTGAAGATTACACCTCAGATATTTTTATGACAGAGCCAGGAGTCCCATCAAGAAGGAATATTTAGCTGGGTCAGCAGCACGTTAATGGTGGGGTACATCGTCTGGAATTAGGGCTGTAATTTAAAGCAGTCTTATTACCGTGATCACTAATGTCCAGGCTTTTATTAGCGACACAACTTAATAAAAATTGAAAATATGAGTGCACGGCTATGATATATCTTATAGGGGGTCTCTAAAGATGTTTTGCAATTTCATATGAAGCCAAATATAGCATCATTCAATGTAAATTACTGAGAGATGATGGAAGCTGTCTTATTAGAATGCTTTTTAAGCACTATTGTTTGTTAACTTAATTAAAGCACAGCTATAACTTTCTTATTAGTCTCCGTAAAATAACCTCAGGTGTGGGACGATGCAACGGATATTATAAAATTCTTACTTGAGTTGTAACATTGCTTTGGAAGCTGGGTAGTAGGGAGCAGCCCTATCCCCTCGTCCCGTTTTTCCTTCTTTTCCCAACAGGATCTGTGTAACCTTCAGCCCTACAGGGGAGAGGCTTGTAAATTACCACTGGAGTTTCCCCTTCCCGCTCCTGCTGCTAGCATTTCATTAACCCCATCCTGATCTCCACCGACCTTGACTGCTTGCCTTCACTCACAGGGGAATGGGCTCTCTCCTCAGCCCTCTGTTCCTTTCACTCACTGCCAAACAGCTTTGAGCAGCAGCCAGTGCATATGTCACCCACAGCACTGCGGCCTCAGCTATCGTGAAACGAAAAGGAAACATAGAGATGGGGTTCAACTGCTCTGTTGGTCTGAATGCACACTTGTGTCAGGCATTCACATATGGTCTCGTGTCTCTGATGTGCATTTAATGATTATTGTTTAAATGGGAGTTATTATGCTTTTTATGGTGTGATAAATGAATGTATCGCCACATAATTAACTTGACTCGATAATTATAGTTATGTCCTGCGTACTATTATTACTATAGTATATCTTAGATGTTAATATTAAGTGGATGAAAGTCTGTATAATGTAGGCTACCTGTGCCGAGACTTATTGAAGTCGTGAAAATGACTTTATTGAAGGTAATTTTCTGACGATTTAGAAGTGTTCCTGTCTCATCAAATGTGCTGAAATGTACATGGACTTGCATAATTTAGTAATCTGAGATGTCTAAATATGTCTTACTGAGGAACATGTATAACAATCTGGCATAAGTGCATATGCCTTTTGTATTTAGCTTCCTCCAGCTTCCTGCTCCGATATGGCCATGCAGGACAGCTATTCCTTTTAACAAAGCTAGCAGCCAGTGTATGGAGTCTGGAAGGATTATGCTGAGGCTGCTGCTCTTTCCATGCCCTCGGCTGCACTCTCTAAACCGCCTTTTTTCTCTTAGAATTTATACACTTGCGCAGCAATGCTATTACAAGTCAGAGTTTATTGGGAAATTGTTACATTATGTGAAGTGTCTAACAAATTGCTTATGCTCCTGTAATTGGATTACAACAGCCGTGTGCTCTCCCATTGGTGAGATTAGGCAGGGCAGGCTCCCACCGATCTCACAACCCAAGCAGTAATTTTATTTGTCTTGCCTGACTCTCCCTCTCCTAACAATGTGGTTTTTTCTGCCACTACTTGCCAGATGTCTGTTTAGAGAAACGCTTGTTTTTTGGTCCATGACAACTAGCCACCCCGCTCATAGTGTGTGTGAATTATCATCCGTCTCACGAATGAGATCGATTAATGAAAGCCTGCTCAGGTCTAAAGAGGAAGCCCAAGGCGCTTTCACACTCATGAGAGTTGCTGGAGTCAGGGATCAGACCAGCACACTTCTAAGATACAACACCCATGGGAACTGATCTCTGAGATGCTCACTCATCTGATATACCTTCTACTGATACAAAGCATCAAACAAAGCTTCGAATATCGTTTAACTGAACAGTAACTGAATTTAATTTTGTGACTCAATATTCTAATTAACTATATGGTAATGTGTATTTTTCCTTAAGTGAAAACACAGAAATGCAAACAGTAATGAAAATGCAATATGAGGACATGTACATGTACAATTCATATATATATATTTATATAAGCTATGTCTGGGTTTAAAAAAAAGAAGATCAGACTCTGTATAACATATTGGAGTAATCATATTAGCCAAGCCAGCCTCTTACATAAAAAAACTAAATAAAAATAATCGACCCTGCTGTTAAGGTATGTGCACCCTGAGAATGGCTTAATTTTTATAATGTCCCACTGACACGAGATTATCCAGCAAAGTAATGGCTAATCGATAGGGACTTAAGGTGTCAGTAATAACAGATAACATACTAAAAGGGATTGATTAGAAAAATTTTCCCCTTTTATGAGAAAGACTATACCAAACGTAGCTGCAAAGCTTGTTAAGAGGCGGGGGTACTTATCCTTGCAGAGGGCAGACAAAAGAGAGCTGAAGGCAGATTGTCGAAGCCGAGGGAAAGATTAAAGGAGAAGAACTGCTGACCTATGCATTTTGTTTAACGTTGAGCTGATTTATAATGGGGGATAAGCCTTGTCTAAAGGGAGAATGAAAGATATCTTGATGTAAATGATCTTAAATGAGATCTCACAGACTGTTGTCACAGTGGGAGTTCCAGTAGAGGAAAAAACTGAGATCTGGGTGCATGATGAAACCTTGTTGGTCCATTTAAAACATGGGGGGTTTGGGGGGGGGGGGGGTGGGGGGGGGGGGGGGGGAGAGAGATGACTAATTTCTCCCAAATTTGAGTGCAGTGTGAAGGGCATCATATTAAATATCAAAAAAACTTTTTCATTGTGGTTCCTTTAAAAAGTCTAAAAGTTTGAATAAATATGTATGTAGTGGCTATATGTTTTGACATAAACTGTAAATTGACATATGCTGGATTCTTATATTTGCTCCATATTAATGTTCAAATCGTAGTAAATCCATTAATCAAACTGAGTCAATCTCAGTAGTGAGGATCTGTAGTGGTATCAGGGTGGCATCTGGTCTCTGACTGCTTTAAGTATGGCAGATGTTGCTTTTCTATGATGATATTCATCTTGTATAGACTCACATGATGCTTTCACTTTATCCACTCTTAGACCTTTCTTTGAGCTCCCCTTCACTAAATTAGATTTTTTTTTATTTTTTTTTATTTCTTTGTGTTAATTTAAAAGGTCTGAGGCAGAAAAAAGATGTCTGTTAAGGGATAGGAGTGTTTATGTGTGTTTAGTGTTTTCATAAAGTGATTATATTGGGGATAGACAACTGCACATTTTGTCTTTTGCTGAGTATAGTCATATAATCAGAGGAACTCTCTGTAGTGGGAAAGGTCATGGTTAGTAACAGACTGTTATTTATACCCTTAAACTCTGTAACTATGATTGTTGCAAACATTATAAATTTCTTCCACCTTCACCTTTCAATTATAAAATAACCTTTTTTCCCCTGTTTGATTTAAAAGTAGCATTTGAACATTTTTTTTCTGTTTGAAAGAAAATGTTAGGGATGGTTATTATTTCCTGTTAGGTTGGCATGGATGCATTCCTACTATTGATCCTTAGATTTGATTAAATAATGGAACATATTCTAAATCAACATGGTAAATGACAGAGGCAAAAAAATCTTTTTCTTTAAAAAAGTGAGTGACTTGCTATAATTCTGTACTGTACTGTATATCAATCTTATGTTATCTTTATCAGATGGACCATATTTTTTAAAAAGTTTTTAAACAAATAACTTATTCTGATATTATGCCCAACAGCACTATACACCTTCCACTAAACTGCCATTTTTAATTCTTAAATGTTCAAAATAATATAATTACATAGTCATTACTATCTCGTTACTATTTCATTACCCATTACCTTTGCAACAATGCATCATGTTCAAGGTAAAATGTATAATTTTTGTAATGCTTTATTATATTTATCTATAGGCTTATCTTGGCTTATGGGTTTACTAGAGAACTGATGTTGGAGCAGTAATGTATTGTTTTCCGATAGAAATTCTCATTCAAGTGAATTGTCACATAACACTCTGAGATCTACTGTTATTACAAAAAGAGGAAGAACTCATAAAAACTTTTGGATTCAATATCACACATCACAGTTCAAACCAATCTAGGGTGTTGGGTGCAACACAAAACATTTATATTAGAAACCCATGGTATGCTGGTTAAATGTAAGCTAAGAAGACACAATTTAAAGAAATGCATGTAGATAATTTATTGCTGACCTTTGAGGACATACAGATGATTTATGGTACACCTGCATAGTATTTGGCCTTGCAGATTAGAAGCTATAAAGCAAGCAAGCAAAATCACTCACTGGAGCAGTCAGTTATACATTCTGTATGTTCTTTATTAAAAGTGCATCATTTCAGGGGAAGAGACCAGGTGCCCTTGAAACATAATGTAAACATCCTCAGAAGGAACAAGATCAAGGTAAAGAAATGTATAATGTAATAATGAAAGAAGGGAAGGAAGGCTCAAACTACTTAATGTATACTGCACTATACTAACAAACTACAGTAAACTGAATGAACTAAATTTATTAATTATTTTTTTACTTGTTCAAAATTAAAAGTAAACTCAATTTAAAGAGGAACTCAATTTATCGGTATGTGTTAATCCGGAAGATAAGTAAAAAAAATTCAGTTCAAACACACAAACAAAAAGAATAAATAAATGTTTTTATATAAATGTAAATGTAGTTGCCTAGTGGCATATGTTGTAACATATTTGCCTAAAACATTTTTTATGTGATTAGGTCTAGTGTTTGGGTGTTTTACCTTAAACATATATCCAATTATTTTTCCATTTAATTGTGCTTTTTCTTGGATGGGCAATATTTGGGGGGGGGGGGGGGGAACAATAGTAGTTACACTTGTTCAGCTTAGGGCCATTTTTATGTATATATGTAAAACAAGTTTTTCCCCATATGGTAAAAATGTGATGTCGTGCCGTGCCTATTGTTCTGGTCTCCCTTTAACTAGATTTCCTCTCGCTTTATGAAGTGTGTGATGAGAATGCACACATGCTGTTCACTTCATTTCAGGAGGACTCACTGACAACCTCAACAAAAGAGTCTGACCCTTGTACCTCCTTGTTTCCAAACATTAGGGTAATTCCCTATGCAAATGGGCCTCAGCATTGTGCCTTGCCTCGTGGGACAGCCCAGCTCCTTTTACAAACCCAGCTTTGACTGATTACCCTCTGACAGCTCCAATGTGGGTGCACTTACCCAGATTGACATAATCATTAGGGGTGGGCAGACCTAGAACCAGAGCTCGACAGTTTTATCTATTTGAAGACACCCCGTAGCCCTCCTCCCCCTGCTTTACCAAAGCAGCTGAGACTCTCCTCTCACGTACTTCACTCTCACTTAAACACAAGCTTGCGCACATAAAAGAGGCAGTACTCTCCCGCCCACCCCTTGCATTCATCATTCTGAAGTTAATTGGTGTGGGCTTTAAGCAAATGTCCTACAGCCTTACTATCAGCCGGCTGCCTGAGGATGCTGGGCAGAACGTTGACTGCTGACCCACTGTCATATGCTGCCTATTGATTACACTGAAGAAGCAGCCCCTCTGATAGACTTCCAGTCTGGAGAATCCATTATCCCTATGAAAGATCAGGGAAGGAAGGGAGTGTGTGTGTGTGTATGCGTACTTACCATCAATATGTTAGATGGATGGGGGTTAAACTTAGCCCTGATTTAGAGTTTCTGTTTGAACTTTCCCTAGGCTAATCTCCTCCTTTCCGGTCCTAAGCTCAAATCACAAACGCTTTGCCTATGCTGAGACATGGCCAGCTTTATCAAAATGGCAGGGTAGAATAGATCATGGTGGCAAGAATAATCAAGGTTTTAACTGATTATAATTGAATTGATCCAGCGGAATAGGGAACTGACGATCGTCTAATTTCTGCTAAATGAAAGAAGAGATAGTCCTGCAGTGGAGCTCGCTTTATTTACGGCTTAAATTATAACCAGATAAAGACGTCACAGATTAATGCCCTCCACCAACACTTCTGAGTCTAGAGGAAAGGAGCATTACTCTTACAGCTGAACGTGTACCCAGCTCCATAATGAATGCAGATCACTGACCCATAAAATAGAATAAAAAAAGCAATCTTGTGTTGTGGATTCACATTATCACCATTGCCCCCTCCCTCCTCCCCATTCCTGCCATTCCCTAAGAACCGCTGAGTCTCAATCAGGAGGGAATGGGCATTTGTGACAAGCAGTTCACTGTAGGGTTAATTAAACAGCGCGCTTTAGCACCACCACTGTCATCTGCCCAAACACAGATCCATCAGTCACACACACACTTTATCCCTGCACAAACCATACACATGTCAAAGTGCCAGAGGTTGGCCGTCCCTCAGTGACAGACAGGGACATTAAATCTTATCTGGTTTATCAATTATTCCTGTGATTACTCACGTGGATTAGTCTGTGAGCTCAAGGCACTGTTAAGATTTATCACACAGGCCTTTGTTTTTGCATTCGTCATATAGGTAGAGTCTAAGCCTTTTGAATAGAGTTCAGATGATGCATTTTTTTGCATCGAGTACTGGAAGCTGGAGATGTGCTTTTTATTAGAGCCACCCATGACACTGGGCAGATGGGCGTTTAGCAAATCACGGCTTGGCACTTTCTTTTATTGTGTTCATTAATAAATATTTTTTGGCCTTCACACAACACAAATCCTGTTTCTCTGAATGCAAACAGATCATACTATAGATTAGTTTGGCCTTAAGTTCTAAAGGATGTCATAAACTGTTCAAAGCCACTACATTAAAAATCGCATTGCTATGTAAAAAGCTGTAAAAACAACACACAAACAGTTTAAGGTGATAACTACTTTGAGCCTGTGTGTTTTTTTTTTTTAAAGCCTGGAGAAAGATGAGCAATAGTACCTTAAATATATCAGTCAGCTATATCATGGCATCCTCTTTAGTGGCCTCCTTAAGTTAAGAGGAACACACAAACAGAAGCTTCCCCTGTGGACAGATTGCTTCATAGGGGATAAACACAGTTCTCTGCTGGACAAATAGGGGTTTCTATGGGTTTAATGCACTATAAACAGAATGTATCAGCGGCATTGGTACTTTTTTCCCCAGCATATGTGGCCTGACACTTAACAGGAAGACATTGAGCAGAAAAGCACTTTGCCGGCCCTTTTAATATGGCACAGCAATATGAGCATCTAGCCTCTCTCTCCCTCACAGATTCATACAGGCTTAATGTACCTCTCCCAAATCCCATTAGCTGACAGGCTGTTGAAACAGCTTGAATGTGTGAGGCTCATGCTTGAGGGATCAGGCCAAACTGGAAGGTCTGGCACCCAGTCAACTCAACAGAAGCCGTTGCCTCTCCTCTTTAGAGAGGCACGGGCGACAAAGAGCTCGTCAGCACTCGCCACTCAAGAACCAGCAGGGAGGCAAACTGTACAGTAGTTAACTTGCTAATACGGACAACGTGCAGGCGCTTGCTTTAAGTGCTGCTGAGCACAACAGACGAAAAGTTTAAGATTGTGATCTTACCATTTGGACAGATGGGAAGCAACTTACATTATATTACAATATGTGCCATAAAATACCTCCTTTTTTATTAGTTTCCTTTTACATTTTGTATTTATATTATTTTTGCTTATATGGCTTTTTTTTTATGCAACCTCTCCTGTGGCCTTCTTAGGCATGGGAATGATATACCCCAGAGCTGTTTATGGGTTGGGTTGCCCCAGAAAACACAGCCAATCTTTTATAACATATTGCAATGCACCGCTCCTTAAAGAGCAGGAGCTGCTGCTGCAAAAAATAGGTCATTTCATTTAAAGGTGACAAACATGTCTTTAATGGTCACACGGAGAGAATATTTTCCGCCCCTTCCCCATCCACTGGGTAAAAATCGGGAACATAACATTTGGGCTGGGCGTCAAGAGCTCGGATCCAATTTGTGTTCGCATGTGCAAGAGTGTGAGCGTCCACTGGGCCCCTGGGGCAGTGGTACCCCTCTCAGCACTGACATTTTATCCACACCATACACTGCTGAGTCCTGCTTGAGCAATTAAAGCCATGGAAAAACGCAGAGGCATGCCCGGCACTGTGCCCTGCATCTGCTTCACTCAGTGCCTCTGCCAAACTTTACTCAAATATTTACCTTCCGTTGGGTTTATTTAAATAGATGGCGGCAACATTGTTATATCGCGGCTATGTGAAGGATGTCTCATGCTCGTGCTTTAAAGGTAATAAATAAAAGCAACAGTGATAGAATGAAATTATGTGGCAGTGAAAATTTAACTGCAAAGCCGGTCGCATTGATTTACTACTACTAGACAGTCCAGAAACATGGATAACTGAAAGCCTTCGTATCCTTCTTTTGCTTTTATTCAGCTGCAATTATTTTTTGATCTCTTGGATAACGTTTTCGACATCTAAAATATCACTGTTGCCTTGAAGATAGAAGGTGCTCTCTGCAGACCACACGTTGTTAATATGGATGTTCACAAATGAAAAGTGATTTTAATTTCAGCTTTTCTAATGAGATAAGGAGACGTGTCTTGTCCAGAGTGAATACGAATGCAATTTTTCATCATATTCATAAACCATTCTGTGCTGATGGGTTCATTACCATCAAATTAGAGATAAAAATCATGCTAGTGCCCTGAAATGATGTGGAAAGACAGCACTGATAAGATTAATGATAAATACATTAGTGTTGGGCCAGACACGTTTCAGATCCGCCACCATGCATACAAGCTGCCACCGTTTTCATTTCCGCCAACACAGCAGTGCCAACACTAAGCTACACAATGCCACAGATAAACACACCACACAGATAGAGAGCTAGGGATCTGGTGGACGACACAGGCTTAAACCGTGTTGAATGAAGCTTCAAGGCTGATGCGTTTCTGTACGTAGCTGTCTTAAAGACAGAGACGTAGTCAGCTTGGTTGCAACGGGCACTGGCTCAGGTGTCTTTTGAGCAGCGGTAAAGGTAGGCATTGCAGGAGAGGCAGAGGACGTCCTACGGACAGAGTCGCACTGCTGTGACATATCGCCACAGCTGACAGCCTTTAACGTCCCATCTAATTTATGTCGTGCGGGGAATGGGAATGAAATGTTAATAAAGAATCTCTGCATCACATATTCTTAACTGCAGCCTCAGGCCTCTCCCTGCATCTGTCATGGAGATGGATACAGGAAATGGGTGGGAGGAGGGGAGAGAAAGAGAGTGAGAGAGATGCAGAGTTAGCTTTAAATGTATTAGCGAAGATCAAAGATTTTGAGTCTTAAAAAGAGTCAGGCTCTTACGAGATGCAAATGATATTGCCAAACATACTAACATAAACTGGTGATTAGTTCCATGTACTAGATTTCCTAAGAGAGTATTTAGGCAACATGAATTGACTGCAAAGTGCTTTGAGTGGCTAACATTTATCTCATGTCTCCAGGCTGTCATTAAATAGATTATCTTGTCTGATTAGTTAAACATGATATTGAGCTGTTTGGATTTCCTCCAGCCGGGATGATGGATGAGCAGGGTCATCTTACACAGCCAGACCTGAAGAGGGCAATGTGAGCACGTGTCTGCCTGAATGCCGGGAACATTTGCTCTGGTCTGGACACACATGCCAGTCCTGACCTTTCAAAAATAATGACAGGAGACACTGTGATTGAATAAAGTATCTATGGTTATTTTTAATCGCCCGGCTACTTTTTTTTTTATTTGAAGAGTGTACAAATGTTTTTTTTTCTTTTTCTTCTTCTTCTTCTTTTTTTAAACAAAGAATCTGAACTTAATTTAAATCAGTGAGAATAATTTAAAAGTAGGCATTTCACCTTATCAGCACAGCATCCACTCTGTGAACCTTGGAGTGCTTTGCTTCCTGCAGCTAATAGCAGCTAAAATGTGGTCAGTATTACAGGAAAGCACCCTAAGTGGAAAAGTTGAGTTTAAATAGTTTTTGGTAATTACCATGAGGTTAAAGTTAATATATCGCACACAGCAGGAGGATTTTATGGCCTTTTCGCCTTATATCGCCTACCCAGTTACCCCAGCACTCTGAGCGCAGGCAGACATGCGAGAAATTAAAAGTGGGGCTGAGATTACTAAGTGCTCTGATATTCAGGCAGAAAGGGAGAGCTGGACACAGAAAGGACATCTTCAGAGTGCCGGGACGGTCGTAATCAAATAACAGATAAAAAGAAGAAGAAGAAAAAAAAACCTTATGAACAGAACGAATCTCATATCTGTAATGGTCAGTCGCTCAGCTCCTGTCCCTGGACCATTGGGTTTTGTGGTCAGATTCAATTTCAGATATTTTATAGTGGCACTGCCACTCCATTAAGACTCATTTCCTTCACACCAGTAGTGACTTTGGGGGACCCGAGGAATTTGAAGGCCAATTGACTTTTAATATGAATCATGCTGTGATCGCCCCATACCCGTCCCCTGCCTACAAATTAGAAATGGCAAACACAGTGTCCGTATCCAAACACTCTTTTCATGTTTTCTGTTCATGGTCCACAAGTCACACACCTCCGCCCTTTCTGCAGCAGTGTGTATGTGTGCGGCGTGCTCAGCTGTGGGTGCCTGTGTGTGGCGGTGTGTGTGTGAGAAATAAGTGAGAGCATACCGGCATTAAAGTGCTGTAGTTATTGTTAGTGCTTAGACATTTATGATAGACAGATAAAAAACTGTATCTTAATTTTGCTAAACTGTAAACTCCAATTTGTACCCAGAAAATGAAAACAGCACTATATGTATATATAGTTGAAAACCATTCAAGCTAAATTGCATGAAGTTTCAGTTTCTGCAATGCAGGAACTGTCAAAGTGTCTAGGAAGCTGCATATTTAGACACACCTTTTAATCCTGCTCCCTTGTACCCTGAGGAAGTATCATGATATACAACCATATCAAGCTTGTAATTCCAGAACTCCTGCCCCCTACAGGCCGCTCCAGCACACTGCAGGTGCCGTAGGTCCCCGGGCTCATTCATTAGTATGCACAGGCTTTCTCTCATTGTGTGTGGCAAGAGCAGGCCGAGACAGCGGAGGGGAGACAGTATTTTATCCACGCTTGCCAGTATTATGTGGCTGAGCGAGAGATTCGCATTATCGTAATGGGAAAGTCAGCGCAGCGAGATGATGCCCTGGAGCCACGCCACTGATTGGCTGCAAAGCTGTATTTATATATAGCAAAGCCGAGTTCACTTTTAGTTCAGAGCTGAAGAAGAGGAAGAGGCCTGACAGCCTGCCTGCTACTTTATCTGCTGCTGCATGCATGCTCTGCCTGCAGTCATGAACCAAGTCCACAAACAGGAGCTTATTGTATTAATGTTCGTTTTCATGCATTTTTATGATTTCATTGCCTGTGACTGTATATGTTCTTGTTTTATCTTTGTGTTCGTGTGAGAATGCAAAGATCAGGGAGTGTGCGTCTGTTTGTTCATGCAGTACAGGAACTGGGCACTGGTACAAATATAGAGCTGAGGCAGTAAACAGTGTGACACTACCTGAAGTGTTTCTCCCTAATCAGCTGAAATGACTGTGCCAAGTCTGAGCTTCTCTGAGCACTGTTGACTATGCTGTCACTAAAGAGATCATGGCATCTTTAAAAGAGGCATTTCCACAAAGACAAATGTTTCAGTCGAAAAAGCCGAAATTGCGTATGCATCCTAAACATTTGCTGAAAGATTAGATGTATGGGGTGAATATAGGAAGCACATAAATTGAGGGGTATCATAAGGTCTTAAGGGCTCATTAGATAAGTCAATAGAGAAGGTAACGGCTGCTTGCCTAACGCCGATCCTGTCACAACCTCTAACAGACAAAATCTCATAACTTAACTTTTACTTATTACTTTAATTGTTTTCACCAAAGAACGAAATGGCAGAACTTTCTCTCATGATCTCTGTAGTGATGATCGAGCCTGTTTAATACAACACCTACTGCTGATGGCTTACTAAGAGTAGTGGATAACAAAGTAGAAGTTGCTTTGGCAGCTAAATTCCAGGCCAATCAACTGTGCACACAGGTGTAATTTTAATCTCAACTGGGATACATATATTTTAAATGTTTTCCAGCCTCTCTATTGTACTATACACATGTTAAATTAACAAACAAAAGCTGTTAGTTACCATGTGGGTGAGAGTATATTGCATAGCAATAAGTTTGGATAAGCTTCTAGAGGATTTTGCATTCTGCAAAACAATTTTATAAGCCGTAAAATCATTTAATTTAAAAGCAAAATTAAAGTAAAAGAAACATAGACAAAATTGATAACAATAACAGGATTTTGCATTCTGCAAAACAATTTTATAAGCCGTAAAATCATTTAATTTAAAAGCAAAATTAAAGTAAAAGAAACATAGACAAAATTGATAACAATATTTTCATTTGCGGAACTAAATGTCCCTCAAAATGGAAAACATACACGGGGACTGCAGTATGTATTAGTGAAAATGTTACTGTAAACTTGAGCTTATTTTAAGGATTCAGGATCATCTGATTATTATTATTATTATTATTATTATTATTATTATACAAAATTCTACTTATATGATTCTATTTATTATTTTCAAAATATTTTAATATTTTATAAAACTGTTATTATTATTATTATTATTATTATTATTATTATTATTATTATTATTATTATTATTATTATTATTATTATTATTATTTTGCAACAACATTGCCATTAATGTAACCTAACAAACCATGACAAGTTAAAGTATTGTATGCACCTGGAGTTAAAATAATCTAAGCAACACTTTAAATGAAACCCATCACATTATCCTGCACTGGTGTAATTAGGAGCGGTACTGTACCTCTTCATAGAGTACACTATGCACTATTCCATGTCCTTGGGAACACAGTCAGCATTTATGTCACCTGTTTATCCCTGATTCTGCATTCACAGTGGGTTTTATGCAACTAATGGCTAATGACTGTGTGTGTGTGTGTGTGTGTGTGTGTGTGTGTGTGTGTGTGTGTGTGTGTGTGTGTGTGTGTGTGTGTGTGTGTGTGTGTGTGTGTGTGTGTGTGTGTGTGTGTGTGTGTTAAAGAGAGGGAAAGAGGAATACAGTGTAGGTGTGACAAAACTCCTCTCATTTGTATATATAAGGACATGTACACTGGTCCTGTGTTTATAATTTCCCACGCTGTGGCATGTAGGCTGCAGCATCTTTATGTTGAGGTAATAGGCTTAATTACATGAGAAAGCAGAACAAATTTAGCGTTTGATTGGCTAGTCATGCCTGGCGTGTTAAAAGCTTGGCAACTTTATTCTGGTGTAAATGTGCTGTTCCGGTTGCTCTGCTGAAGACTTGTGTGGTCTATTTCTGTGAGGCAGGTGGTTGGGAAATGTTTGATTTGCCTAAAAAAAAAAAAGCATTCTTGGTGCGAGAAAAATCTGTGTGTGGTGGTGCAATGCGATGCAGAGGCTTTGAAGGATTTTCCCCCTGAAAGTGAGTCTCAGTTGGAAGAAAATGCTGAGGCTAGCAGCTCACACCTGCTGGCTCAAAGCAGATGAAAATTTTCACACATTCCAGCACATACTTGAAAACAGATACAAACACATGCCGTCTTATTTTCTTAGAAGGGCTAATAATGATAACAATAATAATAATAATTACTATAAATCATGAAAGGATATGAAAGTAAAAAAAGATTAAACTAAAAAAGCCAAGGTTAAATGATTGCTTTATTATTTTGAATTTACAAATATAATATAGAGTTCAGCTGACCGATGACTAGACTATACCGCTTCAGGTCTCCACTTTAACTTCTGTATTACTGTAGCTATAACGCTTATGTCATTTCTTTCACCAACTCAAACCTTAACTTGTGTTTTTTTTTTATCTTTTAGTTTCCAAAATAATGCCGACCAGCCAAGAATATGTGCTGAATTTACTGCCGAATCTGTGCGCATTAGCTGAACTGAGTAGCTGTTTAGAGGTTTAGATATTTGTTTTGTTGTCTCTGAGCAAGTTTTAGCTGCATTCACTGAATGCTCTCGTCTGAGATCAGACTAGAGACATGAAATCCATAATAATATTCTATTAGAGCTTCTATCAACACTAATTAATTAAGAGCTCGAGTTGAAACAAGGCACACGGCGCGCTCCACATCTCTGTGGATTTGGAATTGAAAAGCACTCATGTGGAAAATGTCTACATGCTCACTAGGCTCAGGTGTGTTTCCCATAGGTGTGTTTGACTCGTCTGCTGTCTCAGTATCACACAGGACTGCCAAATGTAGTTCAACCTGGCACAGCCACAGATTCGACTAAAGACATAATACATAATGACATAATATTCACCGAATCTTTTTGGATTTGACAAGTTCATCTGATTCGCATGCTCTCGTTCTATTTTTGCTCACGCTATTGTGTTTTGCTTTTGCAAAGGGGCTAATAGAAAGAGATTACTTAATTTACTAGATCTTAATGACATATTCATTGATTTAGAAAACAGTTGTTTTAGCTTCCATCTCACCATCATTTCTTTGATGAGCTTTCCTACAAAATAATTGTGCCTGTTAATTAGCCTCATAATGACTGTAAAGCCCCAACGCTCTCTGACAAAAGACTTGAGTTGCCAGGTTTGTTTTGAACAGCTTGTTCCCTGCATTTCTGAACATTTATAGTGGCTTCACTGATTGTGTGTCCACTTGTTCCTCATCCAAAAACAAGTTCAAAGAACCGTGTGGTATATGTGGCTGATGTGAATGTATAGCTTACAAGACATGGGGTGAAGCAGCAGCTAAAAAGGCAAAATATTATGTAGGATGCTCTATAACACCTTCAATTGAACTTAATTCACTTTTTATTGTAGCTGCAGAGGCATTTAATCTGATTTATGTAGCTAGATGTAGCGTATATCTCATTTTATTGTATTTTATCTGAATTAGAATAAGATGGATTGATGTAACTTGGCTATGAAACCAGGTTTGTGGAATTGTGCAGACAAGATGCTTTAATAATAAAGAGTTTTCAAATGTGTACACATACACCATTCAGGAAAATAGTATCCATCTTAACAGTCATCATTTTCATTAGGAAATGATGGATTGTCAAGCATTACAGAAAAGTTGTTCCAAAGCCAAGAAAATGTTTAATAAGTCAACAGACGAGAGCAGAATGAGTAAAAACCAAGCCTTTTGTTCCAGAGATTCCTTTGTTTTATCCCGTCCCAGCTGCAGTGTTTTTCCTGTAGAACTGGCCGTGTGATTAAGGACTCTCAGGCAGAAGAGGCTTGTGGCGACCATTATTCAGCACTGAGATGGATGGACTTCATGATGTGTGTTGTGCGTCAGGCTGAGATCTGTGCCTAACTAGGCCTGAATAATTCACAATGGCTGTTATTAGAGAAGGGCCGATTGGCGACAGAGAGACAGGATAATGACATGGCTTGGGGTACGGAGAGGAGCAGCCACAAGTCAGCCTCATCTGAATAGTTAATGCAGAGTTTGAGCTTAAGTGTTGATGGCAGAGTGAAGTGACAGAAAGCTGCCGCTAAGTCTGGGGTAATGAATGAAGAGCGGAAGAGACAGCTAGAACTCAGAGCCGACCTCTGGTTTGGGGCGGTGAGGCTAACTCCTCTTCTTTGAACCATCTCATAAAAAAGCAAAGAAAAGAAGGGGGGGGGGGGGGTGCACAATCCCCACCAGGTTCTCTCTCATAAATATGCTAAGGAGGTGGAATAATATTATAAATATGGGTTTTATTAGTGCAAGAGAGAGAGATCTATAGAGCCTGAGGATATGCATCCATGGCAAAGTGCTTGGCAAATGCAGGAAGGACACTAATTCATTAAATTTGCTGCCAGTGTTCCGTTGAAGCTGCAAAAACAACAACAGTGAGCTCAAGTCTGACTATGCCCACACAAAAGGCTTTGTATGTTCTGTCACTCGTTTCGGATTGAGCTACCCACCATGCACGAGTAAAATTAATTCAATGCATCATGATGGTCTATAATTAAAAAACTCTTTAGCTCACCAGTGGATTTGATCAATTAGTGAATTGTAGCTTCTGAATCACCCCTGTGAGGATAACGTTTGAATAATATGAGTAAGACTGAGGTCAAAAAGGTTTGCTTCTCCTTTGCTTTTCTTCTATATTTCTCCTCCGTGTCTTCCTGGCCTTCTACTGTTCATCCTTTGTGCTGAGACTCTGCTTCTTAGCAAGTGCCCATGCCTTCTGGATTGGTGTTGGAATTCTGTACTAGCACCTTCTGAACCTCACTAATCCCCTTTCATTCTGGCTAGGTAAGCTTATAAAAGTGACTGACAGGATTTCCGAGAAAAAAAAACACAAAAAAAAAAAAACCTTTGCACATTTGGCTTCCTGCACGCCTGTGCTGGGCTTACACTATCCATTTCATAAACAACAATTTACAGAGAGACAAATGAGATAGTAGCTACTGTCACATAAGAAGTGTTGACTCCATAATTATATGTGACATAACTGGTGGAAGGCATGAAGAGGCTTGGAAAGACAATCCGTTCAGCTTCAACAGATTTACGTCCATCTAAATTTGAAATATTTTATCTTTGAGTCTATGTCTTATATTTCTGGATTGTACTGAGCTGCATGGTCACAAGCTGGGTAGTACATCATTAAAAATAACACAGCATTATATCAGAGGAATTTGTGGCCTCTGTGATGTGTAAGTGAATTGGTTTTCTGCTCACTGGTTTATGGGAGGCTATAGGAATGTCCCTAACGTGTGATTAAGCTCTTGCTGCTGCTGTTGTTGTATGCAGCATTGGCCAGTCTTTGAGCTGATGACAACATTCAGCACCTGTTGTGTTGACATGCACCATGGATATTCTTAGCTATTGTTATGTGTAGTTGTGTGTTTAGTTTTTTAGATATGGGATGCAAATTATTTATAGAACAAATACAGCTAGCTATGTATAGGACAAAGCTGATCCATGATATATATATATATATATATATATATATATATATATATATATATATATATATATATATATATATATATATATATATATATTGGCTTAATATATGTTCTATAGTTTTTTGGTCAAAATAACCTGGAACATTACAATGTTGATTTAAAATGCGCAATTCTGAAGCAACAATGTATAGGATAAATAAAATTTGTTAAGTTGTTATTAAATGACTGGGAATAATAGTCTTCTCAGATGTGACTTGAGATTCGAGTTGATGTGGCCATCTTATTTCGAGAGAATGAACTGTTAACCTGTGCCACCTGAGTGTATGACAGGTCTTTGTTGATCAAGTTTAAATAACAGTCCAGTGCCTATAGGCATGTATACTACAATTAACACATTAATAGTGCAAACTCCCTGGACATTATCGCTCTCATAGCTTAATGCCTTTTCTACTAACGTCATTGTTTCTGAATCATTGGGATTAATGATTATTTATCTCATAGACTGACATGACCATTCATGAAGTATAAAATGTCTGGAAAAAAGATATATCCAAATACAAAGATCTAAATGTTATTTACCTTCTTTAAAAGAAAGTGTTTAGCAGAATTTAAAACCATGTAAAATGATGATACGTAACACAAGATGGTGCGATAGTCTTGACATTTAACCATGTAGTATTAAACTATGCTTAGTGGAAGTCTTTTAGAGTCAACGTGGTGTAACACTTTGTTCAAAGGTTAATAGAGGTCGGGTGGATGAAATCACAAATAGTGATCACCATTTAAACAAATAGAGAATCAGAGACCTAGTCCAGAGACTCAGTCTAGACTGTGGGAGTTCACTTTTCTTTCTACGTCCATCTGTTTGTTTGATCTGGTGTACGCCATTGACCTTACTGTGTGTCTGAGCCCCAGAGCCAACAGAGAGGTCACAGCATCACACAGTCACCACCTATCGAACCAGTCAGGAGTAAACCTGAAGCCTTGCTCCAGCAGCTGATCCAACACCGAGAAATATACCCAGGGTTTGCTCGAACACAATCTACTAAGTTTGACAGTGTTATTATTATTTTAACATTTGTCTGTATCCCAGAGATTTATATTCAGTCTAATTAGATAAAGCCACTGCTACACATTGTCTCTGGTGGAGATTTATAACTCGACGAGGGATCCTGTTTGTTATTGAAGGCTTTAGACCTCCGTAATACATGAATTGTCATTATAACGTGGAAGAAAGTAGTGAATAATTGAAAAATAGTTAGACTTAAGGAAAATGCTTGTTATAGAAAGTGGATGAAATATGGCTGAAACAACAGAACGGCGTGCTGATGTGCATTAAAGTGCTTGAGTAGTGATCATAAGAGATTTTGTGTGATAAATGTAATTCAGTATTGATGAACTTTATTTTACTGACTACAAACAAAGAACTTTACTAGGCCAATAGTGTCACCATTAATCTTTGTATAGAAATGTGATATTTCAAAGAGACCATAAAAGGCTTAGTGTTAAGAGACATACTGTGATTATGATATACTAGCTTTATTGCTTAGGTCATATACCAGATTATTTAGTTATTTATATATATATAAATAATATTAATAATAATAACAACAACAATAACAAAAAAATATAAATGTATAAATAATAAATATTATTATAAAAATAATGATTCCCCAACTACTACTACTACTACTACTACTAATAATAATAATAATAATAATTATTATTATTATTATTATTATTATTATTATTATTATTATTATTATTATTTTGCAAATCAATGTTTTTGGGTCCGCAAGGAGGGATATGACATTTATAGATATACTAAATGGTCATTTAATAGTAATTTTTTTGTATGACTAATACTAATACTAAAAAAAAAAAATTAAAAAAAACATTGTTGTGTAAACTGCATATGCAGTTTATATGCAGTTTATAGGAGGAAAAATATACTCAAAAAAGATCATCAGTTTTTTTCTGCCATATGTGATAGGTCTGACTGCCGTATTGCAGCTGACTTTCTCTGATTAATTATTAGAAAATGTCAGACTCTGGCAGCATGGAAATTCTATAGACAAACAGAGGAAAGAGAGAATTGTAATAAATCTGAGTTATCTGTGTGTGGGGACCGGCAGCGAGTATGAGCAGGGTGCGGTCACGCCTGTTAGAGGTGTTCTGAGACCGTGTTGTGCCCTTCACTGGGTTCGGGTGTCAGGCCCGAGGCTCTGATTGAGTTACAATAAAAACAGCAAAAGGTCAAACTTGTGTAGGCAGACTCCAACCACGCAGTGGCCACTCTGAAAGAAACCTGAGGTCATTTGAAAGGTGCACTGCAGGCCTTCTGTTCTGTTGGTGGTATGTGGAGTGGAATAAAAACTGCTTAAAGAAACACTTGATCCTACACCAATCATAAAGACTGATTGAGCTTTTTATCACTGTTACACAGCTATGTAATAGACTCGGGCATCCTGCAATTAGTAGGAGTATAGTGTTCTCTTTCATACTCCCTACAGTGGCTATTACCCTTGTCCTCCATTACACACGTATATATTCCACCCGGTTTGAGAGTTTGATGTGGAATATTTATGATGTATTACAGAGTAGAACAAAAAATATTTGCTCAATATCTGGATAATGTTTGTTCATCATTCATTCTTTTAAACTTTTCTTTTAAACTAAAAGGCTCGACTCCATAAACCAAACATAATAGTTATTTAAAGTAAAGGATTTTATGTTGTGAAAGTATCTCATTATTACAGATAAAAATAAAATCTTTTTTTTTTTTTTAATTATTCATTATGGGTTATGACCACAAAGCTATTCAGCACCCTCTGGCGAGCTAAACTATTCACGAGCCTGAAGTCATCAATTTATTTATATATTAAAATACATAATTTGATAATCAAAGACATTAGCAGTTTTGTGAGCATTGCTGGAAGTCCGCGGTCAATAACCAATTAGGAAAAATCTGATTGGAGTACATGCGTGAATTTATTGATATTTTGTTGAGAAGTTGGTAATGGATGAATGGTACTTTGAACACTTATAATACATTAATTTGAAAAGTGATGATACTAAAATGTTTTTCTAAAAATTTTTCTAGTAGTTTAATAACCTTTATGAATTTGCTATTAAACATGCTTGTCATATGTGGAAATTAATGTTTTGCCATTTTTAAAGTAGCCTTTTTGATTTTTTGAACATACAGTATAGCCAAGTTGTCATGACTTCAACACTCTCAACAGGCTCTACATGCTAGAGCTAATATGGAGGGGATAGGAGTCCCGCTGTTAGGTAGCACACATTACAAGCTACGTAGTCAAGATACATACTGTGTTCCCTAGTCATGGTAAAGTTCTAAGACCACATACTGTTTAGCTCCTCAGAAAGTCTCCATGGGCTGCTACTAAACATGACTTCAAGCATACACAAAATGTGTATGATCTAGGAGAAGGGGAATTTTCAGAGCACCACTAAAGAAAAGAAGCCAACCAAAAGCAGTTTGCTGCCTTAGAGTTTATCTAACAGCTTTCCTGGTCTAAGCTTTTAAAAGGTCTGACGTTAACTATTGTGATCCTCCACAGACTTAATCAACATAATTAGATGGATGAGAATACTGCCTCTCAGATGATCAGCTAAGATCGTTGTTTAGGGCTGACATGGGCGTTCAGATGAACCCAGACTAAATTATATTCCCTCTCTTCTCTCCTCTCGCCTGCGTGAATGCTGATACAAGCAGAAATTCGTGCTCACCTCACCATCTTTCCCCCTTCCCTATAGGCTCCCAGCTCCTCTTCCAGATTTTGCTAGGGGAGAATAGGGCTTCCTCCAGACCGTACTATTTCTTTTTGTTTCACAGCCTCCCTTTTGTTATACTCAAGCAAAAAGCTATCAGGATTAGAGAGTATCAAAGTCCTTCATTGTATATCACCAGTATAATCTGTTGCCTCCAAGCACTAGCAGAGGAAAGATGCTGTATTTTGTTGGCCTGCCTGCTTTGCCTGAAAAGGTTAGGCTCAAATCTGAGCCTATTTATCTGCTGTCTATCCCTGTCTACCCCCGCCATTGTGCTTCGCTCCAGGCCCAGCAGTTTCCCTCTGCTCTTCTGGGGAAAGAATGATATACTGGCTAAATGAGCTTCTTTATCAATCCACAGGAGCAGAGGGGAGGACGCCTGCCTCCTCAGCTTATGTCATCAATATCCTCTTATATAAATGTCAGCTGTACCATTTTACTCATAACCATTTCCCACACTGCTGATTACATTATCCTGTAATGGAGAAAGCTGCTCTTGGTTTTCTGTCGTTCTCTAACTTGTGCTCTCTCACCCTTTCTCTCTCTTTCTCTCTCTCTCTCCTTCTCTAACTCTCCCAACGGTAGTGTGTCAATAGCCTGCCTCCATGAAACAAGTCAATTTTCTGCTGGCTTGGCAGCAGAATAAATCTCAGAGCTATCCAGAGCTCTGGAGATATTTATATTGAGAGAGAGCAAGCGCACGCGAGAGAGAGAGAGAGAGAGAGAGAGAGACAGAGAGAGAGAGAGAGAGAAAGAGTGTTTGTGCATGTGTGTGCGCGTGGGGGGTGCATGTTTGTGAGTGTGATGTGAGTTTGTGTCCTTGGCTGAATGGGAGTGATTTCTTGCTTGGGATCCAATGCAGAGAGAGAGAGAGAGAGAGAGAGAGAAAAACGAAGGAAGGATGGATGGAAGGAAGAAAGGAAGAGAAGGTGAGACAGAGCGAGAGAGAGAGAGAGAGAGTTAAAGAGGACAGAACAGGGGGATTGAAAATGTGCTATGCCCACCGGCTAGAGGGAGGACGGCGATGTGGAGTCATTTCTCGTTGAGCCCTTAAAGCACGACTGGCAGTGATGACCCGCTGCATTTGTTTTACTCGCTGCAGTTGAGGTGGCAGGAGGAGACTTATGTGCAGATGGATGCTGCTTTAAAGCTCAAGGGCCTCTCTCCCTCTTTCAGGGGAGTGGATATTGTGTTGACCAGTGATTCATTACAAGCAGTTCAGGTGTGAAAGGAAGAGGCCATCGCACTTTCCTTAGCTCCCCAGTGATGCAGCGAGGAAAAGATTCTCCCAGCTAAAAGACACTTAACACGCAACTGACATTTAAACGCATCAGCTCAATGTCACATTTCAGCTAAATTTCATCTATCAGGCACTCAGCTGCATACATGATTATTTGGGCTAATTGAATAGCTTAATGTTTGCATTAAACTATCGTTTCAGTTGATCACGTTTACATAACTTACTCAAACACTTTTTTCGCCCCATGATACTATTCGCTTCTCTCAGTTTGAAATAGTGTATTGACCTTTACAAGTAATTTTGACCACAGAGATAAACGAATAAATGTATTGGGTTTCATATACTGCATTCTAGATACTAGATATGGTTTAGCCCTACAGCAGAAAGCATTACTGCTCTCTAACCATACACAAGAGGGCAGTAGGATCTGATCTAGGCAGCTAGGCTCTAGCAGGAGGACAAGTTTGACATGTCAGCATATTTCTATTTAGAAGTATTTGAAGAAAGAATTGATAAAAAAAAAAAAAAACGTTCTTATGTTTTTTTTTTCTTCTTACAGGTGCATGTATTGGTAGTAAGTTTTGTTTATTTTTTTGTGAACTGCTTTTTTGTGTGACAATATTTCTCCTAAATTTAAAATATAACTATTGTTATTTAGAGTGTATATTTAAAGGAAATTACAACACATAAAAATAACCCAAGATCATGTAGTATTTTCAGAGATTTAATATCTCAAATAAAACAAAATGCTAATAATTTGTAAGCAAATTGTGTCAATGCTTTGCTTTTGATTAAGAAATCAGGATTTGGTAGAAAAACCTTGATTTGCAATTACAGCTTTCATGTGTTTTGGCATGCTCTCCACCAGTTTTTCACATTGCTTGAGGTTTGTGACCTTCTGTCTTCCTTGGATGATATTTTTGATGACATTTTAGAAGTTTTATGGAGTAGATTGCAGTGTGTGTGTGTGTGTGTGTGTGTGTGTGTGTGTGTGTGTGTGTGTGTGTGTGTGTGTGTGTGTGTGTGTGTGTGTGTGTGTGTGTGTGTGTGTGTGTGTGTGTGTGTGTGTGTTTAGGGATTCCCTCAATGCACTGTACATTAATTATTACATTTTACGCTTCTTTTAAGTTAAGTTTTTTAACGTTAAATAAGTTTTATGCTTGTTGCATATCAGTCCTTATTTGTGGTAGATGTACATTTTTGGTACTGCTAGTCGAATAGTTAGAATGTTCATTAATTAATGCTAGGTACACTGTAAACCCGAATAATTTGGCAAAACTAATATTTTTGGTAATCAGTTATATCAAATTATTTTTAAGTAATGATGTTTCCAATTTTAAGTAAACAGAACTATCAGTTTTTGAGTTTGATGTACTCATTCATGTTCATTGTTCTTTACTTGCATTATTGAGTCGCCTAACTCATACTATTTAATAGCAATTATAATTTTTTTTTTAGGCTCCCGGCAATGGGTCGCCACTGCAGAAAATCCGGTCCGCACACAAGCTTGTTACAGGGTTTACGCCAGATGCCTGTCCTGACGCCACCCTCCCATTTTATCTGGGAGAGAACCTTCATCCAGTTGTTGGGAGTCAAACCCGGGCCTTTCGCATGGCTCGCGAAACACCTACCACTGAGCCGCAGTGCCCTATTGCCCTGATGACGCCAGACACAAAATCGCTAGTCTGAAAGATTTTAAGTTGGTGGAACTTTAAGGTGACAGTTACTGTTACTTAAGTACTTACAGTTACTTAAATTATTATCAAATTTGTTCAGCTAACTTGAAAAGGTTCATTTCTACAAACTCATAAATACTAAAAAGTTCTAAATACTCATCAAGGTCTTAATTTGAACTAATTGTAATTATTTAAGTTAACAGTACTCAATATGTTTAATTACTTTGAGCATTAGGGTTTAAAGTGTATATGGCCTAACAAGGAAAGCATGCTGTGAAATTCAAGGAAATGTAATGCATATATATATATATATATATATATATATAATTCTTTTTTTAAATCAATTTTGTATTTGTCAGCTTTAATTAATTGCAGATACAATTCCAGTTATAACCAGAGAGCTTGGAAAAGACAGTCCGACTGGGCAAGATACATTTGCTCATTAATATCTTTAAGTTGCACTACGCCAATAATTTTTTAACATAAACATTAATGATAACATTTTATGGGAAAGAAAATGTATGGTGGTGCCTATAAGCATTGACCTTTTCTTTCAATTACATGGAGATCAAAGGTTGCCACCTTTTATAGTTATTTTTGCCTCAGGTTTTCGTTTATTTTCAAATTGATTCAAAGGAAAAAAAAGGTGGACTGGCCAACTAACATGAAATCAATGGGAGAGTGATGTGATATTAAAGCAGTGATTTGGGCATTGCTCTTGCAGTGTGATGCCGGCTAAACAGCTCTAAGCCACTGCTAGCTTGACAGGCCAGAAATGTGACATTTTGAAATGTGCTCCAAGTAACAGCAGACGTTCAGTGTTTTATTTAAAATCAATGCTCTTGCTTTAATGGCCTCCTCAAGAGTTGTGACTCTTATGTAGCTAATCTTTTTTTTTTCTGCCTTTCTCACTGATAGGAGGGGTTAATTGACTTGCTTAAGCCAAGTCATAAAAAAAGCATAGAAAAAGTTATGTAAATAAAACATGATTTTAAGATGCAATTACATGCTAATCAATATAACCTTGAATTTCACATAATGTCATGCCATAATAATATTGTGCTTTAATTTAAAAATCAGTCAATATAAAACACTAATATGTAAAAAATTTTATGCTGAAATAGCATTTTTACTTGTATCCATTTCTTTTCACATCAAAAGCATAAATTTACAAATGCAGATTATTCTCCATGTTGAAGTTAATAGCCAGTGAATAGGACTGCAAAATGACATGGGTGACAAATGACACTAACAGTTCATTGGGTTTAGTTTTGTTAACCTACGAAAATGCTTCCTTGGCCCTTGGGTGTGTTAAAATTCATGACTGTTGAGGTTTTTATTCATAACCCCTAGCCTTGATAAAGCTGTCAGGGGTGGGAGACACACGAGGGGTCAAACACACTCTTTTACACGCACACGACCTCACACTGATGAGCCTAATTCACACATCCTCAAGACCTCCCCCTGGAGCCCGCCAATCACAATAGCTCCCACTTGACCTCCGCTCCTCCACGGGGGTCCCCTATTGGCCGGGCAATGAAAGAAGAAGGCTGCTATGTCCCTGCTGCTCATCTCCATCACAAAAGCAGCATATGTTTCTGAGTATTTCAGCGCATGAAACTGGCAGTGTCCATATTAGCCTGACTACAGAGACCAGGTGCCGGAGCAGAAAACACCCACAGGCAGTCCATTCTCTGATGGAGGAGACACTGATGGAAGAGAACAGCAGCAGTGTTTGTGGAACGCAGCTTTAGCTGTGTAACAGGCTCCCTCCGAGTGCTGCTGTTTCTGATATCCGACCAGAAAAGTGTTGTGATGCTTCATAAAGAGATCTCAGTATATGCATGATGTGCTTGCTTCTTGGTAGGCTGTTAAGACTTGCTGTGATCGAGCAGAGTTTGGCATATTGAATTATAGAGTTGTAGATGTTGACTGATTGCTCACACTGAGATAATTATAGCACTAAATCCACCTTCATTCGGGATCTTTTTTTTTTCTGCACCCCGTGCTGCACAGGCAAACAGCTCGCTGCTGATTAAACATTGATTTTCCTCAAACATCCCCCCCCCTCCCTCACCCGGACAACATGTACATTAAAGAAAACAAAAGAAAAAAAAAATTCACAACATGAAAAAATAATAACATTTGTTGTTACAAAGCAAGCAAATCATTTTGAGACGCACTTTGAGTTGATTATTTTACCGTTTTTATGTGGAGACGACCAACAGAAACAGAAATCTACAGTCTTATAAATACATTCTAATAGGTGCACACCATTGCATGGAGGTGTTTCGGAGATATATATTCCGTTCTTTGTTTTTGTTTGGTACAGATGTTGCATGGATGGTGAAGGAATGGGCAGAAAGAGGGCAGGAGGTCAAAAGACTGAGGCAGAGTGTGTAAAAAAGGACAGCAGAGTTTTGCTAGCAGTCAGGGCCTCTCTCTTTGATGGTAAGCGAGCTCCACCTAATTACTATTCAATAAACTTCCGTTAAATTAACAGCTCAATAGGCAGCAACATCTGCTGTATGTGACAGGCCACTGAGGCGTACATCTTCCCAGTCCCCTCTCTCTCTCTCTCTCTCTCTCTCTCTCACTCTCTTTTCTTCTCCCACTCATTTCGCTTCCCTTTTTTTAATCTCTTTCACTCCATTATCTTTCTCTCCAGCATTCTCTATGCACAACTTCATTCCAGCTTTCTGTCTACATTACTCCATTTCACACTTTTTTACAACCTTCAGCTGTGTTTTTCTCCCCTCCCGGCTTGGCTAGTTAATTGAAAGTTGAATGTGTGTGTGTGTGTGTGTGTGTGTGTGTGTGTGTGTGTGTGTGTGTGTGTGTGTGTGTGTGTGTGTGTGTGTGTGTGTGTGTGTGTGTGTGTGTGTGTGTGTGTGTGTGTGTGTGTGTGTGTGTGTGTGTGTGTGTGTGTGTGTGTGTGTGTGTGTGTGTGTGTGCGCGTGTGCGTGTGAGTGTTTGTGTGTTTGTGTGTGTGTGAGTGTGGTGACAGCACTGTCGGGCTGGTCCATGGATAGCCGCATTATTAAGTACTTCTCCCTCTCTGACGTCTCAAAGCAGATGAGAATGAGTGAGTGGCTGGTTGCCTGTCTGTCAGTAAGAGATTACTGCTGCTGCTCAATCGGATTCCTCTCACTCCGTTCAGCTCGCACAAAGAGACACGCAGCTGCTAGAGCCATCCAGGGGCATCGCTCAAAGCTAATGAATATATCAAGTTAACTCCAGCACTTGAGCTTTGGGAGTTATCCCTAGTGTGGCTATGAGAGAAAGGGTGAGGAGAGGGCAAGAGAATTAGCCATGCTCAAGTGGCTATGATTGGCCAGAAAATCTCAAGGCTGATTCAGGTCTCGTTTTTTTTTTTTTTCTTTTCTGGAATGTTTGTAAGGAATTCTCATCAATGTGCTTTAAAATGGCAAATCCAAGTGCAAGGCCAGACTGCCAACCCCCATTTCTCATCCTCCTCTCACCTGTTCCACACTACAGAGCTCTCAGCATTGATCCAGACACACCCGGCTCCTCACCATCAATCATAACACCAGCTCTCCCCTCGTGCCGCACAAGGTCCACCCGTCCTGCTTTCCCATTTTAGCCACCCAGGTAAAGACATTCATCAGCCATTTTAACACTATCTCCTTTTTTTTTCTTGCTTTCTGCTGCTCTCTAGTCTCCTTCCTTTATTGCTTAGGTACTCTATAGTGTCTGTTTGTGTTTCATACTGTGAAGCAGCTAGCAGACAGAGCGAATCATACCTCTGAGAGAGGAAGCAGGAGAGAGAGAGAGAGAGAGAGAGAGAGAGAGAGAGAGAGAGAGAGAGAGAGAGAGAGAGAGAGATGAGTGAACAGTTTTTGACACAAAGAGGTCACTCCATAAATCTTAGGTAGATAGAGCAATCCCATCTGAGCCAGTTGTGGGTAAGGCCTGAAACAGGAGTCACCAGGGTCAAGAGAGAAAGTGGAAGAGAAAGAAAAAGCATAGTGAGATGTTATCCATGAGAGAGAGAGAGAGAGAGAGAGAGAGAGAGAGAGATGTTTTTTCTCTCTCTCTTTTTTTTTTTGTTCTTTCCTCTTTTTTTCAGCCATAGTTATTTCACTGCTTCTAGCTATCCCATGCGGTCTAATCAGGAAAGTGAAAAATCTTGCTGTAATTAATCCTGTGAAAGGGCCAGGGCTAATTATAACAGGTGAGCGATGATTCTCTTGCTCACATTCTCTTTCTCGCTTTCCCTCTCTCTCCTTGCTGCACATCGATCTTTTTACACTCACCTCCTCATTCATGATTGATAGTGGAGTGTGTTCAAGCGCCTGCAAATCTCCTCTGCTGTGGAGTGTGTAGTGTGTGTGGTGTTGTTTTCACACTCTGTTTTTGTTGCTGCTCTAAAGCTGCAGATAAGCCACAATACATTTTATGTAAGTGAAATATAGTGTTGAATAAAAACTACCGGGTTGACAGCTGGGTGCCACAGACTAAGTTATAATGAGAACTGAGGACTCTGCGAGTGTCGTTTTGTAAAACTTTCAGTGTTTTGTTATTTATGTGTTAGTTTACTTTTGGGAATGCTCTCGGTAAAGCAGGTGAAGCATGACATGTTCATTTGGTAAGAAAGGATTCACAGTCGGGGAGGAATATTTCTGTCCTATTGTCAGCAGGCATTCGTTAACACAGCAGCAGTCACACTCACTGGATTTGCTTGTAGGAGTGTTATCTGTACACCCAAATTAGCTCTGATAGCCAGATGCAGCCAAATGTGACTGCTACTGCCATCATCTTTCAGATTTCATTTTGTAACAAGTAGCACAGTGTTTTCCAGTATGATTAAGAAGCAATATATTGACTGTGCTTTAATTAGTGCCAACATGCCCAAATATTTTCAGCACTTCAGCAGGTTTTATCATCTGATCTTACTCTGATTAAACTTTAGATAAAAAATTTTGGGGCTTTCGTTTTGGGCTTTGTTTTCTGCTCATGCTTGAAAACTAAGCCTTCGATATACAGTATAGCGCCTTTTAATGCCTCATATAGACTTCTCTGGGCTCTTTTATATATGCAGTATACCAAGAGTATATATATATATATATACACATTGTGAACTGTACTCTTTGAACTGTACTGTAACTACTGCAGGCTTGTTTATATTAATAAATACAGCAAATATTCATATAAATTTATATTTACAGTATTTTAGCTGTAATTATATAAATTATATATAATAAATTATTATATATATAATATATATTTTATAATATACAGATGTTTATACTGTAATTCACTTAGCCCTTATTTTGCTGGGTAGGTTTCATTTTTTATTGTAAAGGAAATTTGTATTTTATTGCAGATGTTTATTTTTGCTGAAACCATTATTGCTAGTAACTGAAATCACAAAGTTTGCACAAAAGCTCCATTAACAAACTCCATTAACTAGTTAAAGTTTAAAAGTATGGTTCCTAGCTACCATTTTAAACATTAAAATTACTTAGCTATTGCATTAACAGTTTATTAAGATGGCATACAAATGTGAAAGTTTTACCAAATCAAAGTAGTATCACTAAAGAGTCTAAAACTAGCATTGGATCAATGTGATACAGTAGCTACCTTACTATTACAACAATAAGCAAGTAGAAAGTTAGGAATAGAGATTACAAAGTAATGCTAGAAACATTTAGCTTAAGAAACTAGCTTTGATCTTTTCATAACAACAGTCTTTTCTAACTAACTATTAAGTATATAATCTTTTTTTTTTTTGCTAAATATTAATTGAAAGCAATGCATTGGAGACAATTATATATATATATTTTGTATACAGTCGCTCTGTTACACAAATCAGGCACAGAGAGTGATCGCAATGTTGCTTGACTGCATGATGAAAGTCTTTAACAGTAATTTACCATACAGTAATAATTTGTAAATAAGATTTTGCCTATAATGCCGTAATTTTGGCATATGTACACAAAAATCTCCCTAATACAAACTTTTAGTGGTAAATACAGAGCAAGGAAAAATTAGACAATTAATGTTGATATTATAAATTATGTACTGTATATGGACAGGTTTTGTAATAGAATCAGTGACAGCTTATGTCATCTGCGACTATAGATATCTTTAATAAGACAAACAGGACAGAGAGATGGGTCGTTGTTCTTTTCTGTCTGCCTCAGGTGATGGGGGCTCTCTATGCTGTTCAGCTGCAGAGACTGGACTTGGGCCATGGCAGCTAACCTCAGGTGCATATCTGACACACTTTGTTCTCTCAATATCTTTCCTCTGACATGGGTCTATTTCTCACATGTGCCTCAGGACTTCTCCATACTGTGACATTCGAAAACGTGCTGTCAGAGAATGAGAGGCAATAAAGAGCTGTGTCTGACTATGAGCTACTTGTTATCTCAGTACCTGCTTTCTTCCAGGTCTGAAATCCTCTCACTATGTTGATTTTCTGTACTGCTTCTGGTTATTGAGCATAACTGGCAAGACAGATGTTTATTGTAAGTGTAAAATTTTATACTTTATTAATTAAATAATCAGTGTATTCTGATACATCACCTGATCCATAGAGACATCAGCGCTATGCTTAATGAGTTTGGTATGTTTGGAGAATTACAATTGGTCATATGGGACATATACAATAAAATGCTAAAACAAAAATAAAAAAGAGTGTGTAAAGAAATGGATCTTATACCGTTACATTATCAAAATGCTTCTGGATATATTAGTGAGATAAATCAGGGTGACCACTTCTACTGTGAAGTTCTCAAACTCAGTTTAGGTTTTTCTAGTCATCTTTTAACCACCATCGAAGCCAGACTGCAATTAGAGTGAAATGTCATTGGGTCCAGTGTGGCCCACATCTCACTCAAGCTCCTCTCCACCCAAAACACTTCTTGTAATGGGAGCATGGAGGCATTCTGCCTCATCTGCCCCTCTCAGCCAAACACAGTTCGCACAGACCTCAGTTTCATGATCTGATTTCAGCTAGTTGTCAGCTTTGGTTTCACCCGGGTCCTGTGCCAGCTCCACATCCATTACTCACCTAATTGATGTTCAGGCTTGTGTGCTGAGTGTTCGCCCTACAGATTAACCACCCAGAGCCTTTTCCACTGCAACCACTGTGGCCCCAAAGCCGCTCAATTTGGAGTTTCATCTGGCGTTACATTAGATGGTGTTGTCCCGGAGGCCATGGGAAAAACCTTGTGTGTGTATATGGTGGATGGAGCAGAACATAGGTTCTGCATCAGGCTATAAATTCAGGGCACTGCATACAGCACCTTGAAGAGGCAGCGATAAACGTGCTTGAATGTTGCTAGTCCTGGGCTTTCAAAATCAGGCCAAGTATTGTAGAATGTTTTTAAGACAATCTTAGCAATACTATGAGCAAACAGAGCAATTTGGAGATGATTTGAATTATAGATCCTTGGATGCAGTGGAATTGTCACATATTAGCAGGAAGCATTATACCTTAATGTATATTAGATTTTGAACTAGGTATTTAGTAATACTTAGCATTAAATAAGAGTAAAATTATGGCCAACCTCAACATATTGTAAAAATGCACACAGGGTTAGGGTTGTTGTAATTAATAATCGAGTTTAATACAATTATTTGTACCATAAGAGAGGCTGACATAATACTTGTGTCACGTTGTGTTTCCTGGTGTTATTATTTTATTAGTATTCTATAAAACAAATCTATATAGTGCAGATTTGTATTTCAGAATAACGCTGCAAACAATTATAAAAGCATTTGTCTCTTAAGAGAAAAGCTCTAATCACATCAGATTGACCTTGTATTTCTTTTTTTGTGGGAGGTAATTTACATTGGGATGACAGAACAGTTGGTGCCAGTGCTGTGCTTGCCAAATGTTAATCCACCTCCAGTCGGCTGGTATCCAAGCTACTGTTGTTAATAATAAATGTAGGGCCTGGTTTGAAGAAGTTATCTATTTATAGTTTATTGTGTCTTAGTATAAAATACTTCACTAAAAAATGCATGTTGTTTGCTTGTGTCTATGAACTGTATTATATCTCTGTACCTCATAATACAGCTTAATTAATTTACCTATGTATTATAG
The DNA here is from genome assembly GCA_030347435.1 of Clarias fuscus. Lineage (NCBI taxonomy): Eukaryota > Metazoa > Chordata > Actinopteri > Siluriformes > Clariidae > Clarias > Clarias fuscus. The sequence continues at coordinate 18,126,436 of CM059211.1, read as the reverse complement.
TTAGAGCTATATTATGAGTTTTATAACAGAAGTAACATAAAGGTTGGACAATACAACAATGCAAGCAATGTGTTAGTTATATAGTGATGCTTTTGTTTCTCAGTATGCTTGGTTGCAGAAAAATCACTTGCTTGAAAAATATCATCAGCATCAGGAAACTAGTCAGTAAAAGCATTCATTTAGTTTCAGGACATGATCCAAATGTCAGAAATGGCATTGCGTGAGCAATATTATGCAATATGTTATATAAATAGTGCGACAATTGGGGGGTGTAGCATGTACCGTTCTATAGCCTATACACTATTCACCCCAATTAAAAAGGAGCTTTCCCCAATTGTAAAGGAGTTTTGTATGAGCCTGTATTTATGTTTATATAAGCATACTGGGTTTGGCACCTGAGCAGACACAATGGGTCAAGATTAATTTTCTGGACTTTTCGACTGAGAGGAAATCATAAAACCTAAAATAAAAGAAATCAGCTAAAACTGTAAGGACTGTATTTTCAGTACTGTTTGCTAAAGGTATTTGAGGAGAAGCAGTTGTGTATTGTAATAAATAAGATAAATTGGCGTTTTTTTGTAAGAATATTCTAAAGATTAGTTCATTCATTACATAATTCAATGAACAAAAAAAAAAAAAGAAACTACCTCACCTTACTTTAGTTTATAGCTAAAATTACCTCTTGTATTGTTCTGTGAAATAACTGGAATTATTGGTTATCATCAATAAAAACAGCTCAGCTATGTATTATTTTTTATTAACAAGGGTGTTATAAAGTCAGTAGCATGCTTAGTCAACATCCAGCCTCACAGGTAAAACAGATCATGGTTCTGTTCGGACTTAACTTAGATTTATATAAGACATAAGAGTATGACTTAAATGTTGGCACTTCACACGAATGTGTCTAGAAAATTTAATTTAGATTGTATTCGAAAAAAATTTTTTTGCAATAGGTTGTGTGAATGTAATAGACTGTTATGAAAAAAAAAAGTTATGGGATGGTGGAATTTAGTTAATTTACTGAAGCCTAGAAAGGCTTGTGTTTATTTTGAGAGCTAAATATAAAATCAGTAGCTAAATTCGACAGCAATTACCCAATAAGCTTTTCTATTTAATGCATGACGTTAGTCAAGGTCCTGAAGAATTATTATTATTGTTGTTGTTGTTGTTGTTTATTTATTTATTTATTTATCTATAATTATTATCTAAACTTTTCTTGGATAGACCATTCTCAGAGCTGACTAAAGGTTAAATGAGGGTGAACGTGAAAATCGTGGTGATTCTCGATTCAGAGTATCCGATGGCGACCTCCATCACAGCAGATGTGTGGATAGATGATTTACTTTTCCTGGAAAGAAAGAAAGAAAAAAAAAACTTGGTGAACAAATCCGACATCGCCTGTGAAATCGGATCGCTCATGCTCGGAAGCAATGAATAAATAAAATAATAAACCTGTCCAGAGAGCCTTCCACAAGGCAATAATAAAATGACTAATTTCCCTGAATCATATGCTGTGAAGATTTCCATCTACCTCCAAAAGCGGATAGTCAATCAGAAATGTACAATTAGTGAATTTTATCATTAATATTACACTAAAAATATTTGTTCTCTAATCAATATTTAAAACGATTTTTTTTTTTTAGCTTGTATCTGTAGTCTCCAGTCGAAGTTGGAACTCGGTGCACTCGCTTAGATTTCTTAGTGAATGAATCGTATTTGAAATGGACTGTGCAGCCTATCCTGTAGTCTAGATTAGACACACCGAGTCAGCGGCAGGATCTGAAATTGCAGGCTTTTTTCTCCACAGAGCTATTTCAAAATTGTGTCTTCCGGTTTCTCTTCACGTAAAATTGAAGTGCGTCATACGTTACGCACACTACGTTCTGTGTATCCTTGGCAACGCCAGCACGCGCTATCGTTTCACTCGGAGTATTCATAGTGCATTTCTTCAACAGCGTATCAGCAGCTTCAGCTCATTCTTAGTTTTTGTTTATGTCGTTCGATTAATTTATTTTCGTTTGATTTATTTTGATTGGTTATTATGATTTCGTTTTAATTGAAATAAAAAAGAAAGTAATAGTCTGCAATAAAAAAACATGTTAGCATACTATTTTAAAGCGATAAAGATAAAAGATAAAAGATGAAGAAAAAAAAACATAAGCGGCAATCCCATAATACTACAGCTACTTACAGATCATCTATCATCGTAAAGCTGCTGTTCTTCCTCTACGGCTCTCTGCCTGTTAAACCGAGGCCTAAGACTCTCTCCAATGGCAAAAGCCAGTGTTCAGTGTCAGTCAAAACCATATTTAATCGACCTAAATATCTTCATAAAAATATAACTGCAAACAAACCGACTAGCAACAAAACTATTAGGCTCTACTGTCAGTGCCCGATACCGTGTTATCCAAATAGCCACCCGTCTGGACCCGAATTAATGGCAGACAGGAAAGAGCTGATTTGTAATTTCCACGCATATAAAGAAGTAGCGTCATCCTTTCTACATGCTGCGCAAATCCCCTGGAAAAAAAAGGTTTTTAAAAAATCCCTCGACGAGAAAAATATGGGAGCAAGAACAGCGGGTGATTTTTAGAGATGAAATATCTTACTGCTGATGTGTGCTGGCCCTTTGCGCTTGAGTTATGGCACCAAAGATTTGGAGCAGCTGAGAGGGACGATCTCTCTCTCTCTCTCTCTCTCTCTCTCTCTATCTATCTATCTATCTATCTCTATTCCTCATCAACTATATACTGCCTTGCTTCACATCTACTTATTTCAGATAATAATAATAATAATAATAATAATAATAATAATAATAATAATAATAATAACAATAATAATAGCAATATAATATATTTCATTGAATAATGTATATAAGGATAAGAATAATACGCACTTACTTTCACATGAAGTAAAAGCATTTTGTCGAATTTAATGTTTAACTGGTTTTTATTTACTTTTTTAATCATGGGCCGCAACGAAATTTAGAGTCATCGATTGTTAAGTAGGCTAAACCAAAATTCCTATCGACAAATCATTAATATGGAAGAAATAGTGGGAGTATTAAGTATTCTAATCGGGTTTGAGCTCCTCCTCCTCCCGGCCATGCCCTCTAATTAACGGGGCTCCTTCTTCACTAAAGCTCGCACTGGACTGCAACATAGTCAAAGAGCATGAGACAGGGAGGGAGAGAGAGAGGGGGAGAGAGAGAGAGAAAGTGCCACTGGATATAATTGATTGTCTCGCTATCAACAATAACTTGTTAGTATAGTCAATTCCGGCTGCTTTTGAGGCTGGCTGTTTGTGCTGAGGCTTCAGAGGCTCTCGGATTGTCGAGCTCGCCGAGCTTGATCCCATTCTATAGGAGCTGTGGTCTGAAGAACTGCCACTTTAAAAGGACTCGAAGTTCTCCAACCCTGCGGCAAAACCAACCTCACCATGTTGGCGGGCATGTAATTGCAAACATTTTTGGACTGTGTCTTCATATTCGTTTTTTTTTTCTATTCAAAGTCCAGCAAAAATAATACGACTATAACTGCCGTAAATAAGACTGTAAATTTTCCTTTTATTTTAATCTCTGAAATATTTGCGGCACAAGCAGAAAACAGGGGGAAAAATAATGACCTCCAAAGAAGACGCAAAAGGCGCCTCGGTTGAGGAGAGAAGGCGCAGTCCGCTGGACCATCTGCCTCCTCCTGCCAACTCCAACAAGCCTCTCACGCCCTTCAGCATTGAGGACATACTAAACAAACCTTCGGTGAAACGAAGTTACGCGCTTTGCGGCACGGCGCATCTCCTATCGGCCGGTGAGAAGCTCCCATCGGGGGCTCATCCGTTAGGAAGCCGGGCTCTGCTCACTCACACCTCTCCTCTGTGCGCGCTGGAGGAGCTTGCCAGCAAAACCTTCAAAGGACTCGAAGTCAGTGTTCTTCAGGCCGCTGAAGGTAAATACATAAATCTGCTTATTGTGAATAGAAATTCTGAAATTGTTGTGTACGCTTGATTTGCACTTTAGGAAGGAAAAAAAAACTTGGCTTCAAATATTGGAATGCTGGACGTTTGAAATTTTATATTAATAGTGCTTTTATTTCGTTCTTCAGAACTCTATTAAAAAATGTGGTAAATGGGTTATACAATACAATGGGTTATACAATATGCCGTTTATCATAAAAAATAATATAAAATAAAATTTAATAGCGTGCGTCTATTAAACGTCTATTTTTTTTTACCAAATTGTTAATAAATATAGTGATGATATTAATAGCTACCAAAAGCATTTAATTAACATGTACATATAATTGTATACTAGAGCAGCTTAAAAGCTAGGAGACATATATCTAGGTGCCCGTTACATTTTTATTATTATTAGATTGTATGAGGAATAATAATAATAATAATAATAATAATAATTATTATTATTATTATTATTATTATTATTATTATTATTATTATTATTATTATTATTATTGTTGTTGTTGTTGTTGTTGTTATGCTGTGTTTTTTTTTTTTTTACTGTTCTTTTGTTTTTGTTGTTAATCGTTATTGTTGTTAAGGTTATTGTTTTTACTGATGCTATTTTTGGTGATTGTGTCCCCTTTTTTTACATTAATATAACAAATGCTGGGTTTAAAATGTTAATGTTCGATTTTTTTAGGAAGAGACGGCATGACATTGTTTGGCCAGAGGAATACTCCCAAAAAGCGTAGAAAGTCGAGGACGGCCTTCACCAATCATCAGATATATGAGTTGGAGAAGCGGTTTCTCTACCAGAAATATTTATCTCCGGCCGACCGGGATCAGATCGCGCAGCAGCTAGGTTTAACCAACGCGCAGGTCATCACCTGGTTCCAGAACCGACGAGCCAAGCTTAAGCGCGACCTGGAGGAGATGAAAGCGGACGTTGAATCGGCCAAAGCCATAGGCTCGGTGTCCTTCGAGAAGATGGCCAAATTAGCGGACCTGGAAAAGTGCGCAAACGGCACGGCTGCGCCTCCGGTAAACGAATCTGCGGGACTGTGCGGGAGAGAGCGGGACAGCACGAGCCAGCGGCCTGCGTCTCCGACATCACCGCTCACAGACCACACGACTAGCAAAGACAGCTCCGAGGACGAAGAGGAGGAAATAGACGTTGATGACTGATGCTCAGCATCCAGCGTTTACGAACCTCTTTTCCTTAAAACAATAGAGTTTAAAGTGCCATTAATGCACCAAATGTATTTAAGAGACTCATGACAAATGAAAACACAAAAGCATGGACAGTTTTCTCAGATTTATTTATGCAATGACAGTTATCTAAACATCGCAATCATGTAGCTTATTTATTTCAAACAAACTGTTAGTTGAAGGAAAGCAATAAGTACCTTGACATGATCTCTCTCTCTCTCTCTCTCTCTCTCCCTCTCTACTCTCTGACACACACACACACACACATCCACACACGCACACACACACACAAAAATATAATTGCCCGTTTAGGCCATATAGAGAACTTACCGTGTTTTGAGGAAATGTATAATGCATGTTATATTTTATGTTACAATTTTATTTTTGTTAAAAAAAAAAAAAAGACTGCAGATCTGTTATGAATAGCTCCGAAACGTTCAAAGGCTACAATATTCACACGTGTAGAGCGTGTGTCCATGTAATGCGTATATAGGACTGCAACGTCTTCAACGTTTGATATATCAAATTTTGTTACAAAACATTTCATACTAACGTTACTGCGTGTGGGTGGAAAAGGATAATTCTGCTTCAATTTAGACGGTGACATTTTGAATATATTTCTTATGGTTTGTATGCCTGTAAGTGCCTTTTAAACCAAGACATCATTTAAACCCAGTGTAAAAAGTGTAATGTATTTAAAGAAAATAAATGCTTTTTTCTCAAAAATCTTCATATTAGTGGTTAGTTTCATTTTGCTATTTTAAATAGCGTAGTCGTTTTCTAAATAAATGATCACACGAGATATTTATATATTAGAGATATTTAATTAAACACCGAGCTAATGAATAGGCTTTATTTTTATTAACATCAGCTGCGCGTGCTGCAAAAGCAGACATCTCGTTTTTTCAAACAAAAGTGGATTTTTACAAACATGAACTAACCTCTGCCCTTTCTGTCTCGCCTTTTTTTTTTCCTCCTTTCATTTTCAAACAGGCGTAACCTTTGCCCATTCGACTCCTGTTTTCAATGAGCTACCTTCAATAGATTTATGTGAGAAACAGAAATCTGGATGGGTGAACGTGTGCATAAATGGCGCCTGAAAATGCCGGGTTTTGGGCCAGTTTCTCGGCGGTTGGGATGCAGGGTTTGCCGAAAAGCGACGGCGCTGTCATTTTTAGCGCGGAGCGTGAAACTCGGGGACAAATGAGCAGCCTTCCCTCATCTGACAGCCTACAATGGAGCATCTCCAGCCTCCCGCGGCTCTCAATGCCGAGACAAGCGTGTCCCGTCGCCCAGAAAAGGACACAAGCGTTTGGAGGCCATATGGTTTTTGAATTTTCTTCACAAATTCAGACAATTTGATGGATTGAGTTAGCCCTCCCTTCAAAGTGTTTCGCTCAATTTTCACAAAGGCATTAATGCATACATAGTCTTGTGCGAGGGCATCTGGGCCCATTAATGTGCCCCCTTTTCTTTTTTCCTTTCTTAGTCGACTGTTTTAAACCAGTCTATGAATCACAATGAAAAGGACTTGGATTGTTAAGAGATGGCCTTCTGTCTTTATGTGTTTGTATGAGGGGCTTTTGGGGAAACAGATTTAAACGGTTTATATTGTGCATAGATTGGCCTAGATTTAATACTAGGCAGGGGAAACAGGTCAAATATTTGACATTATCCATACCCTAAAATAGTTATTAACGCATTTATTTTTGTTTTCCCTTGTTATGATCTTAAATATGATTGCAGATATTTAATTCAATATTAAATATAGCCATAAAAATATAATACTAAGCTGCAACCACCACTAACAACCCCCACAACAACAATATTATTATTATTATTATTATTATTAATAATAATAATAATAATAATAATTATTATTATTATTATTATTATTATTATTATTATTATTATTATTATTATTATTATTATTATTATTCATGCATTACTTAATGTTGTGCTTCCTAAGACAATATACATATTATTTTATTTTGAGTTTGTATATTAATGATCATTTAACATTTAATTTTCTATTCATAAATGCTTTTTTATGCTTTTTGTGCTCATCATGAATATATTTATATTCAATAAGACTAAAGTAAAATTCTTCTATTTTCAGTTTACCCACTTTATTGCGAGTAGTTATTTTGGCTGTGATTAAGCTGCAGTGAGGATGAGCAGCAGTGTTTTGCAGAAGGCACCTGATTAAGATCACAGACAGAGAAAACTTCATTCATACCCCTCTTTCTTCTTGCATCAACGCATGCTATTGAAATTATACATTTAGAGGATAAAAACGGTGTAATGATTCGATTTTAAGGATCAATGTGGACACAGCCTAAGATAAAAGATAAGGCAGATACCAACGTCACTTCCTGTGTATTCCTAACGTCACTGTCAGTAGGGTACTTAAATGTGGAATCTTTATTCGTGCACAATAAGATTATATCGTATTTAATAACTGATATTTTTGTACTCTTTTCATTTTTGTGCATGTTTATCTTATTGCGCATGATTGATGATCGCGTTGACAGTGCAAATCAAAGATTGACTTGTTACTAACTTATCAGTAGAGCTAGATGTCGAATAATGTCTAATGCTTACCCTAAATTTAAGTTTAGCTTGTCTCCCTTGATACCTCGCTAAACTTCTTACACTACAAGATTTTTATAGCCTTACCTACAGAGTAATACTAGTGAATAGCCTATACAAAGTTTGCTGATATCGTAGGGCCAGGCGAGTTACTGGAGCACAGTTCTCTATTTTATGAGGTGCTGTTAAACGTGGCAAAGATAAGTAATACTACAATCCGAAAGAGCAGAACGTGGTAATTAATCCCCAAGTCTTAAGTGTATTTCAACTCAAGAAAGAGAGAAAAAAATCACTAATTCAATCGTCCGGAAAATTGAAGTTTGATGCATGAGTCTCTGCTGAAACAATGGGGTTTGCACACACAGCTTCTCTCTCCATGGCTGCCTAATTGTACAGAGTAGAAGATGTTTTTTTTTTAAACAATATTCTTTACTATTACTAATAATATCCGTTAATATTAGCATGATATTTAAAATGACACTAAATAGTTAAACGTGAGTCAGACAGACAGACAGACAGATAGATAGATAGATAGATAGATAGATAGATAGATAGATAGATAGATAGATAGATAGATAGATAGATAGATAGATAGATCTGTGAATGCATATAAGGATAAATATTTTTTCGTGCACGTCACACTTAAAAAAAACAAACATTTTATTTCGTTTGAACACATGGTGACAGCGCGTGCAACTGAAGATTTCAAGTCGTTAACGGTTTAAAAAACTTTTCATGGACTCCATCCGAGACTTCATGTCATAGTAGTGTATGATTTGAGATGAAATATTAACTAGATTAACCTAAGGGGAAAGCTTGATTGATCACTAAATAGGTCGCATTTGAAAGTTTTAGTTATAGCGCTCCTGTAGAACCCCTTAATACTTCAAACTTCAATTTTACGGACGATTGAACTAAGCGTGTCCCTGACAAAATTGATATATGTATTAATTTTCTTTAACTGTTGATTAATTACTCTTCACTGGAAGAATTATACGAGGCTTCTCACCTCGGATTTGCATATTAATCAAATTCTAGTTGATAATTCAAACGGAAAAAAATGGATCTGGGGGAATTGAGAAGCATAACTCGAAAAATATACCTAAGCCAGATATTTTTCCCTCCCTTGCTGCTAAGCTGCTTGTCTAGTGTATTAAAATCAAAGATGCAGAACGAGTTAGCCTGGCTATTTGGTGAAAACAGAAATTGCCTGTCCAGTTTTATGATGTGTTCATGCTGAGCAGGCAGATCTTAATGCGACCTGTCAAAATGTCCAAGATTTAAAGGAGAAAGAGGCTTATTCAACACATAAGGTGTGTGTGTGTGTGTGTGTGTGTGTGTGTGTGTGTGTGTGTGTGTGTGTGTGTGTGTGTGTGAAAACGTTTTTATATCCTGGTGAAGAATTCAAATATCTTTAAAATTATAGGAATATCTGATATTTCCGAACTTTTGGGTCAATTTAAATGGTTCACAACAACTTTTTAAATAAAAAAAATAATAACTGAGGTCAAGATCAGATTCAGGTGTAATAGCTGCTTCAATAACTTTGCCAAATGAAGACCATAACAAGGATAGTAAGACAAGGTTTTTAGTTGTATTAGTGGAAGTAGTAGTTTTATTAGTAGTATAGTAGTAGGACTATTTTTTTTTTCAGAATACAGTAAATTACTTACTTACTCTCCTGAGACCCTGACTGTGTGTTAGCTAGTACTTTGTAATTTCTTCCCACTGTACTTATTAGTACCCAACAGAAAAGATAGATATATAGAAATATCCAACAATACTCACTTGTATATAACAAGGATTTATATATACAGTATATATTTATAAATATATATATCCTTGTAATATACTCATGTATATGTAATTGGGACATTTAGGGTCTCAATGCCCAAATAAAAAACAATAATAGCCCATATCTTATTAATGATATTTTTCTGAAAATGATGAAATTGTTTTAATAATATAACAATTAACAATTAATTTACTTATTTAAATAACTTTGTTATTATATTTTATTTTAATATATGTCACATTCTGTTTGCTATGTGTTTCCTGAAGTTAGAAACCTAATCTAAAGCCTATGACAAATAAAGTCACATAAATAAATATTATGATTATGTTAGTGGATCACAACAGTGTAATAGTGTACTCAACGTGCAATATAGAAACAAATACTAGAGGCGATAGTAATGCAGATATATTTTCCTTTTGTGTTGTCTTTATGGATTAGTCTGTGAGATTGAATTCAGAGAGAGAAACAGAAACATTTTTATTTGCTCTGAAATGGAGATAATAACGCATGTCTTGAAGCACATTGAAGTGAAACATAGATACTGTCTCTAAAATTTGTTCTTGACTTTTACATGTAAACAGCAGGGGGCGCTAGTATACTACAGTGCTGACTGAATTCAGTTCTTGTTTTACTATGGATGCAAAAAAAAAAAAAAAACATTCTCCAGTAAGAGTCTAATCAACCTTGTACCAATAATAATCCAATTAACAGTCTAAACAACTACCCAAAGGACACTCTTTGTCCTACTGGCATTGTCGCATTCCTAACTTTGAGACATCAGACACTGTCCATTAACCATCTCAATGTCTATGTTCCATTACAGCTGCATAAACAAACACTAAATGTCATTACATTGTTAGTTCTGCCATAAGTACACTATGTGACATAATTATAATAGTTATAGTACAGACACATCATGATGCACTCACAATTTAATTTCTTTGTCTCAATATTTAGACATGTATTTGTGTATTTTATGAGTTCATGGTAGAAAGGGGCAAAGAAAAGTCTTATGCTTCCTTAAAATGAAATTAAATTCAGGCAAGGTTAGGGTGAATTTGCAGATGCTTTACTCATGGTTGTCCTGTAGCACAAAGTGGCAGAAGGAGATCTGAAAGATTACAGGTGAAGCACTTGCCACAAAAACCAAAAGTGTTGGGGTTGCAGCCAACACTACTTTTCCTGTTGATTTGAATGTGTAGTTCTTGATCACAGATAGTCCTTTCTCACATATAATTTATATAATTTAATTTAAAATAAAATACCAAAAAACTATTTGCAGGTAGTTCTAAATAACAGCGATTAGTTAAAAATTTAGTCCAGCATTTTTAATCATAGTTTTAAAAAGATGATGAAAAATGTATAGGTCTAGAACAAATTTAATATGACAGTTGCTTGTAACGGATTAGAGTTAAATTAAAGAACAAAATTGTCTGAAAAATAAATAGCAACAGAAATGGTTTTAGGCCATGTCCACAACCACAAGTGTCTGTAGGCTAATAATGAGCATTAATAGCATTAACGCATAGTTAGTACTGTTACACATCTAATTATTTCTGTTACATTTTCTGTCTGTCTGTTCTACTGCAACATCTGTGCATATTCTTCTGCTTAATTGCATTATGTGAATCAATATTTGTGTACCTTTCTAGAACCTCTTCTTGTCAAGCACTCGTTTACTGCATTGTAATCGTTGAGGTTTAGCCAATTACCACTAACACAAGATAACCTTTAATCTTGAATGTCAGAATGGTAAATAGATTCGAACATTGATTTATATCTAGAGATGTTTGACTTTATGTAGCATTGGCAGTTAGATGGGCAAACAAATAATACAATTCAATTATAAATTACATGAATTAATCAGCATACTGTTAGTTCCTCACATGGCATTGGCTTGGGCTCTAGGCTGACTGTGTGTTTTTTTCAAATATATTTTTTGTTTACGTTTCGCCATTGCCTATGGCGTTCTTCGTTCTTCTTCTTTTTACTAACAATAATAATAATAATAAGAAGAAGAAGAAGATGATTATTTTAATGAGGGTAGGTTGTCAAGTCAGACAAATGTGAAGGCTGCCACCGTGTGGAGGATATTTCTACTTCATTTCCACTTTATTTGGGGACAGCAATGTAGCATTGGATAATAGACTTCCATCGCCATCTAGTGGAGAACTCATTCAAACGCATCTCAAAATACACATACTGCACACATACACATTTGTGCCATACAAGCGCATATGACAGCTGAATGGAGACCGAATCTAGTGTTACACTCTGCGATTCCGGCGTTTTTTTTGTTTGTTTGTTTTTTTTTACGATTATTCTTTGCCACAGTGTATGAACTAATCCCAATAAGTGCTCTGTAAGACGTACAACAACACGTGTCCTTCATATCAAATTATTTATTAAGTACACACCGACGTACAGCAAAGGTTTATATCTTCAACGGGGGGGCATAAACTAGTTTAATAAGATTAAATAATCTATATGAACAAAGCATTTGTGTGCTAATTAATTTATCCTCCATGTCGTGTCCACTTTTGTGCTGTTGTAATAATTGCGATGACACATTTAGTAAACTGTTATTATTTTTTTTTTTTCAAATATATTTTTTGTTTACGTTTCGCCATTGCCTATGGCGTTCCTCGTTATTCTTCTTTTTACTAACAATAATAATAATAATAATAATAATAAGATTATTATTATTAGTAGTAGTATTAGTAGTAGTACTATACTGTACCCTCATCCATTCCATATAAAATTGTATTACTTAATAAAAATATCGGATACTCCACATGTTTTGTACAGTATGAATCTTATGATGCCGTGGATCCTCCCATTGGAAGATCGGTTGCTCAATTCTAGCCAATCAAAGAGGCTTTGCTGGACTGCGCCTTTGCCTAAGGGGCGGGGTTAGATGAAGGCAGTCACCACCCACAAGCCAGGAAACCCTGCGAGCGAGGAGAAGAGTGTAATGTGTAATAAGCTCTATTTGAACCTGATCATGGTTAAATTCAGTTGACGGGATTTAAAGGTGATAATGTTTTTGCGGTGACAGGGCAGGTAAAGTAATATCAATTTAATCCATATTTAAGACTAGGGTCAGCACACGTCGTTGACGGGTAAAGAGTTTGTAGAAATAGGTTAAAGGTTAAAGCTAAAAATAAGATAATGTAATTAGTGATATTATTAGTATTATTTCAGATTGAAGCCCACGTAAATGTCTGCCCGTCTTTCTGTACGAAAGAACGCTGTGGCTAACGTATTTTTAGTAAGATTGCGTGTCTTACGCCTTTTTCGGCTATGCTGTACTTCTTTCGTTCGGTAATCGGAGAGTGAATCACAGATGAGAAATCGAAAAAGTAAACCGGATAAAGATTGTCTTCAAACGACTCCAAATCGTTAAAATGCACTTATACCACTTCAGTGGTGTGAATATTAACTAATCCCAGTTAAAATATTCAGTTTAGATTTTCTAGTTACTATCTATTGGTGCATGTGCTTGTTTTTATAGAGCAAGTACCTCATTAGAAGCTTATTTTAAAGTAGATTCATCCAGAACATAACTGTCCACAACTTTTCCACAATATTTTGATTTCACTTGTCCTGCAGGTTAAACTTCAGGCAGAAACATAAGCAAAAGTTTCATTAAAGTTTGCACCCACAGTTTGAGGTATGCGCAGTACGTTGTCCAAACTTGCGGTTTACAATCTGGCACATAGCCGCTCATAACTTCCCTTCTACTCAACATTTTGATTTCATTTATGACACAGGTTTAACTTCAGGAAAAATACTTAAGGACTGGCGAAGTTTCATTAAACTCAGTCCAGTCCATCTGGCTGGACAGACATACAGACAGAAGATTTGCTGAGACTGCTTTCTGGTCGTCTGATGGATGAAACATTAAGATATCATTGAAAAAGCAAGCTCTAACCAATGTACAGACAAAACCGTTAACTTTTATTTATTAAACTTTTTTTAAATTAAATTTATATTTAATAAAAAAGTTTATTTATTAAACTTTTTTTTATTAAAAAACTTAATAACTTTTTTATTTATTCTTCACTTATAGTTCACTTTTCTGAAGTATAAATATTTTTTTCCATGTCAAGATAATCAGGCCAACTGAGATGTTAGATTGAATTGCTTTAATTGAGCTCTGTCCAGTTGAATAAACTATATTACAGTATGTGGTGTTCAATGGTCAACACAGCTCCAACCTTCACAAAAACCAAAGTAAGGTATTACAGTATACTGCTTATTTAAAAAGGGTAATGAGATGAAAGCTGTCAGGTTTTATGCCAATCCATGCTACCTATAATTTTTGCTATGTGCAGAACAAGAAGTTTTATTCATTTTGTTGATCATGTGTGGGAGTATTATTTGATGGATATTTGTCTGTTAGAATATGCTCCTCCTAATTCCTTTGATATAATAAAGTATCAAAACAAAGTCCACTGAGTGATATAGTACATTTACCCCTTTTAGTCAATTTTTTAAAGTAGGGCAGCACAAATCGATGGACTGTGCTTTCAATTTATGGCATGGAAGCATTTTTTGACATGGCAGCACAAATTGGCAGATCAGGTTATGTTCATCCAGCAGGTGTGCCATGTGTGCCTCACGTGTGCTACATTTGCAAATATGTATGTAAATTAAATAAATTTTAAAAGTTTATAAGTGTCCCTCTCACAATGTACAGTGTACAGGAGCCAGTTTTTTTTAATATATATATTTAGTTATATTATTTAGAAATGTCTGAACCGCAGGACAGCCATTGATTAATTAATCCTGTACTGTAGGTACTTTTTTTTACTCAGCTCACTATAAGTAATTGATGACTTTAAACGATGACTTAAGACATATCTGTTTCTTCAGTACTTGTTTAATCCATGAAAAAATAACACCCCTCCCAACAGTGTTTGACTGATGATACCTACTTAGCAACCTAGTAACCCAGTATCAGGATCTATCCAATGATGGAAGTTTTGTAAGTTGCTTTGGATAAGAGCGTCCACCAAATGCTTAAATGTAAAAGTAAGGGAGCAATCCGTGCCAGGGGACATTTTGGCGCATAACACTGTGCTCTCAGTTCGGGCATTTTACACGCCCTCGCCTCAGGCTGCTGTGGATATGTTTCCTCTAATGACCTCATGTTTTATCTCATAGTGGTGCTTCACATTACTGCTTGTAATTAACACCATGGTTTTGGAACCTATGAGAAAAACTGGTTCTTAACCTATATACATTGATCTGTTCATTCATCTTAATTTTTCATAATCTACTTTTTCTATTTTTGACTTAAGCCATCCTGTGTCACGCTTTTGTTTCTGTTTTTTGAGGATTTTGTCATTTCTGTGCTTTCCACATACTTTGTCTATACATGGTAAACTATTTCATTGATTGGCTCTGTTGAGTAAGCCACGTCGACCTCAACAGCAAAAGCTCTAAATTAGAATAAAAGCGGTAGATGCTGTGACATGAGTACAGCCAATGTTTCATTAAATTCTGTCCAGTCAGTTTTCCGTGATGCTGTGACAAAATCTGTCTGGACAGACATACAGACAGAAAATATTCTGCAATATCATTAAAAGACTGAGTTATGACCAATTTACAGACAAAACTTTTCTTTTATTTATATAAATTCATTTGTCCTCATGCCATTGGCCAGGGTGATACTTAAGTACTTCATATGTAGTCCATGCAAAAGCAATCCTTTCAATCCTTTGATTCATTTAACTGCAAAATGCAGATATTGTTTGTGAGAAAAATCTTGTTACAAGAGATTGCTTAACAAAATTTTTGAATACTTAAATACATGCTTTCTCATATTCCATGTTGATTTTTAACTGCTAAAATGTAAAAAAAAAAAAAAATGCCTTGCATTTGTGGGTAATGAGTATTAAATTATCACTTATAGCCAAATATATAATAAAGTAAACGTAATGTAAAAAACTCATGTACATATAGACTATATTTGCATTAACAGCCAAAAGAAACTATTTGTTCCAATTCAAATTGTATGTATGTACGTTTTGTTTATGCTGTTAGCAAAACTTATTTGCTGTTTACCTGCTACAGTATGTTATGGTGTATATTTACATATTGGGGCATATTGGACTTGGTATATTTGCTGTAGCAGTTTTTTTTTATATCTTTATGTCGCAATATTTATTTTCATCGAGGGATGCATTAAATTTTGTCCATCTTGTCTTGATGGAGGAAGAGTTGAACTCTATAAGTTTTCTTCAGCGCATTTAAAACCTTTCAGGTCAGGTTTAATGTCAGGACAATGTGATGAAATGTGTGAAAATAAGTCATGTGTGAAAATGATTCCTTATGTTCCCAGAACATCTGAGTCTGTTGAATTTTGTCATTGTCATCCTGGAATCTGCCTGTGCCATAAAGGAAGAAATCCATTGATGTGACAACCGGGTCATTTGGTACATTCATGTAGTCAGCTGACTTCATTTTATTGCCACATAACATTTTTGAGCCTAGACATGACCAAATGAAGCAAACCGAGATCATACAACTGTCTCCAGAGGTCTGTACAGTGGCCACTATGCATGATGCATGCATCAGACCCCTTCTTGCCAATTAAAAATTAAAAAAATAGCAAGCTTAAAATGTACTCAGAGTCAAAGTTGCTTAGTTACTTTTATAACAGATTAAATTAGGTCTTTCCTGTGTAGCGCAAAAAAGGACAAGTGGATATAAATCTCAATTAAGTTTTAATTAAAGGAGCGCCCTTACAAATGAAAGTGCAATAACAAAAAAAAATGTTGACAGATGACATTTAATACAGATCACTTTCAGCTGGGGCTACACTACGGCAGAGGTGTGTAAACTACAAATCATGTGATCAATGTAAGGCAGACCATGACAAAAAAAAAATGTGTGTGTGTGTGTGGTTTTGGGTCCCTAATGCAAACAATATTTTTTAAATTATAATATAATAATAATAATAATAAATGTAAACATTAGGGACCCAAAATCACAAACACACACACATACATATATACTGTATTACGTATAATGTTGTTGTTGTTTTTTTCGGAATAAATGTGAATTTAAGCTTAAATTTTTTTTTAAACTATTAAACAGTAAAATTAATGGAATAAATATAACTGAAGTCCATGAATATTATTAATCCTCATTAACAGTATAAAACAAACAGAGACATTATTCAAGATTTTTCAACATCAGCCAGTTTTCAAAGTCTATCATGCATTTCAGTGAGGGGAAAAAAATATTATTAGAAAAACTATCAATTTTATCACTACCTGGCTCACCATATATGAAGTATATATACAACACATTTTTTACAAATATTTTTTTTTCTCACTTTGTGTTCAGGGCCGTTCGATACGAAGCCGGCAAAACAAGTCAGTGTCGGCCACAATAGAAAGGCACCAGAACGCTTAGCGCATCACAGCCTGCCCAGCAAGCAAAGAGTTCAAGGTTGATGACTAAATCTCCAAATTCCCCAGATCCCAATTCGATCGAGTACTCAGGTAATGCACTAGGCAAACAAGCCCGATCCGTGGATGCACCACCCTACAGCCGAAGGCACCCAGAGGATCAGTCGCGAATGTCCTGGTGCCAGACACCACAGTGGTCTTTCTTGTGGAGTCATGGCCCAAAGGGCGAGCGCTGCCCCGGCAAAACAAGGGGAACATAAAACCTAGGTGGATTTAATGTTAATGGTTTTAAGAAAACAAGCTGTTATACTATACCTGAATTGGAATTTAAATGGTCTTCAAAATTAAAATGCTAAATATCATTTGTGTGAAAGAAAAGATCTTATCCATCGTATCCTCCATTAGAAACAAAAATGCCAATGCACAAAAGTGCAATTCATATCATTTAAAATTGGCCTCTGTAATTGTATCCTCAGTGTGTGTTTGTGTGTGAAAATATACATGGCAAGTTTTAACTAAGGAGTGTATAAGCAGTGAGAGTGGAGACGGCTGAACTGCTCTCTGGCAGCTGACTGAGTGTAAGGAGATCCCGTATGGTGTGTGACCTCTGACCCTGTGTTATCACTGCTGACTGACCCCAGGCTGTGTGGAAGTGCTGCTCAGAGCCCACTGGGACAAGCCTGCACACTGTCTCAACCTGCTGAGAGCCTCACCCCCCCCCCCCCACCCCACCCCCCAACACACACACACACACACACACACACAGAGCAGCACTTACAGGTGCTGAGACTGAAAGACACACAGAGTGAGCGAGAAACTTTAGACCATGATGGAGTAACATGGATCCTAACCATATACATATCCAGTCAACACAATGTAGTTATTCCCATTGTGCTTCTTTTTACTTACTCTATACACTCTGCA